>VZRW01008935.1:933826-1042530 GCA_013398125.1 Aegotheles bennettii | reverse complement strand
TAAATAGCTACCATTTTTATGTTACTTAATAATCTTTGGCACTGTGAGCAGCAGACTGCATCTTACTTGGAAAAAAAAAAAAGAAAAATAAAAAAAATAAAAAAAGGTAAAGGTTATGCTATACATACAGAGCTGTGAACTGAATATTACCATTAACATTACAATCATAATAAACAAGCATCTGGCTGTCATTTAAAATACAGCTTTTCTCTACTGATAATAAGAAGCATTTTCTGCTAATTTCTGTTAGCTGTAAATCTCTCTTGGCATTCCAACTCTGCACTTAATGTGCTGTACACGCTTCACTTTATGCACAATGAACACTCGCATCAAATGTCAGCATGTCTTTTGTTATCTTAAAGATAGGCAGGGATTCATTCAATAAAACAGCTAAGGAAGAAGACGATAAGGAGTAAGAAGATATTTACTTATTATGCCACAGATATTCAACAGAAACGTATATATATATATTTTCTTTTACATCAGGGAAATAATCATAACCTTTTGCAAAAAGGTTTTATTTCTTAGCTAGCTCCACTAATTTAATTGCAGAAGGGGAGCTGAAGTCAAGTTTAGATTAGCTGCTTATTTATCCATGTATTGCATCTCTAAATGAGCAAAGTACTGAAGTGCATCAGTCCCAAGTTAATTGTACCTGCTCATTTTCAGGTACCACTGATTTGCTCTCTGCTAGCCGATTCCTACAGGACACCTGCATAGGTGTAAATCAGGAACTGAGTTGCAAGCAGGTGCCATATTTTGTTTTTTATACATCCTTTTCTGTTAGACTATTGGAAAATTAATTTGCAAGTGACCCATAAAAAAAATACAAGCACAGTACACAGGTAAGAAGCAGCAGTCTCAGAAATTAAACTTGTGTAACAAACTTACTGGTGTAAATCAGAAGCAACTCAACTGACTGAATTCACTAATATGAAGTCAGTATAAGGAATGTCATAGATCTGCCACAGGTTTTGAACTTAAAATGGACTTTACAAGTATTTCATATGCATCAGACATAGCAATATACTTGTTAAATAAAATTTTAAAAATCTAAATTGACTTCAAATTGAGTACCTATCTTTTTAATTTTTATTAAACTTTGTTTCTTATTCTACCCCTCATTTAGATGCTTGCAAAAGAAATATAATTATATCCAACTTTAATAACTTCAGTACCTTGAGCTGCAGGTGCTAGTATGCTGTATGTATTACCATATTTTAAGCCCTTTTAAGAAGATTGCATTAATGTCTATGATAATTTAGAGCCCATAATGCATTTCAAGATGCGAATAGATGTTAATCACCACAGAGTTATTTTCCTGTATACTAACGAATTCATGCTGTAACCAGTGACTACTAACTTAAAATTCAATATTGCCACTGAAAGACTTGATTGAAATTTTGTTAGAGTAACAATGCCTCTGAGGATGGTTTAAAAAAAAAGCAAAGTAATCAACAACTACATTAATTGCTATATCTTTCCTATAGAAATTATGAGGACTTCAAATGTTTATAGTATCCATTTCATTCTTTGCCCAGTATTAATATAAGTTGTTCATGCATATTTATCTTCTGCCACTACCACAGACTTAGTACAGCAGCTAGCTGAAAGACAGCAGGCAGAGAAGAGTCTGCATTATTAAAAGGTACATCACTGAGGAAATGCTGACATCAGTGGTTGCATAACTATTCTGATATTAGAATATTTAGCTTGATAAAATAAGGGAAGAGTTTACCTCTATAATTTAAGTCAAAGGTCAGTTTGTTTCATCAACTTGAACGACCCCTAACAGAAAAACATTCAAATTTAAATATCTCTACAAAGAAGTGAAAATTGGCAACATTTTTCTGGAAGAAGCCCATTTACAGCTTTCCTGCAACCTAGAAGTAACTAATGGATGCCCTTTCTGCATTAGTCTGTTCACTGTTGTTGCTTCTTGATAGTTATTTAAAACACGACATACTAAAAGGCAGTACACCTTGCTTTGTCACTATGAAAGGGTGACCCAAAATGCAGGCACACTCCATCTGTTTCGAAGACGTTGCTAAGTGACCCTTGACAAAGACTGAGAAAAGCCTTCAGCTTTGCTACAGTTTGCCCTCCAGACCAGCAGGGACAGTAGTTACCTGTTTCACTGATATGTCGATATGCACGGTACTGACCGTATTAAATGTCACATCTGCCTTCAATAGCCAAGGAAGAAACAGCCTTAGCAGAAATGGATGGTTTCAGCCACATTATTGCATATTAAGATTATAGTTCCATCTTCCCAAACCTAGAGTACTCATTTTTTGCAGACTGTGATCAAAGAACAAACCACAAAGTTTTGGTTTAAGAGTTAGAGCAGAATAGGCTATTTCAGTGGGAAGGGACCTACAACAACCATCTAGTCTAACTGAACAATTCAGGGTTGACCAAGTTCAAGCATGCTGTTATGGACATTGTCCTCTTAAATACTGTCAGGCTTGGGGCATTAGCCAACTCTCCAGGAAGCCTGTTCCAGGATTTGACCACCTTCCCAGTAATGAACACAGTTACAACACAGAGTAACACCACCATCACTGTGTCTGCCCAGGTCCCAGCTTATCTAAACAACAGAATCAAGTTGACATTTCAAACTTTCTATGTGGTTAAAATTTTATACGTTGAGTTCTCATAAAGGAAAATTACTGTTTGAACATTTTTTTGCTTATAGTCAACAAGCAGGTTCAGGTGAGCAGCTGAAAGCCATTCTGACACTGTGACAAAATTATTGCTCCCTCTGTCAACAATTAACCTACATGCAGAGGTTTGACTGAGGGCTGTGATTCAGCAGTATGAGGACTGTATGTATCACGTCCTCATTATAATGAGTATTTTCCAAAGTCTCTTCTTATTTCTGCAAAGATTTTAAAACTAGTAATCACTTCAGTGATTGAAACCCGATCTAAGGTGGGTTTCAATTTCTGGGGTCAGCACAATCCTTGAAATACATTATGATGTGCTGGAAGACAATAAGCTCCTATGTGAAATATGCCTCAGAAAAAAAATTAGGGAGCTTCTAGATCAACTTTTATTATGCTCACTTAAAAGACTTTGCACTCTTTCTGGCATCACTCTCAATACTGTTGAATATTTTCAAATTCCGCTGCTGTCAACAGAAGTTCATTGTGCCTTCCAAAAATGTGTCAAAAGGTAGAAGAAAAATTTTAAAAGCCATCTTAAAAGGTCCCAAATGCTGTGAAACCCACAAATGTAACATCAGTATTCCCCATGAAATTTGAATTTTTAGAGATACACTGAAGGATTCTGTAAGAAGAATAGCTATTTACTATTTTACATTTAAGCAGTTCACTTCACAAGTGTAAGATCTAATTGAGAAATGAAGTATTTAAAGCTGGATTTATTTTTTTCTTTTTGTTAAAGTAACAATCTGGGATTTATTTCACGATTGTGTATTTTGTAGCAGCAGTCAATGCCATTTGAGCAGTGACAGGATTTAAGCTGCCACCTATACAAATTAAATCATTAGCTGCTGTGTGTGTAGAAAAATTCTGAATCTTGAATTTAAGTCTCAACAGACAAGCAGAGGAAGAATTTACTCTCACATGTTTTATATAAATAATCACTGAAATCTGTACATGCTAAGTACAAAATATGTGTTAGTATAACAAAGTATCCAGTTCATACAAATGTGATTCTTCCCTTCCTCACTGAAAGTAAATAAATTCTAAAAAAAAAATAAAATAAACTAGTAGTATAAAACAAAGTAACTGCTTGAGGAGTTAAATAACCAAACAAACAAGTGCAGTGTATTTCCTGAAAAAAATATCAGAATGGCTACAGGAATTTTATACCTAAAAGCTCTACAGAACTTTAGTAACAAAGAATAAAGTTTAAATGCAAGCAGCTCCTCTGGAGAAGCTTCAGCTGAAAGTAGATGAAGGGAGTGAATGGCCCCTCACCTCAGCTTGGAAACTCTTCAATTCCTCATCTCTTCCTCTAGCTGTCAACAGCACTGTGTTCTTCAGTGGTTCCAGGAAACCTAAAACCAACAAGGGCTCACAAGCCCACCCTTGATTTTCTGCCCATTTCCCCTACGTTAGGTACCATCTCTCCCACCCCGCAGCCAGGTCCCCAAGCTGACACCCTGGAGGTATGAGAAAGGACCCAGCAGCCAAGGCTGGGGGAGACAGTGATGGACAATGAAACTGCTTTCACCTTTCCTGGCCACCGGCCATTCCATGTCACAGCCCTTGAGACTTGGTTTATCTTGAATTAGAAAAGTGTCCTTGGGGAGGGAAGGATGCAAGGGGCACTGGGTGGAGGTGTGTGGGACAGACTTGCAAAACACCACGGTGAAGTTGAAGAGAACAGAACAAAAGCATACAGTTCTATAACTGGTCAAAATCCAGGACTTTCTACTTAAAAATCAATCTTAGGCATTCCAACAGCATAACCCTACAACAAAAAGTGTTTCTAAACCACCATAATAAAACCCCTGGAGAACACTTTGTAGTTCATTTGCTATAACTTCCCTGATTCAAAACAATTAAACTCAATGTACAGTGCTGAAATGAAGATAAAAATCAGGCCTACTCACATATTGGAATAGGAGACAGAAAAACAGTAAAAGTTAAGAGAGACAACTCTCAATATAAAAAAAAGGACTACAAAAGCCTGTGGGAGCTCTGGCGTCTCCAAAGGACCAAGAGGCCGCAGTAAATTAACACCATTTAAAGGAACTGAGGGGAGGAGCATGCAGACCAGGTACCAGAAGTATTTACAGAAATCAAGTACACATAGGGATTCTTCTATTTTGGTTCACAAATTCTCCTTCCTGGTATCCAGGTGCAAATTGGGTAGCTCAAAGAACAAGGTAACCACTAAAATACAAACTGACGTTTTTGAAAATAGGAAGAGTTGAATAATGATGATTTGTTTCTTTTCTTTTTTAGACAGGGAACATCTGTAATATTAGTGATGGTAAATTTATAAGGCAGACATTTAAAAAATGTTGAGCCCTCGAGTAAAAGGTGCGTGATAAACTTCAGTGTTTAACAAATAATCCTAAGAGTTAGAATCCATGACAGGCTTTTTTTCAAAATATTTTACTTTAATTGTAAAGTTGAAGAGGAATTTTATATCATATAATTTATGATGTCAGTCAACCCACAAAAAACCTAGGCCAGACTTAGGAAGAACTTTCCCATCTACAGCATCATATTACAATATGTGTACAATATCAATATTTTATGACTTATAACAAAGCACTTGCCCTTTATCACTGTCAAAAATTGTTCTGTTGCACTGTCAAAAACTGTTCTGTTGCAGAGTTGTCCGATATATCTTAGAAGATGAAAAATATTTTGAAAAATATTTTTCACTTTAACTGCAACTTCTAAAAGACTACTTTGTATACCTTTTTCAAAAGATATTCCCATATGTCAGGAATAAAAATAAATTAAGAGTTAAATGTAAAAGTGTGTTAAGAGCCTAAGACTTGCTAAAAATTAAAATCTATTCTGATGGACAGAAAATGTCAAATAAACACTAGATCAGCACTATTCTTTAAGAAATCTGCCTCTCTTTTTAAGCAGTATTTTTTGAGTCAAGTTTCTTTTTAAATGTAACAATTTCCCTAAAACTTCTTTCCCCACTTAGGCTGTACTACCTAACAAATGGCTTCAATGTCCTTTTCCTCCCTTGAATGGCCATGCGTATTTTGCCAGAAACATGAAAAGTAGGAATGCAATTGCATTTGTGCTGATGCTAAATGTTAATAGATTTGCCTAAATGTCTGCTAATAGCACCCCCAGAATTAGCTAGACTAGTAGTGCATGCCTAATGTGCTGTTTTTGTTGTTGCTGCTTTAGCTGTTTTCTTTTTTTCCTCAGTAACAAAAAGAAAGGCATTTTTAGCAAAATGTTTCTATACCTCTGCAGCCTGTAGAGCAGGCATGCCACTAGCATCATGTAGCACTGACGTAGCATCATTAGGATTATAAAGCCCAACATTCTGCTGTTTCCTTAAATTAAACATGAAAAGTTTAATGTTTTTTTAAATTAAACATGAAGCCCTGACTTTGCCAGCAAAAATACGTCCTTCTGTCACCTCTCCTAATTCCTCCAGGTCACTTCTTTTGTAAGAGAACTTACCTCCATGCAGTCAGAGGGTGATGCTCTTTTCTTGGCATGTACTCTCAGAATGTTGCAGGTGAACAAAGCCTTTGAAAAAAATTTTCAGCAGGCCAAAACATTTAATAACTATGCTTCACACTCCCAGAGCTCAAATTTGCTTAGAATCAAAGCAATTTACAAATGCAAAAGATTTTTAACCTAAACAGTTCTAAGTGGCTTCACTGAACAACCATATTTTTAAAACGAAATGATCTGTGAAAACCAGATATTATCGTATTGCCAAAAAAACCTGTTTTACCAATTTGTATTTGCAGTACCTGTACAAATGCATCACGTTATCAAAATCTTCTACTGTTTCAAAATATAATAAACTTAAAGATATTTTGAAGGACAATACCTTTCTGTTTAACCAGGACTGCTAATTTCTAGCTGTCAGTTGATTAAGCCACCTTGAAATACTTTACTGTTTTCTAGTGCAGGACAGATATTTAGCCTTATACTTCTGTTAAAAGTACATAAAAAGCCTGTATTCTAACTTTAGTCTGCAGATAGCCGCTGCAGATGGAACATTCACTACTAATGGAAAAAGTTCATTGACGAGAAAAAAGCCAATAGTTGTTCCAGGTCCAAGAAACTATCTTTCAAATATCTAATTAGAAATTCTGGGCCCTATTTTAACTATGATAATATATTAAAAAGCCCCACAACACTAAGCCTACGAGTCTTTTCATTATGTCAATGGAAACACAGCACTGTAAAGGGTATGAAAAATAAGAATCAAGTCTCTGATTATATTACCTTCAGAAAATTTGTTAGCATGTTATTAGCAAAATGTTTATTTGTTAATTAAATTTTTAATTAAGATACAACAATAAATTATCTTTGCAACATTTCTGCAGCTATTTACAACCCCTGAGACTTAGATATCACATTCTATATCTGTGAGGCTGACTGAAGTAAATTAAAGTTATACCATGACAATCGCACTTTGCTCACCTAAAATTCCTCCTGAAACTTGAAAGGAGGAATGCAACGCTCCTCCAGATGCCTCTGCAGAACACCACAGCATAAACAGAACAACCACTATTCTCATGAAGAATGCCTCAAATATGGGTTTCAAGAAGAAAAATCCCGATTTATTATTTTTTTAAACTGATTGTTATGCTGTTTGTGTAATCTAGAATCTTGCTAATGCCAGTCCAAATTAAAAAGCAACGGCATGACTGGGAAAGAAAAGCCGGTATGGAATGGATCCAGTGGATCCATGTCACCTGTTACCCTCATCTCAATGACTTAAGATTATCCGTTACAATAAGCTTCTGTTAGAGGATTGTCATGGGCAGCTTTTCTGCATAATAAAGCATATTTTGTCTGTACTAATAAGGCAATAACATCTAAAAGGTCTAGGTACCGTGTAAAACCAACCCGAAATAAAGACAGCTTAGGTGAGTCAGAGTCACCACTACAGAAACTTTCCCTACCATCTCCATTTAGCCTGTATCTGGGGCTAAACTGAAGCAGTTTGCTCTCTCACCTAATGACCCCTTCCCAGACAAGAAAGGGGAATCAGAAGGAGGAGAGAAGCCCCGGGGGTTGAAATATAAACAGGTTTAGTGAAATAATAAAAGTAATACAAACACCAATATAAGTATTTAAGTTTATACTCAGTCTGGTCCTCAGGAGTAGCAGAGAGGGCAGCAGGCCCAGAGGGAGCAGGCCCAGGAGAAGGAACTCACCCCTCACACACCTGCCCTTTATAATGGGCACGAGGTGAGAGGTGTGGGACTCACCTGTGAGTCAGCAGGGGGGAGCTGCCCTAGATGCAGCTCCCAGATGACTCAGGGCTACTAATAGCCCTCCATGGCTGGCCTATGCCTCTGTCCCAGTGAAACCAGGACACCTATCATACCAACATCTTGAAGCAGATCAAACGCAACTCGAAGCTAAAGCAAAAGCATAATGGATTCCAAGCAGCAGTAATCTGTGGCATCTGAAAATGCAGTATCTGTATCATTTAAGACTTAATCTACAGAGCGTGTTACAAGCCATCATTATAGTGCTTTCTACCTGCACAGAAGTCTCTGATCTTCCCTAACATTTAGCAGTCAAACCTTATCCTAGTCAGATGGTCAGACGTACAGTCTTCATGCTGTGTCCTTCCAACTTGAGCAAGAAATTTCAAGCCACAAAGATTTGATGACACAAACTTCTTTAGCTGGTTACATGCTCTGTTTGTCCTCTAGTACTTTACAGAGCTGCTTTCCCTTTCATATGACACATTCTTGTTACTCTGTTTATCCCCTAATATTGCTGTGTACTGCTGATTACTTTCCTCCTACCGAGTTTTCAAGATACCTATTGACAATGACAAGAAAAAGGACAAGGCCACTGCTTTTGATTTGGATCACAGGATGCAACCTCCACGTGACTGTTGTTTCTCAAGCATAAACTAATTTCAGTATTCGAGATACCAAAATCATTTAAATCATTCATAGACTGGTTTCCAGTTCCTTAAACCAGTCAAAGGCTGGACTAGGTAAGAGAGTCCGGTTTGTTAATATCTTAGCTACCTGTCCCCCCTTAAAAAAAAGAAACTGCCTTATTCTATTCTATTCTTGCCTGTATCTACCAGTATGCTGCTCATTTCCTGCTTAAAATTAATCTCAAATGTATTTGACTGTGCTGTACATTGATGTTGCAGAAGATTTGCATAGATAAATATACTAGTTCTTCATCTCCTTTAACGTGAAACCATGATAAAGACCAAAATAACCTCTTAGTTGTCACAGCCCCATCACGACCTGAAACTCTAAGTCAGAAAATTGCATCTCCTGTAATATGCAGCACAACCCTGACTTTACTCTGAGAGGCAGGCTTAGTGTTTGCAGGGAACCAGAAGGAACTGGCCTTCTAGTTCTCGAGTCTTTTCGGCCCTTTGTTCCAATCACACTGTGCACAGCTGCTCCTTCCAAAGTCTGGCCTCATACAACTCATTTAGAAAGCCCCCTGCTCCCTTCCCTTCCATCAAGCCAGTTTCTCTATCTGTTTACAAAGAGGTTGATATTGTAATTATAAAAAAGTGTGTTCTCAAGGTAGGCCTTGATGTTTATACAGAAATACTTGCACACTTCCTCTTGATCTCACTATTAATGTAATTTGGGCTTCATTTGTTTTGCTCATCCATGCCATTTCCTGTCTTCTTGTTGTCAACTTATGTTTGATTCTTTTAATAGAAAATAGTTTATGATTGAACGCCTGGAGGAATGAATCCTGAATGATGTGTGCTTTTGCACTTGTCAATCTTTCCCAGTCTGTAGCTTAAGATCTTTTGAAATTCTTTATATTTTAAATGCCAGCAGCATGTAGTTTAGTACCATTTTGGTTTAGATGAACAATAGTGTTTAGAGAAGCGTGACAGAGAGGATTACTGGTTCCTGAGAGTTGCTGTCTGCCAGAGATCTGACCTGCAATGCCTACACCCACTACTCACATATGGGAGAGAAACTTGTAAATTTGGCACTCAGCATAATTAATGTAGTAATTCCCAACCTTCTCAAATCTGCATTTTATTTCGCTTCTAGGGACTTATGTTCTTTAGCATCTTTCTCAGCTTATGTCCGAGAATGTTTACTGCCTCCATACTGCAATCTCTCTCTCCCAACTTAAAACTTAGTTTCAAAACTGTCCTTATGTGTTTGGTTTCACACGCACTATAAATTTCCAGCTCGAGTACAAGTTCCTTGCTCTAGTCATAATTTTTTATTTTTGGATAGAACTAACATCACTTTCCCTGAACAGTTCAGAGCTTGCTTCTAGACGTGTACAGCTTTGAGTGTAACATCATAGTCTGTGCCAAAGTGTGTGACTAAAATAAACTAACCCATATTAGTGTCTTGCAGCCCCAGGAAGGTACAGAACAATTCTAGTGTTATGCTTGCAGCTGCCTATACTCCTGTATTTTAAATATGGGGAGTAATTTAATTTCTGATTGGACTGTTAATTAAGGAAAGTTTACTCTTCTAGACTTAAAATTTAATAATTAGTATTTAATTTTATTTTAATACTAATAAAATCTTATTTGGGACTTATTACCAATTACCAAAACCCTGAAAAGATAAACCATTATGATAACTTCAAATCAGTGCAACTCAGAAAGTTTAATATTAAAGCATTGGAACTATTGTAATATTCATAAGAGAATGTTTCAAATGAGGAATACAACTCTACATTCTTTGTCAATACTGTAACTCCAGTTTATGTTTAAAAAATTGGTATAACTCTGCTTCAGACAGCAACTTGTATTTTGGGAGAAAACTGAACAGTCATTTCTTCCATTTGATCTTCATCATTTGCAACAACAGCTTTTCTTTTCTTAATCCTTCACCCTGTTCTTCCATTTCTTTTCTCTTCTACTCCCACAAAAACCAAATGATTCCTCACGTTTGGAATGTTGTCCTGTTTACACTGTTCAGACATTTGTCTGTTTGGTAGGTGCCAAGTGAGACTGTCTATGCATAACTCATGCCGTAAGCTGCTGAATAGCACTGAGGTTAAAAAAACCAACCTGCACCTTTATGAAATAAAAAAGCCGCATAGAGTGAGGTCATATCTACTCAAGAGGAAAATATTTTCTCTTAAACCTTTGTGCCTGACTTCTACTGCCAGACACTAACACGACTGTTTCCAAAAAACATCTATCAAAAACAAAGAAATGGATAAACAAATAAAACAACTCCTTTGAAGGTTCAGTTACGAGACATATATGCTGTTTCTAGGTATTTTGGGAATCTGCCCTATTTCTTGATATCCCTATGTCCAACGTAACCCATAAGCCCATCAGGGCAAGGATCAGCCACTGAAAATCACTTAATACTATACACATGATGAACAAATATGCAACAACTCTCAAGATCTTAAGGTGATAACAAGACACAGCTGGGAACATTAACATGAACTTGTACCTTATTTGCCTTTATGAAGTAGAGGTGATGAATAGCAGGTCAATATGGAAGCTGTGTGAGTACTCACACCTTTCAGAAATAATGGTTTAAATAAAATAAATAAATAAATGAATAAACAAAACTTTACATGAATTTGTATCTCTTAGCTCTTGAATGAGGCATTGTAATAGTTCTGATTCACTCAGGCCTTTCTGAGCTACTTTACAAATATACCTTATTCCCCTGACTGCTTTTTCCTTCAAGAAGTGAAGGAAATACATTTCTCATAACGTATTATATGCTGGTACTGTCCTCCACAACAGCCATCAATACTTCACTGGATCAAGAAGTAAACCAATGCTCTTGTTCACACATACTTAGTTTAGGAAGGTTGAAGAGGCTCTTCAGAACCTGAGGAACTAAGACTTCTGGACCTCTTCTGTACGTGCCATCACACGTCAGATGATACATACTTCAGAAAGGTAAGCGGGAATTTTCCATTAAAAATCTGCCTTTTGGAAATTCAATCATGTAAAAATGCAAGAAAAATTAGGAGAAGCAGAAAGGAATCAACTGATTTAATGAACTGACCTACAGCATACAATCCAAGCCCAAATCTTGAGTCACAGAGTGATTTTAAGTGTTACAATAAATGTTAATGATTATGCATAACTTCAGAAGTCACCTGTTTTTCATTTGTAGAGCGGATGAAAAATGCTTGTAATATATTTGAATGCTAGTATGTACAACTGTTCTTCACATGTCTGGGAATACAGGTGACAGGCAAACACCTTGTTCACATACCACCAGTTGTGCTAGAACACACTGACACTTCTTCACAGAGACCCAAGCTCGTTACCAAGCTCGAAGCCAATGCAGAGGAGATTCTCTGGCTGACCAGCGCAGAAAAACATCTCTTTGCTGAATTCCATTAAGTTCAATGCTGCCTACTTAAAACACATAGAAAATTTTGTATTTAGACTTCCAGACAATTATCTTAGACATCATATCCTCTTTGCTGTATTGTATTAGATAGAAATCTAATACGGGGGGAAAAAAAAAGGTTTTAAATAGAAAATAAATGGCCTCTATCAGGCTCATACAGTCACAGACTGGTTTGGGTTGGAAGGGACCTAAAGATCATCTAGTTCCAAACTCCCTGCCATGGGCAGGGACACGTTCCACCAGCCCAGGTTGCTCCAAGCCCCATCCAACCTGGCCTTGAACACTGCCAGGGAGGGGCAGCCACAGCTTCTCTGGGCTTATTTGCCTTTGATATTTTCCAAGTTTTTTTTTTCCCATCTAAAAATATAAAAGAAAAAAAAAGAAAAAAAAAGTAAAAAAGAAGTGTGAAACAGCACAAAAAAAAGGCTGAAGGTAAAAAACCCAAAAAGACAGAAGAAAAAGAGAGCTCAGCTCTTGGGAATTCAGGATGAGTTTTTTCCTTCTTAAATATTAAATTCATGAACAAGTATAGCTTTCAGTCATATTCAGCAAGTACATAAGCATTTGCTAAACTTTTGGAATATATTTAAATTATGTTTAAGTGTTTCAGTGAAGAAGGGCAACAGTGGTACTAATCAACATAGCATCAGTTTTTATTCACTAGAATGATATAAAAAACCCAGTAACACCAAGGTAATCAGAATCACTTGATGTTCAATCGGAGACAGAATAATTTCAAAGGAACACATTGATGCTAAAGGGATGTCCATATACTTTCTTTTTGTTTGTTTGTTTTTAAACACAGTTACTACCAAAGTATTTTAAATTATCCTAGGGCATCACCAATTTGCAGTTTAGCTGCTGGCTTCCAGCTATTACATAATGGGTAATTAGATGCTGAATATTCTAGTGACTCTGAAAAATACTCTACATGTTAATTGCTTTTATGAGCCCTTTAACATAATCTGGGGACAGAAAGAATTTTGGACTGCCTCTGAATAACAACATTACTGTCAACAAGCTTAATTTCTTTCTCTTTTTCCGCAGATATTTCTTAGAGGTTTTCACAGATTTCCTTCCTTCCTCCTTGTACATTATATATATATACACATATATAATTTTTTTTACCACTACACTATTACATTTTCTATTTAGTTGCAATCAGTGGTCATTGACCATTTTCAATCCAGTGTCCTGGCTATCACTAGATTTCCACTCTTCCATGAAGAGACAACTGTATTTTTAATCAGTTATTAATTTCTAGTAAAAAACTTTATTTCTTCTTCCTTGTTTAGCATCCTTTTTTTGGTGAAATTATAATTGAAATGGGGAATTTGCTTTCCTTTCTCCTTCCAAATCCTCCAAAGATCTTTGACCTTTGAGTTTCCTACAGACAGGGAACCATGAGCAATCTCATCTTGTTCTCAATAGGCTGACAGTGGTGAAACAGAGCAACAAAGCTACTACTGCCACAGACTGCTAGAGGCTTGGCTTAAAATGTTGCCTATAAATACCTCAAGAAATAAGGTTAACATCTCATGCTGAATTGTCAAAAGCAGAATGTTTGTGTGACTTAGTTGAGAAAACACTGAGTGAATTTGAGAAAACAGAAAACAAAAAACCCACAAACAATTGAAAAAAACAGAATATTCAAAATTAGCGTGGGACTATACAAACATAGGAACTTCCAGAATCCTACATCAACATTGTATCCTGTCCTCAACAGCAACATGTCTAGAAAGTAATATATGAACAGGACAAGTATAATTAGGCTTCCCAAAAAAATTTTGCCAATCACCACCAACTTAAGCCTCGTGGAAGAGCGAGACAGCATTTTGTAGTCAGAAAGGGAAAAAAAAAAGCATAGCAAGAGAAAGAATTTAAACAAGGAAATAAATCACGTGCTTTAGGGAAAAGAGTAAAACATGGAAATTTATATACATGCTGCTACAAGAATGTAATCTTTTTGCAATGCTTTCCACTTAAACAGAAATCTCCCCAAGTAAACAGAAAAAAACTCTGTCCAAAATTTTCATCTCAATCACTCACTCATTTATCAACTACAGGATAATCCAGAAAGTTCACAAGTTCCCATAAATTTATGATCTCCCTGAATTACCTATTGTAATAATGATGCTAGTCAATAGCAGGAGAATGGGGTACAATAGATAGAAGTTTCAGAGCAGATCAGCCTAAACACTGCAAATCATCAGCACAAGACAGAAGAAATATACTCATCAATAAAAAGAAATCACAAGTGTTGACATTAACTGTAAAAGGGTTTGGGTTTTTTTTCTTCTGTTACACTTTTGGGGATATAATATGGAGGCATGCAGTAAATTCCCCAGTTTTTCTGAAACCTGTGCATTTTCCAGTTACTCAAGTATAGAAATCCCAGAATCCCCTCTTTGAAAGCCTTGTGTGAATCTGAGCACATTAAGTGTCATACTTACCAAGTCTTCCTAAAGATATATTTTCAATCACAAAATTCTGAAGGGAAGAACACCATGACACAGTTTGTGTTACTGTGAACTGGGTTGTTCAAGCCTTAGCTCTCAGAAAAACCTATAAAACCAGAACCTGCTTCCAGAATAAACCTAAAGAGCCCAGTTGAAAGTGGTAACTGGATTCTCTTCAGAGAAAGTTTAGAAGAGAAGGAAGGGAAAATTAAAAAAAAGTGTTGATGCACAATTGCTGACTCAAGCCCAGCACTTACTGCAATGACAAAACTTCAGTCTTACCAGCGTTCACCTCTTGCCAAAATGGTTTGCCCAAAGCCCAGACTAACCTCTACCAAACTCTGCCATGAAGAGTAGAATTACTAGCCTCAGGACTACAGAAACACAGGTGGAAACAAGTGCTTTGCTTGGAGAATGTAGTGGGGAGCGATTAATCAACACAGCTCTTCAACATAAGAGGAGATGCAGGAAGGCAGATGCTGGTTGGCCTCAAGAACTCTACCAGTGGAGGAAGCAGTGTGAACCTGGGTTGCTGCCCCTAGAGGCAACACTACCATGAGCGCACACATGACAGCCCTTTTGCTTTTTGCCCTTTAAAATCAAATTTAGCCTCATTTTCTCAGGATTTGCTGCTCATGATCCTGCTAACACTCTGATCTAGTAAATCTCTGAACTCATAAAATAGCATCTTTATTACACAGATATTGAAATAACAAGAAGAAAAACAGAAAGAGATTACCAACATTTGTAATTGTCCAAAGCAGGCAGACAGATTTTTTGCAAAAGTGGTTATTGAAATTTAGAGTACAATATATTAGTGTATTACATACACTACTGGTGAGCTGCAATCAGGCTATGTGCAAGTTAGTAAAAATCAGAACAAGAAAGACTGATAATTAAACTAATCAAAATCTTACAGGCAGTATAATAAGTACTTCTGAATTTTTGATGTGGCATGCTGACTCTTAAATTTTGAGAACTACTGCTCTACATGAGACAAGCACCCTATTGGGTTTCATCAAATAAAAGTCTACATCTTAGAAATTTCAATTCCTTAACACAAATCTGGATGTCAGACTATAGAATCTGATGTGTACTGCTGAATGAAAAATTTCACCTTTGTGAAAAGAACTTAAAGGCTCTAAAAATGTGTTGTGATGTGGAGAGTTGTTTAAAGCTACGATAATCCATGTGCTTACCCTCCAGTGCTTAACTACTTTTTTTTTCTGGACATATGAATACAAAAAAATCCCACGCCCAGCAAAGTAAAGGGTTCCCACGAAGCTTCTATCAAAATTATTTCTTAAAACAAACAAAAAAACACCACAAGTTTTTCTTTTTGTAACTTTGTAATAGGATGTTGCATCAGTCTGCTTACTCAGTGTTAAATACACATTCTATAACTTGACAACACAAAGTGAATAATTTGATACTGTTATAGTTTTAGCTTCATAATTTTGACTTAATTTAGTAGATTTGAGATATTCTATCCATTTTAATGTTTACCTGCCCTCAGAGTCTGACATATAAATTGTTTAGAAGTTACTATTATCTTCTAAGACAGAGAGTGTTTCAGACCAGCCAACACAGACTCCCTGGCATCCACAGAATTCAACTGCGGATACACAAAAATTAAACTTTTCTAGAAATGCTTCTGAAGTTTTTTTAGTTACCTTAGGTATAAAAGCTACACTCTCTCTTCACACAGAAGCATCACTGACTTGCTTTATCAAGCAATCCTGGGAGTAGAGTGGGAAAGAAGGCTGTGCCAACTCTATTGAGGTCAAGTGGATTGAAGTCTGCTTGTGCTATCTGAATCACACGTTGGCAGATGAAGAGACATGCCTTTTACCATCTGTAAATTTTAATGTGCCAGATTTTGGCTGCCATGCAACCTAAAGTATTTACTTCACTGAGGTACACAGAAAGAAAAAAGGACACAAGAAGTTTTTATGTAGATTTAAGCTGACAGCACTAGACAAAGTAAGTTTATGGTACAGTGTAAGCATTTAAACTTAAGCACTGAAGTAAATTTCTCATCCATATGGAGATGTTCTGATGAAAAAAAAATACAGATTGTCTCTTGATGTCTCCATGGCTTCCTTTCTGCATTTGAGAAGAAAACAAGTATATGGATTTTTACAGTAGCCTTGAAAATGCCATTTCACTAAAACTGAGGTACATACAAACATCTGATCCTTTCAGGGCTTGTAGTCTCACAGGACGATTGCAAATGCAAATAGCTGTAGTTGTTAGTGAGGAAGCAGAAACAATGAGAAGGATAAGAATGGCAGCGGCGGTGAGGCAAAGAAGCAAGATACGTGACAGAAATGATCTTCCTTGTGGCAGGAAAGCTGCAATCTAGTTCTGTTTGCAATAAGTCATGCAGTAGACTGAAGATAACTTTCATCAGCTCTCTAAACCTCACAGTCTATTTTAAATTACTATGATTTATGTTTTGTCCAGAAATTGTACACGGTGGTACAGCAAAACACCTTTGCTATATTAATACATTTGGCCCATTGCTCTCCCCTTCACTCTTTAATCCCATTCCTATTATTTCTTCAAAATCTGTACTGAATAGACTGATATTATATTTTCCCTATATGATTTTTATGGAAAACTTTTTATATTTTTTTGTCAATCAGCTGTTTACTGAAGCCAGAAGGGTGTAACAGTATTTACACTTTGCACTGTTGCTTTTTTCTTGGCACTAGCACAAACACGAGAGGAAGGTATTTGAAAATTCAAAGTTGAAAAAAACCCCACAATTTGAGTGAAAAAGTACACAAAAGGCATCTGTGTAGGCATTGTTTCCCTTACTGCTTTCATTTCATTTTGACTGCTCTATCATAGTTTTTCCTTGCTTCCACACGTTCAGCTTCAGGAGCCATAAACTTATATGTGAAGAATTTACAGTAAGTAGGATGAAGAATGAGAGAAATTCTGCAGGTTAGCTGAAAAATTGATCAGTTGTGTTCTGAAATGGAGGAAATTCCTTCACAGATATGTCAGAAGCAAAATCCACCATTTCTGGAACAGAAGGCGGAAAAGCAACAAAGCACGCCATGGAGATACTGTAGTTATTGGGGAAAAGCCTTTCAGCAAATGCAAATCTGGCAGAATGGAACTATCTGAATATAGGGAAGAAAGAACAAAACACGAGATACGCAAATCAGATTTGAAATCGTGCTTTTCATCTAACTACATCACTTCAATGCATACTGAAAACAAAAGAGAAATTCTACACTGCAAGAGTTTTTCTTCATTTTGCTCTCTGAGCAGCTCTGTAAGCAGAATCAAAAATACCAAACATCTAGAAACTTTTAGAAACTCCAGTATCTTCCAAAACTAGAAAGATTTTAATTGTAAGTTCTGTGGCTACTGAAAAGCACCAGACCACTTCCCACAAGAATGGCATCAACTTTTCAGTTCAGAAAACTGTTTCGATGTTGCAATTTATCTTTACCCTGGAGAAAGTGCAAACACAGGTGCAAAGTCAGCATTCAAAGCCTCTGCTGCCACTCTCCTGGACCACTGCCAGCCACTTTCCTCACTCAGACCTATTCAGTTTTGGTTTTACTAGAGACAACGACAAAAAAAAGCATAATTATCATACAGGAATTAGCAAATGATTTTCATATGTCAGAGCTTCAACTATTTTACAAGCTAGACACTTCAAGGTACCACACACACACAGTGTCTTGTGGTACTGCACACAATTCAATCTGTTTGCAAATCTTCCCTAGCAGTGACCAATACAAAGCACTCACACTGACACTACAAGACCACTGTAGTAGAGAGAATGGGCTAAACACTGCAGCTCTGATTTCTATGATCTCCAATTTAACTTCCTTTTCTGTTGGAACACAGATCACCTGCTCCACCATCCATATTTCTGTATTATTAATTTGTTAGCTTGCTCAAACCACAGTTGAAAACCTTTCAGCCTTGGTTTGCAGCAATAAATTCAGCTGACAGCTGAAATTTGGAACACTCACTTAATATTGATTCTGAATGTAATAACAAGCGACATGACCTTTTGGAGGGTGTAAAATATGGCTGCCACAACATCTGTGCCACATTTCTTGCTGTTTAGTAATATGCTCTAACAGCATGGAGTTGGCATTGAAGTTAAGCTTTATTATCAAGCAGATCATTCCATCTCTCTGGCTTCATTAAAAAACCCCCAACAAGACCTTACTCCTCACCCCACCCCCAAAGTATCTCTCACATCTAGAACTCGTGCATATATCCCTGTTTCATAGAATCCTAGAATTTCTAAGACCTAATTTCTAAGACCTAATTCTAAGACCTAGAATTTCTAAAACCTAATTTATCCTGTGGTAAGAAAAGAGATATTGAGCTACTAAAAGACACCCTCTCTGTCAGACATGGAAATTCCAGCAGATTGAAAATCAGTATGTGTCTTTAGACAGTGCGGAGAAGGGCTTTTACATTACGTACCCCACCCAAATATCTGTCAAGTTACACTCTTTACAGTTATCTTCCTACATATAAGAAAATCCCTTTCCATCTTTCCTTCCATTCTGACAAAAAAAAAAAAGAGAACACCACTAATGCCATTTTTGTGTGCTCTGACACCAGAAACACCAGTTTAATTTAGCATTACCCCAGGACACCTTGAACTAATTTTGCCAGGCTGGGTACAGAATTGGTTGCATCTGATTTCCTTTCAGTACTTTCCTTTGAAGTGCTGGTATCTTTATAGTCCAAGTAAGGCAGAATATCAATTTCTGTATTTTTTAAAATCCAATTTAAATAACTTCAAATTATCCAAGCAGTCTAACTGAGTTCCAAAATCAGAATTCTGTTACAGAAAACACCTGTATTATAGAGATTGCTTTAAGTACCTCTTGACTTCTTTTTATTGACATAACAAATGAAACAATGAATCCCTTTACCCTTATGAACAACACCTCTTTTCTCTCTTAATGAACAATAAACACAATGAAGCAGATCTTTACCATGAACTTTTGATTTTGTATCTCCTGATTTTAGTTTCTACACTGACAAACACTTGGTAGCAGCTAAAATTTTAAATGCTTCAAAACTTACTATTCAAGAAAAATTAAAAACCTTCACAGTTTACGGTTAAATAAAGCTTATATTTATAAGACCTGTCAGCACTCTAACAGGTATAATATAAAGAGTATCAAAGCATTTGCTTTTAAAAAAAACTTAATAGACCACATACTGCAAGCTTTGCTGGTGTGTATACCTGCACTGGCCTTGTGGCCAGGTGGCCAGTACAGCTGTAACCTGTATAAAGCAGATTACAAACACCTCACAGTTATACATGGAGAACCAGAGAGCTGCCCTTTTAGTAAATGTTATATAAAAAGTTACAAAGACAAAAACCTGAATTTTATAAAAATATACCAAAGTATATAAAAATACTCCTTGCAACATAACCCTGGGAGAGGGGGAACAGATTCTCAATACGTAGGTTACAAAAAGCATTAAACACCATTGTATATGTGTACTGACACATACTAATTCACACATATTATATTTAATAAATATATGTATATTTGATTATTACTGAAGGCAGAATGTATCTTTAATGATTACTAGATCCTTAAAACTTGAAATTAATTTAGATCAATTACATATACACACTACCATATTAAAATGGCTAGTTGGTGTCTTCCTCTCCCCTGCTCTGAACATAATTTAATTTGATTATAAAATCCCCACCTGAACCAATCAACTCTCCCATTGTGCTACAACAGATGAAGCTGAGACTATAACAAAACATGATGAAAGACAGCTTGGGCAAGACGTGAGAGAATGACTAAAAGAAAGAATTATTAAACTGTTTCAACTACAATGAAGTCTGAGACTCATTTGAAGGAGTTAGGCAATAAAATAGGATACTTTAAAAGCTGCAACTGACATTAGAGTTTCCGCCAATCTCATAATTAGCTATTATCATAGAGGAATAAATCCCATGAAACGTGAAAGTAGTAGGAAAAAAGTGATACTGAAAGACTCGAGGAACCCATGGGTTTGGCCTTTACCCAAGCTTCCACGTTACATACAGAGTGTCCAGAAACTCCCATAGTTTAATCTCTGCTTAAGCGTGTTTGAAATCCGCACGCTCCAGCTGCGTGACAGTTGTTCCCTTGAAGAGCAGGATTTGGAAGTCCCACATAATGGAATCAGTTGAAGCATCTGAGATACCCATATGTTTATAGCTTGGAAAAGATTTCCACTACGTAATTGTATTAAACTTGAGAGCTTACCTGCAAAACCAGGCTTTTGAGTTTTATGTAACACATACCAAAACCACTGTCATTAGTCACAATAGTTTCAAACGTCTTCCTTAGAGGTTTAAATTTACTGCTTCTCTGCACCACAAAACTAGCTGCCCTCCTTACTGAGATGCTGATGTGCCCTCGTGTGCTTGAACCCTTTGAGGCACCAGAAAAAGCAGAGGTAAACAACCACGAATTGGGTGACTCCTACATTCTCAGCTGAGACAGAATTGAAAACTAATCTGATTATATGTATATTATGAACCACGAATAATCTTTCTGCAGCAATTACCAAGCTTCCACACATAAAAAAGGGCATTTTATTTAGCACTGGGCTAATCTATCAAGTGGTAAGCTTCAAAGGGAAGGTTGGGGAGAAAAAAACAACCAAAAAAGCCCTGAAGTAGGTTTATAAAGCAGGGATATTTCTTTTTTATTAAACTGCAAAGAATGATTTCAGACTCTTAAATGCACTGAAAGACTTTCAAATAAAATACAATTTATCCTTTGGACTTTCAAAGCTTAAATCCCAGTGATATAACTTCTGTAAGTTCTAAAAGGCTCCAGAGCAGTCATTGGAAATATTGTGACTCTTTCTGATACACATCTCAAAACCAAGAGCTCTGGCTGGTTAGGGCAGAGGAAAAGCATGCTAACTAGCAGTGGCTCACACCTACCTTGAAAATTCATAGTCAAGATTATATGACAATTAACATTTGTGCTTCTTAACTGTAACTAAAATTTGTCAGACAACAAAATATGAGCTATATGTTTGTTTGTAGATAAAACAAGGCAGGAAAATGAAAAACTGAAGTAGAATGGTATAATGTTACACATATGTATGCTCATGCACATCTGTAAAATTAGAATTTTGCCAAAGCTGTCAGCCAATTTTTAACATAGCTGTAGGAGTACAAGCACGCAACACAGAGTGAAACTCAAAAGTAAAGGAGGAGGAGATGTAAGTGAAGGAGGGATGCAAGAGGGAAAACCACAAGAGGCACATTCCTCATTCCTGCTCAGAACTGAGGGCATTCAGACACTTTCCCCAGGCGTCTGTCCACTACTGAGCAGAGTTTGGGCAACAATCAGGAAGACATTCAAGCTCAGTCAGAAATCTGTGACATGATCATGATCATGGAGACACAGTAGAAGAGCCCTCATGCCTGAAAAAAGGACTGTTGATTTACAGAGGACAAGCAAGGATGAGAAGGAAGGGCATTACTACTTGACTGCAAAGAGTACCAGTTTGAAGAGATCATGAAATGACAGAATTTGGGATCCTGAGAAAGCCCGGGAAGGCAACTGGTAAAAGTCTGGACTCTGAACTTGAAAGCAGGCTTTGGTGTAGTCAATGCATTGCTAGACAGAACCTCCTGGGGCACAGCCATGAAGGACATGCCCAGGACGTGTGGCACACAGCGAGGGGGCAACAAGCCAGGGATGGACGCACAGGACTGGATAGGGGTTGCCAAGAGTGTGGAACAAACCAGTGGATATTGTCATAAGGTGACATTCACTTGTGTAAAATCATTACTATGGGAGCAAGCCCTTGTTAATGTTATGCTCATCTAAGAAAGGCAAGAAAGAGAACCTGGGGAACTATAGGCTGATCAGTTTCACCTAGAATGATGCCTGGAAAGAATTTGAACTATTTCTCTTTGGAAACCTTTTCCAACACTATCAATGACAACAAGATAATCAGGAACAGTTAGCTCGGATTTACCAGAGGGCAAATCATGCTTGACCAAAATAATTACATTCTAAAATGAAATGACTGACTATGGAGGCGAGGAGAAATAAATCGATGTTACACTTAGTTTTCAGTGAACCTTTCAACAGCCCCTCCAACAGCATTCTCAACTGAAGAAATACTGTTAGGACAAATGGACTTTTTGGTGAGCCAAAAACTGGCTGAATTGCTGGGCTCCAAGGGCAGGAACTAATGGCTCAATGCCCAGCTGGCACACAGTAAAACAGTGCTGGGGTACTAGAGTCTGTATCATCCAGTATCTACATCAGAGATACTGGACAATGAGACCAAGCACACTGTCAGTGTATTTTTACTCAGTATTAAATTTGGAGAGTGGCTGACACAATAAATTGCAGCATTTCAATCCAGTTTAAACTCAAGGAAAGGCCCACAGAGGTCTTACGATACTTTCCTGGGAAACATGAATTTTGCACAAGTGGTGGGATAATCCCAAGCACAGTAATTTTTAAAGTATGACCAAGATATTCACTTCTGTGGTCAAGATTTGTTTCAAAAATCTTTAAACGGCAACTGTGATAAATGCTGTTGTCGAGAAGTATTTTAATTCCTCAATTTTATTACCCCATTTCCAGGTTAGTAGTGCTGTTGCTTTGGAAATGGTTTATTTGCCACTGCTAAACTTATAACAAGTAAAAGCTAAGTCAAGGGAAGATTACAAATAGGGTTGCTGTTTCTTATCCAGTTTCTTGAGACTATTTGCAAACTGAGACAAACCTTGGGAATATCCTAGTATGGGCTATGTGTCCAAAGAGCCTACCAGTGACAGCAGCTAAACATTAGCACCTCTGGTCTCCCAGTGCCCTCCGTGGAGAAGCAGGTGGCAGCAAGATAACTGATGCCAAAGGACAGAGCAGAGCAACTAACTAGTGAGAAAATTTCAAATGAAACACACTCTTCTGTCTTAACTTAGATGCTTAAGACAGGCTTTAACTAGTTCTAAAAAATTAAAAATAGTTATCTAACCGTAACTAGTCAAGTAGTTACCCCTGCAGCCAACAAACAGAGATACACATTGCAACAGGGAAATTTCTCCTATGCCACCCTAAGATGAAGCATGCAGGAGGGATCACTCTGTGACTGTCTTATTTTACTGATGATTAACTGTGATAAACAGTGTATCTTTTATATTAGCACAAATTAGACAAGATGAATTCTATCTTTATTTTCTTATTTTCAAGCAATAAGAATCTTAAGCCCTCAGGTCAAAAGTTATTTAGAGCCTATAGAATGGTAGAACAATGTAATTTGCCTTAGCATGTCACTTGTGCCACTTCCATTTAATCTCTAACATATCAGCATACACGACCCATTATTACCCTGTTGAATTTGGCACTATTTATGTCTATCGAGTCACGTACAATCTATTCTGTTAATGTAACTAACTTATTTGGTATTTTGCTTCAAGCTACCACTCCTAGAAGGAGCTGATTATTTTGTGAGCATTACAATCCTCATAGCTTCAGGATAAGACTTTTTTTAAAAAGGATATGGGTGTATTCTAAGGATTTTAAATAAAAAGGCCTCTAAAAATAATCCATTTATAGAAAATAAGCTCATAATATTGTTAGACTTAGTCCACAACCTACACTTCAAAATTCCCCTTATTTTTAGACCTGTTATTTAACCATACATGTATTTTAACCTTGTTGATGGAAAGAAAGATGACAGCCACAGAATCATCTAGACGAAACACCAACATCTAATTTGCATGTTTACTAGTATTATACATTGAAAGATGAGGGCTGCTTCTCCCCAGTAACGTCCCTGCTAGTATGATACCATATCAGTGACTTCTCCATATATTTTTAGGTTATTCCTTCATTTAATTGCTTTCCTGTGTGGGAAAGTGTCTATTAAGCACAGTTCCTTTCACTTGCCTAATTTCACTGCACTACTGAAGGCATACTGGCTGTATGTAAGGCTGATCTGCTAACACAACAAGCACAAAGCCATCTCCTTTCATTGTCACCTTTAAAGTTTGGGCATACACATGACATTGCACAAGTGCCAAGATGTTAATCTCAGGCTGTGGGTAAAATTTATCTCCCAAAGTTTTATCATTCTATGTCTGTACTAGATAAAGCTCACTGTGGATGTTTACTGTGAGAGCTGAGGAGTTCATCTACATATCTATTTGCATGTGCATATCAGTCAGTTGCAGAAAAAAACAGAAGAGAATAGAATTGCCAGAGCTCTCCATTGACACACTGAGCATGAACATTTATCCAGCAATCATAAATATGTATTCTGACAATGTTCTTCCATCTCAGTACGCAAGTAAAGACCAGAATAGCAAAGAGTAGTGAAACACACCTTCACAAACCCATGATTTCCAAGTATTTTCCAGGAATATGAAATCACTAAGAACAGACAAATGCAGGACATTCTCTGGAACCTCTGTACCAACACTTTTTTTGCACAGGTAAAAACACATTCTTACAGTAAAGTGGAAAAATATTCCAAGCAGCTTATTACACAAATACAGAACAAACGTATCAGTGCAACTGGAAATCATCAATGCTAATGCAGAAGGCATCTCTGATTAGAAAATACTCAAAAATGATTATACAGATGAGCAAGCCTGATTTTTGGGATCATCTTCTTGCATCTGACATGTAAATGTAACTATTCTGATAAATCGGAGTAGGAAGCAGCACAGTGTAATATCAGAAGTTGTATTTTAGCTTAAATTAATTTGACCAACTTTTTAATAAGGAAGCTGTGATTAACTGTATGTTTATCTGTTGCTCTGCAGACAAGTTGCAAAGTGGAAATGTAAAACATGCAGACTTTGTTTTGCAGAGTAGGTCAAACCCCCTTCTCTTTATGGTAAAATTTCCTAGGAGTAATATGTTTGTGACCTTGGGGAAAGTAAAATTATACACTTAATTTAAAAGAGAAAGAACAATCTTGAGCACCAGGGGAAAGGAAAAGGAGTTAGATCTTGAAATGAGTCTAGAAAAAAAACGAGAAACCATTTGCCATTAATTCAAAGGTCATTATATGTAGAGGGTAGTAAATGTCATCCCTTTCTTGTCCCTGTTTCTCTGCTGAGTCATAATTATGTCACATTTCACAGCACTGGAAAGCAGGTTGACCCACAGGACACATCTCTTGGCTGGGCAGAGCTGATGGGACTGTGCTTGCCATCTACTGGCTGGAATACACAAGTATCACTACATTCAACAGTATGCTGCTTGACAGTTGGCCTAGGAAAAAAACACACAGGCTGGCAAGAGGAAGGAAATGTGGCCCAAGTAGCACATGCAATACTTCTCAGCCCAACAGACAAGCGAAGAGGAAGCAGCCGTCACTAAGATGAAGGAGTAAAGAAATGCAAGAGAAGAGGGAAAAGTGGGGGACTGCTAGTGACACCTTATGCTGGTAGCTTAGAGCCTGCAATATGCTCCTGCTGTTTCGGAAGGATGCACACTACTCAGCTGAATTTCTTCCCCTTTCAGTTTTAGGATATCTTTTTCCTAATATGTCTTCCCACGTAAAAGGTAAGATAATTCCTAGCAAAACTGAAATTATATTACAGATTAACAGTTCCTAGGATGATCATATATATGAGCACAAGAGGCGTTCTTACCTGCTCAGGGTCAGGAGGCCACAGATAAGTGCATGGGGAACAAAAGCTGGAATGCTGAGGACCTGTTTTTATGAGGACCTGGTTTTATGAATCCCTGATGCTCATGCATTTGCACTATTTTGACCTCTCAGGAATCAATTTTTAAAAGTCACATTCCGAATGCAGCACTTCAATAGCTCTGCTGGCAGCAACCCTTTGATTTGTTTGACATTTAGTGATCATCTGGTAAGCTGAACGCTGCAAATTCTAAGCTGAAGAAAGACAAAGCTAAGGAAGGAGCAAACAAATAGCAGCACCGTGAGGCTGGAGGAACAGAGAATCTGGGCTAACATTCCGTTAAATAACTTAAGACAACTCTACACACAAGCATGAGAAAGTGAAGGATCAAGCACTAGGGATAAGTTGTACTCACTGATGTCTTTACTCCAACACTGCATGTCTTAAATGGTAATGTTTCCCACTAAAAAAACCTCCATTAAATCTTTAGTGCAAACAATAATTCTCTCTCTCTTTTTTTAATTAAGCCCCTCTTCCTGTCACACTTAAGAGTAACTTATCAGGCTTTTAACACAATGCCATTAATAAAACAGTGTCTGAAAATCAGGATTAAAATAATTAGCGCACCATGGAATCGCATCTTCAAATCCCATTAACGCCGACTCAGACCATCATTCAGAAACAGTTACAGAAAGCCTCATGAAAATGACACCATTTTGAATTATTAAATGATTCAAAATACTTTTCTATTTGTTCCTTCTCTTCATTGGAGCTCGGTTTCCATTATTAGCATGTAGCCACAGGTGCACTGCAGTGCTGATCCATCGGTATGGGAGTTAAAAACCGGTATTAAGCGACGTCAGCAGTTCTGCATGGCTTTCTAAGCTGTGCCTGGTTTCTCATGCAAGTATCTCAGCTTTGAGACTACCATTTTATTAATCAGCTACAGAAGAGGAATAAAACTGAAGTAAAAGTAGATTCCTTCTTAAGTCGAGATATTTTAATAATTTCTTATAAAGGGAAAAGAAATAGAACCACATAAAACCTTGAGCTTTTATCTTACTGAATTTTGATCCGAAGTTGTGACATTCCATAACTTTTACCATGCATGCTAATAGTTCTTTAAAGAGAACAGTAAGGGCTTTTAAGTGATTTAATAAAACACTTGGTAATGAATATGAAAAATATGGACAGCCATGTAGTATCACTGATGCCTTTTTCATCATCATTACTAGATGTTTCAAACTTTGGTCAAAGTGAAACAAACTTAATGCAGATACCTCTGGGACCACAGTGGCATAATGTTCCACCAGGAACATTGAAATATTTCTGATGAGAAAAATATGAAGAGAGTAAAAGAAGTGGAAACTTTTTCAAAAAAATAAAAAATCATGAGATTATGGGAGAAATGTAGCTCCAAGCCACCCCATTTACAAGCTGTTACAGGCTTTTGCCTTCAAATGGAGTGTTAGGCACTTTTCTCAAAAAAACAAACCACAACAACTAAGATCAATTACTGAAAAAGTAAAGTCTAGTCCTATACATTACCATTTGTTTCTTAATATAACTCTGGGCATACTTACACAATGTAAGAAATACTAAGATTTCAATGAAAAATTTCAACATCAAGATAAAAAAAATGAATGGATCCAGAGGTGTCACTGAAATTCTCTGCAAGAATCTCAAAACTATCAAATTCCCTTCTTTCTTTTATGACACTAAAGAATAAAGATCTTTCTCTATCCAGAAGTACACGTGCTCCACATTACTTTCATTTCCCAACCCAACAGACAGAGTGGGGATCAAAGTATGGTTCAGTGGAACAGTAAGCTCCTCAGGCTAGCCCCAAGCACACCGAAGAACTAGTGCTGAATTTTTTTCCTTACTATGCGCACTGTTCATTTGAAAGAGATTATAAGCCAAAGTAGAATTGGGCAGTTTCAGTCTTTTTTTAAAAATACAAATGTGTTTCCATGAAACTACAATTTTATAAATAAAATGTGATTACTACATCTATTCCTCACATCCTCTTAGACGTCATTGTATATCCTTCTCTGCCCAGTTGCAGTGGAAAGCTTTAGTCGGAATATCTTTAGCATTGCATTTAATCAAGTGTTTACACAACGTAGCTTGAAGAAAATGTAAAACTTCAGTGCTTGACAACACACTGGTGACTTCATAAAGAACATTTTTACTAGTATGGACCAACTGCTGTCTCAATTGAAAGACAGAGATAATTCAGCTTTATACCCCTAAGTTAAATATCTTTGAATATATGTTTTGAAAACCTCTGAAAAAAGGCTTTTATCCTTAATCTACTAAGGAACTATTTCTCAAGATTAAAAAAGAGCTTCCCAAAAGAAATACAGTCTTGCTTCATAATAGTTGTAGTCAAATAATAATAACTGCCAGAGATTAAATGTGGTTCAGCATTTGCATCTATTTTCTGTCAGTGAAGCTGCAATGCACAGTAATCAGAATTTTGGCCTATTACTACAAAAAAAAAAAAAAAAAGCAGTAACTGTCCATGAAGGAAAGCTATACATTTGTAACAGAAATTTAAGGGTCTTAATACACTTTTTAAAGAAATTTAATGTTCTTAAGTTCCAGAAATAGTTTTTCCTGCTTGCAAAAAAAGCTGTGATTCCACAAAAGTTTGTGAAGAAACGCTGCAAAAAGGAGAGGAAATTACTTGCTATGAATCTGACTTTCCATTCAATGTTGTTCCTCTATTTAATACTACTGTTAAATTTGGACAATATTAATTCAAATGTTTAGAGATTATAGTCTAAAAGAGGTTAAAAATCATAACTGTTTGCATTTACGGTGTACCTATGAAGCTGTCTATGGGAAACACTGGCGTGTAAACTTAAATTACAACTACCCACTATATACTGTATATTTATTAATATATTGATTTTATGTGCTACTATCCTGCAGGAGAGTTGGTTTTGAGTTTAAAGTGATACTTAAATTCCATTTCCCTACCATGCTGTTAAGCCTACAAACTCTAGCAATAAAAATTAAACATCCGTAGCTGAAATGAACAACTGTAACATCATCAACAGTACCGCTGGGATAGTGCACGGTACAGGGGCCAACACTTCCATTTACATTCAATAGTACAGCAAACAGGTTTTTTATTATCTGGCAGGACTGAGGGGAGGAAAAGTAACTAAAACGGCTAAACCAGGAATCAATTCCAACCCCCCTTCCTTATGTCTGATAAGAACCCCCAATGAAACAATGCTACACAGGTCCCCCTACAACAGCCAGAATTCAGCAGCAATCAGAATTCAGCACATCTGATTTGCAAGCAAGGAGATTTTTTTAACCAATTTTATATGTAGCAAACTAGGATCTGCCCGTTTGTACCTACAAAGGCTAATGAGCTGTAGTTTGATTAATGTTTTGCATAAAACATGGATTTTATTCCAACTCCAGAAAATCATCATACAGCATGACTGACACAACTCATGGTCTTCCCTTAAGGAGAAAAAATCCTGTAATACACCTCCAGAAAATAAACAGTATATGCTTCTACCTCTAGCCCTTCTTCCTCCCTGCAGACAGACTCAGCATGTGGTTCCTGAGGAATTAGTTGTAGAAGAACTCCCCTGCTGACAGCAAAATGCCAAATGCACGTCCTGCACATGTAATGTGTCTGACATTTCCACATCTCACCAGGCTAACGTTTCTGACAAGTGCTTAAAAATACATATCTTTTAAAGTGTGTGTTTATTGCTGCCTTCCTATCTCCACTTTATAATGTTTTAATACGTTTTTTTACTCAAGAATCCACCTCCACATTTGTCTTTTGATTTAAGTAGAAGCAATTGCTTGTTGAGGGTCAACACCCTTTCTGGAATCAATGGGTACATTTCAGTTGATGGATGGTATAAAACGTGCAAATATTATCTTCTTCCTAGACAACAGAACTTTCAGTTAAAAACTGAAAAGAATCAACGCGATTGACAGTTTTAACAGGGGAAGCACTGAAAATATTTTAACACCTGGTTATCTTCTTTAATGTTGCTATTCCTTGCAGTAGGACACCCCGAGAAAATCTGCAAGATTTAAGTGTTAATGCAATTTCTTCCCTACTTTCATTTTTTCCCATGCGAGTAAAAATCCCCAGTGGGACCTTTTACAAAACAAACAGGGATATGGCATAGACACAGGATCAGTGCATCAGCTATTGTTGTAGTTGAGTCACTACAACAATTTTTCTCAGGGAGCAGTGTACAGTATTTGCAGAAGTGCACTACTAAGATAGTACCTATGAGATTTTGTGCACACCTTCCAAAAAGTCTTATGACATTACACACAATGGATAGTAATTTTTCTGAGAACAACTAAAATGCTTCTGGACAGTAGGGCAGTCCTCAACTTTAAAAGGTGAATTTTGGAAAGTGGTTTTATCCAGCTCATCCAAAGAGAACCTTTGTTGTGCATCTCGCTTAAAATAATTCTAGTACTCAAAGATATACCTACATACATTTACACATGTTTTATATATGCTTTTGAATTCATATTTGAAATAGTTTCTCCTCATTAAGTATAAGTTTTCCTCTCAATACCAGTGATATTGCCAATGACAGTAACAGTCACTGATGTTAAACTTTATGATTTTGCACTGGCATTCATAAATTATTATAATTTTTTCAGAAATTGAATAATTAAGCACTCCTTAGTAACATGCTGCATAATGACAAAGCCCAAAAAAAGAGACATTTTAAACTGTGTTACACAATATCTGCACCATTAAGTAAGGGCATTTTTTCCTTTCTGTTCTGTCAATCTTGTACTTTTTAACGTTGCCCACCTCTGATCATGATAAAAATAGATTTTGAGGAAAATTAGAGGTTTTGAACTTTCTTGGTATTCAGTCAGAGAGGTCATTCCTACTTCAAAGGAAGACAGACCTCATTGCATGCAACACAGAACACTCAGTTCTCTGTAAATTCCTGCTATCTGACCCAGTCACAACTACTCATCTTTTCCCCAAACTCACCATATATACCGACAGTTATAAGGAGGATGGCAAACTTTATCAAAATATTTTTCACTTGAACTGAAATCACAATATTTACTAATATTTCTCCTGAATCAAAGGAAATTAAGCTCATCATTCCTCTTAACAGAAGATAATCAAGTTCAATGCCCCCATGCATAAAAGCCGCAGGTACAGAATAAACTAACGGCTGCAGGTACAGAATAAACCTGGGAAAAAGAACTATGACCTATTTAGATATAAGATCGCCATGACACAACTTTCATTTCCTCGTCAGGATCAAACATTTGGTACCCTGCTCTGATCCTCCTTCCAGATCACCACTCCCATTCACCAGCTAAACTTAACCGACTACTCTTTAACTATAGGTGGGAGGACCTGGTCTTCATTACAGATAGAGTCTGTTTCTGCTTTCTTTCATCCAAAAAACCACTCTGGATTAACTTGATTTAGTAGTTTTCCAAAAGTCATGATTTTAAACAAAAATTTGAAAATTGACTGATTTCAGGCTCTCTGTCACATCAGGGACTTGGCCCTGACCTTGAGACAAGGCTAATAAAGTTTATCTAAACAAATACTTGGTTCTGTCTTGTAAATCCGTTCATGTGCTAGGGACAATGTAATCAACCAATTCTTAAGATACCAAAATGATCCAATATTAATATCTTAACACATAAGACATTCACATACCTATCATTATGTGTATTCTACACTTGCAGAAAATGAAAAGTGAATCTATTTTAGAGACTCTTTCTGATAAAATTTGACTTCATTAATCCCCTATCCCCTACTGTGCTTAATACTCTCCTGACAAAAATTTACTTTTCATAATTAAAATAAATAATTTTTTAAAAAATCAGTTGAATCATTCCTAATGGTCACAATGTAATCTCAGGCAAGGTAATAGATCCTATGCTAGTGCTATAAATATTTGTGTCCAGGTGTCATTTCTGCCTTATTTTGCACAGTCCAAGTCCTAATGAATGCAGTATGATATTGCAGCTTCTGGCAGTATAACGTTACAACAGGTATCACAGCTACAAGAGTGATTTTGCACACTACAGGATTCTCAGGACTAAAAGAACGGATTTGTCATCCACCATTCCCCTTTTTTTAATACTAAGGCACATATTTCTTATAAAGCTCAGATATAACTATGGTTTTTTTGCAATTTATAAGTTTTACCTTTGGGTCCTTTAAATTATCATCTCAGTTTGAGTAATATCTTTCCTTGGCATATAATCATGTTTTTATTAAAAAAATACTATAAATATTATACTGTATTGTTAACTGCATATTAAATTGCTTCATTTTGTTACAAAGTTCTTAAAGCCTAAAAAAATTCTTAAACTCTTATCTAGCTAACAGATTGAATCGTGATTGTGTAACAGATTGAAATCTCCATAATGGGAGATCATATCAAAATTCCTCTGGAAGTCTGCTACTTCTTAAATGAACTATTTAAGATGCAGGGGAATACAATTGTGAGGGAGCAGGAGAGACAAGAGAAGTGAACTAGTGTATTTGACAAAGGAAAGGAACACAGCGCATAAGATAACCAGGCTTGTTGACAAGGGAGCTCAAAAGCACAGTGAAGAAAAAGCTGTAACTAATTTATTTATTTTAACCAGAGGATGATAAAGGGTACCTGTCTGCTCGATTTAGGATCAATGTGAAAAACACAAGCCTACCTGTCTGAGAAATTCTGCCTTACATCAGACGCAGCAAACCTGTCTTGCTGTGCCCCTAAAAATATCTAACAGCATTCACAGACCTGTTGAAGGGAGAGAGACAAAAAGACACAGAACTCCTTCTCTATTTTCAGTGTATTTCTGTTCCCTATTCTATTTACTATCATCCAGATAACCAATCAGTACAGAGTTAGCATCAGTAGAAATTCAGATGCTAACCTGTAAATGGGCTGTTAAACGTGCCACTTACAGAATGCCCTAAGCATTCATATTCCCTACATAGTGTGTATGTACAGTATAGCCAAGTGCCATCAGGCAGGCACAGAACTATGAATCTCAACAAAAAGAACAGCCGATCCATTTCCACGTACAGGTTACCAACATCTCCAATCCATTGTAACTAAAAAGCAGAGCCAGTAAGGCAGCTGAACACCTGCAGTTTATCAATTCAAATCTAGGCACTCAGCTTGAGGAATCAGGACCAAAGATTATATAAAGCTTTTAGAAACCAACATATTGAAAAAAGAAAAGCAAATTAACGAGAGGAGTAAAAGGAACACTAAATGCTGAGGGTTTCTCCTGGATATTCTGTGTGACAGCACTGCCTATGGGACCAATGCTGCCCAAAACTGCAGAGAATCGTACCACCAAAGAAATCGGAAAGAGCTTTCCAACAATGAGAAATAAACAAACAAAACATTATTATGTCTCTAACAGACTCCATCCTTTCTTTTCCTTGTTTTTCTGCATAGAGCCAGACTGACTGCTGTATCCCCTGTCTTTGCCTAAACTCCACCAGTGTGACAACGTGATGTTACTCTCATCTAATCTCATTATTATTTTGTCTTTGCCGAAGTGAAAGGCCACTTTTCTTCTTCCCTTTGAGATTCATCTCAAACAACTGTCTTTGTTCTTAATGAGACTGATCCATATGTTTGCTCCTGCATACTGTGTTCAGTTAATGGGAAGATTTTCTAACACTGCAAAAACCCTTCTATTAGTTGTTCCAGTCAGCTTTGTGTTCTTTTCAATAGCTGTTGTAGCTATTACCTTAGATAAAATGTCCCACATCCAACATGTTCTACTTCTGAATAGTCATCCCTCCTATGAACTCAAGCTTATATGTATATGTACATAACTGCAAGTATAAATATAAATTTGGCTTATGTATATCTCCTTTCCTGGATTTGTTCCTTTCTCATTGTATGTGTTTAAAATACAAAACCAGAATGTATAGTGCAGGTACTGATCAGGCAGCCTGCAGCAAAGCACTACACACGAACTGATGCAACAAAGCTATCATTTAAGTCACCAGTGAACAATTTTACTTTTAAATATTTACTCTGCTGATTGCCAATAAATCAACAATTAGCCATTATTAGAAAGAAGCAAGTTAATTTTGTTGTTTACTCTTGCTGTTCTTTAGCTAGTAATCAATGAACAAGAATGAAATTTTCTGTACTAATACTCAAGTGGTTGGGGTTTTTTTCAATAAAAATCAGGAATATGTATAAAAAGAATATAAAAGTAACTAGATTAGTGAGAAATTTGTATAAATGGACGCGTATTTTTTATAATAAAATTCACTGACATTGCTAGCTTATCTTCTAATGTGAAATAGCTTAATGACTTTCTTGATTTAAATGTAGACTCCAGTGGACTAAACAATTTGCAGCCAGACATTAACATTATATCATCAAGTCTCAGATAAATCCTGATGCTGTGCCATTCCACCTTGCGCCAGAGGCAGCTGCAGCACAGAACGGTGTGGCACAGACTGGTAGCCTTACACTCACCATGAGAGAACATGACTAATCCTGGAAAATATCCAATGCTATCAGGCACCCCATATGGATGCTAGATGTTTGCTGCTGCTTTGCTCACAAAGCAATGCTGAGGAGCCCTAGTGCTATAAGTAATATTCCTGATTTTCTTTTTAAATAGATCTCATGGCTCTGTAAACAAAATGTAAGACAGAATACAGGAGTTCCCACAATTGATTCCAATCCCTTGACATAGAGTATGCATAGTACCTGTTTTGCTTTAGGTTACGGGAAGCATGAGTCCAACAATTTCTGTTCGATTATATCTTGGTGAACATCTAGTAAGTGTATTGCCAAGGTTCGCTGTTCAGACTGCTCCTCCCTGCACGAGGGTCACAGGCGTGACCCCTTCTCCTCCCTTTTGTTCCCAGCACACCAGAAGTTCAGCAGAACTGAGCAGTGACCTTGGTTCTGCATACAATTTTCCAGCAGTAACTAAAGCCATCGAGTGTTATCAGTCCTAGAAACAGACACTGACTGACAAACACGCAGTTGATTTCAGCAAGTGCGGTTACTTAGAAAAGACCTAACTGAAAAGTAAAGTATTAAAAAGAAAATTGGTTCTGTCCTGGCTCAAACCAGGACACACATCCCGCACTGAGAAATGTCTCATGGGTATAGTTACTTCAGTTTTTTCTTATGTCCTTTGCCCATCAGATATCATTTGAGTTCTCCCAGACATGCTGGCCCACTGGAGCCTCACCACTACAGAGTTTATCTCGAGCAAGTTTTCAATTTTTCATAATAACCTGCAACTATGACAGGATTTTCCCTTCCCACATTCTATTCCCTTGACAAAAAGAATACATGCTTCTTCTCAAAAGGCTTAACATCATTTGTCAACCACCACCTTTTACCAAATTTCATTGTGTCAGGCAGGCTTACAGAACTTCCGCGATGAAAATTTTATTTTCTCAAGAAATAAGAGATAGAAAATTTCTACTACAGTCTGAAAACAGACATCAGACAACTAAACGCCCCTCACAACCTCACTGCATGGGACTGCAGGAGCCACACCATAACTAGAGCTACTCACTTCAATGAAAATGAAAAGAAGTTACAATGAATAACAATGAAACCATAAAACACACTATGAAGAGCCATACCAAATCCTGAAAGCAAAGAAAACCTGCTCAATGTAAGAGTGAAGAACATGTGCAAAACTGCCAGCTTTTTGGTTTACATTTCCCAAGGGTATATTCATCTCTTCAGCATCATATTCCAAAAATATAGGCAGGCATCCATTTCAACAGTTTCGGACAGGACAAGCAGGAGAATTTACCAGCTGTGTATTTTTTGTCTGATAAATAACAAGAAATGTGCAATTTTGACAGAATCCTGTTATATTCAGGTATGTAAAGCAACAGCTCTAGTTGAGAACCTGATGTGAATGAGGAAAACAGTTCAATGTGGTCTTGTGAAACCTAGCACAGCACTAGCCACTCCACTGCAAATCTACACAAAACATTCTGAGACTAAAATTTTGTTTCAGTGCTGGTAGTCAGCCAGGTTTGTGAAGCAATTGTTACTGCTGACATTCCCTCCCACCTTGTAGATTTACTAAATATGTGCCGTGCAGAAAAACATCAGCCAATTCTCTCAAATACAATGTGGGAGGTCCAGGAGGGTTTAGATCTTAATTATTTACTTAAAGGGTAATTTTGAGTATTTTAATCCTTATTTATGTATGGAACCAAGATCATGTTATGAGGCAATGAACCTTTTGTAACAAACAGCACCAGGGCTCCATAGCAGGCCTCCCTTTAAAAGTCTGTAGGTCTAGGAAAGAAAAATTGTTTATCATCTGGCATTCTCATACAATTTAATGTTTAACTAATGCAGAAGTTGAAGTCCTGCCATCTTACGTACAACAGAGAACTTTGTGATAAAATTTTTGATGGTATTTTTGAAGATCAATTCTGGGAAATATGAGATACTGGGATACAGGTGTCAGTTATTCAGAACAGTGGGTCTCGAGTCCTTTGCTATTCATGCAGCTCAAATAACCCACAGCACTACAGTGACCAAGTAGTGAGCTGGGTTCTGAATGGATGGAAAGTTCCAAAAATCATTTCAAAAGGCTCAGTGGCATAAGTCAGCACACTTCGGTCAAAATTATTATTATTTCAGGAAACAAATTACAGGGCTCACACAAATTAATTATCTTCTTTCTATGCCACAGAGACATATAGGGAGACATTAATACAGGGCTGTAGAACAATTAAGGTTAAAAGGGACCTCTGGAGGTCATCTAGTCCAACCCACCACCCTCAAGAGCCAATCTCAAAGTCAGCTAAGGTTAACTTCTTGCTCATTTTAATTCTTGGTAGGAATACCCACATTTTGTAACTTCAGATATCTATTTTTGGTGCCTCAAATAGTAGTAGAAAGAGGAAGAGATGGGCTTAGAGTCCTTACCCTTCCTACTGACTATATAAAGGGTCTAAATTTTGTTGGCACAAGCATATCAGAGCCTCTCATACATGCAGACTTAATCAGCACTCTTCTACTTTTCTTGTGTACACTGTGTTTTTATGTTTAGACAAATTATGCAATGTGCTTTGACATGAATAATGGAGGTTGTTTCTAGAACTTAAAAATTTGTGATTTACTGAAACCTATATGAAATACATGACAGCAAGACACAATGTTGAAGTGACTCCAGTGTCAGAGTTTCAGGCATTAGAATAAATGTTTCTCTTTGTCAGATCTGGCACATTCATAACTTATTTGTAAATCGGGAAGACTGTTTCAAAGCTCCCCTATTCAATGATGAAATCACATTTTCCTGGTAACCCCAAGCATGTCATTTATCTCTGTCAGAATAAAGCCTTCAACGAACAATAAAGCAATGTGTCACCACTTTTCATTAACGAGAAATCTGCTAGTAATCCTGACTCTACCAATCTCTATGTGATATAGCTGGGGGTGGAGTGGAGGGGACCCAAATAGGAAATGTGAACATACATGAATATGAGCATGTATTAAAGAAACAGTTGTCATTTTCTTATAATAAAATAAATTCAAAAGCTGTGATTTTAAAATAAGGACCTGTCTCTTCGTGTCTTCCTATGTCTTTAGCAACAATTGTATGTTAAAAATATTCTCTCTTCATTTTTCTATTGGTATCTAAATGCAAAAAACCTTGCGTTTTTTCAAGATGAGTCACAAATAGCAAGTTACAGTTATAACAAATGCTTATATTTCTTTGAGGTCAGATTTTTTTTTCTTTAGAAAGAAATTATGAAACAATAAATTAATTTGTCACATCACTTGACTGAAACATGTGCCACTTACATCAACACGGATCAGCAGGTACACTGCTGCATGAAGTACTCCCTCCTGCTATTACTTGCAAGGTAGAACTTCTAATATATCAAGATGAAAATGAAAAGTGGGATTGAACAACTTTACCAAGCTATGAAACTCCAGGGTTGCAGACATTTAAGTACAGACAAATTTAGAAGAAAGATGATTAAAGTTGCATTTACAGAAAACATATTAATCTGTCAAAAGCCAACTGATGCAACCTCAGAGGAATAATTTAAATAGCAACACCATAGGAAAAAAAATAATTCAAAACACTGCCTAGGAAAGCTCAAAGTACGGTATGCAAAGTCACCGACAACTGGGTGTATGAGTATCTCAGTGCTACAAAGGAAATCCCAGCTGGGAGCAAACCAGCAATTTAAAGAAGTATTAACTAATGTCTGAGTGGAATTCAACGAAGATTTTAGATCAAAACTTAACACAACTATAATTCACATAACATTATACATATACACAAAATCTCCTTTATTAAAACTTCAGTAGTATTTATTTCATGCTGCATGTAAAAGAATACTTTAATCCCAGGACTACATAACAGAACTCAGAGCTTCATAGGAGAAGGTTCAAAATCACCACTATACCTTCTCCTGTATGTACCTGCTATGACACAAAACCCTGGATGGCTAATGCCTGCTTCCACTTGAGAACTGTAAGCTCTCAAAAAAACAGTCAAGCTGTTAGAGGTTACCATGATGCTGACTGGGTCTAAATTTCTTAACTTACATCTTAAATTAGCTCTGCAGGTCTCAAATTCAGAGATAAAATAAAAGAAAATAACAAATTAAAAAAAGGCAAAAATATTCAGTCAAGGCAAACCATACCCTGACCAAGCTGCAGAAACAAGACAGCTTGGGATAACTTTATCTGCCAGATCTGAAGTTAAGGCTCGTGGGAACCACACAGAATATGCTTCAGAGGCTTCTGCAGATAGAACTATTCTAGGCAGCATTACACAGGAAGGGCAGATGCTGTCCTTAAACACACCCAGGAGAATCCTACTGATTTACGTGCTTTGCTTTTACACTGAACTAAAAGAACTATGTCTATTACATTCCCAGAAAAACCCCACCCATAAGTACTGTTTCAGTCCAAGTATAAACTGCTTGCTTTCAACACAGTTCTGCCAGCTTTTGATTAATTTTCACCCCTAGTGTACTAATTGTTGAGTCCCTTAACTGGCTGATTAGACTCCAATACAAATTTTGAGCAAATTCTTCTGCGTATTGAAAAAGAAATTATGTTGAAACAGCTGCTAGAGTATGCTTAGTACTTAGTTTACTCATCTACATCTTGTGCATGTTGAGTTTTGATTAATTATACACCATGCCTCCTAGCATGGCCTACTCAGGAAAAAACAATTTCTGCTGCAGTTGAGATACACAGCCCTTTTCTCTTCACTTGCATTTTGCAGCAATAAACATCTCCTCACGCTACCACTCACGAACTTTTGCACAATACAAATCATACTCAGCAACAACTGAAGACAGAGGATTTTGGGAGGTATGCATGAACAAGTCATAAAGTACATGCACATCTTGATTGCTTAAAAATATAAATTCACTAAAACCACAACTTTTCCTCTAATGGAATTCTATTTTCACGTCAGGGTGCTTGCAATCTTTTGGATACTAAGCTGATACAGGTTTTCAACTAACAAAAAAGCCCACATGAGAGACATTCTAGTAAAGACAGGGTGGCAGAAGCTTACCACAGCCCAATTTACCTGAAAACAACACCTTTATAATATTCACCAAAGAACACATCAGGAACGTTCAGAACTCGAGAAACTATCTATCTTTTTCAACTACTCTGCCCTCCAGAAAGCCCAGTCAGCTCTTGCCATTGCTTCACTAAGGCTCTCAGCCACCAAACTCTGCATCAGTACCTGTCACCATATACATGTAGTACATGAATATACATGTAGTGCGTGCCTGCCTATCCTATTGCTACAGGCTAACACTCTTCAGTGTATTTTTCCCCTCAGTTTCTCCACATGTAACCTTTTTTTTTGTAACAGAAGAAAAACTTTAGTTTCGTATATCTAACTTATAAACAAACAACAGTTTAAAACCAATATAATTTTACTACCTTTTTAACCACGCCTTCAGATGTGGCATGCTTAAGAAGTGATTTACCTATAAACTGACAGGTTCAAACATTACCTCAACAAATTAACGATTAAGAATTAACCGTGCAGCGAACCACAGCCATGTGTTTACTGACACCAGTAAGTGTTGGCTTATGACACGTGCTGCCTGGAGAGGAGCAGCAATGACAGGTGAGCTTTGCTAAGAGAACACCCAGCTATAAGCTAACACAGGGGGACCTAACAATGCAAGGTGAAATAGAAAAAAAATTGACAACTGGAGCTTACCAAGATGAGAATTACAAAATCAAATTGTTCTTTATTTTTAACCAATATCCCTTCAAATGAAACAGAACTTAATTCCCTTATCATGTCAGACAGCAACAGTTGTAACATAGGAGATACAGAAGAGATATACTGTTACTTTAGACTGAAGAGAAAAAGCTGACCAAGTTCAAAAGTTAACATCATTCTGGGAATTCAGGAGGTTAAATTCTGTATGTTTTTCTATCAGAAATAACAAAAATGGAACTCATTGCATATATATCTATAAAACAAAATTGAAATGATATTACACATACTCCTCCAACTAAAATAAGCAGTCATCTGTCACTGGTTTATTAAGTGATACCGCTTCAAGGGTATCGCTTCATTTTCCACTCCAAGCAAGCAAGGAAAGAGAAGTTTTTCTAGCCACAGGTTCACACAGTACCTCTGAATACCAATCAGACTAGTGTTTAAAAAGAAATAAATAAAACCCTTACGTTATGCTGTTTGTACAACCCAACTTCCCTGGGAATGTAAAGAAGGCTCAGTGAGAGCTGCACCACAGTGCAACAGATGATAGATGGCTATTAACAGAAGGACACACGGCTGTTTAACTCCTGTACACTACACTAAGCAAGGTAAAAAGAGCTTCTATACATGACACTTCAGAAAATGAAGGGATTGAGATGTTACTCTGAAAAGATTCATTTTATTAAGTACAAATTATTATTCACCAAAGAATTTTGCATTTCAATAAGCTTTGTATCCTATCATTTATGACCTATAATCTTTCAAGCACACAAAACATTCATTGGATATGCTCCTTTAGCTCAACAATGGCTGCAAATTTAAGCAGCCTAAGAACAGTAAGGTTTAAAGAAATCACTTAGTCTGCTACACAATAATCAAGTGTGTATCATTTGTTAGAGGCCTCTTGACTGTGCCTGCAATGTTCTCAGCCATGTACCTCTTCCAACCAGTGTCCTGCAGCCAGCTATGAAACACTGCTCCACAGCCACCTCTCACAAACACCAGCTGAAGGGCTGGCCCTGCTGAAGTCGACAGAAACTGTGCCAGAGTACAGGGACATGCACACTCAAGAGAGATTTCTGTCCTTTCCCATTACTTCACGTTTAATTTGAGACAATTTGGTTTCTACCACCGCCACAGATTTAGAACTTGTCTGAGAAAGTACAGTAAAGGAAAGCAAATGCCATTTAATTTTTTTGTAATATTTAACATTTGCAGGACTTTTCATATTACTACTTTATTACTTAACCAGCAGTGTTATACTATGCTGATAACTACGTGCACCTGAGATAACATCACTTCCTGACGCTGCAGACTTGACCAAGTCTGAGCCACATTAAAAGGAATGTCAATAACGCACATCACAGAAGTGACACAGAAAATTAAGAAATCAATACGAAAGATGTCAATCCTATCTACTTTCCTTAGATTCACCTAAATCTAGATGAAATATACTTTCCTTATTTCAATTCTGCCTCTGTTTGCAGAATGTGAATCCTTTAGCCTTTATCACATGTAGCAGCACTGTGCAGTCATGGCAGTTCCGGTCTTAATTTCCTGGTTTAGTCTTTATTTCTTCCTGTACTCAAGAGATTGCTGATACAAACCCTCAATTTAAGCTACAAAAATGCAGGTGGTATTGAATACTACCTTTAAGATATGGAGCTCACAATTTTTTTACAAAAGTAACTTCTCATCAGACACAATATTCAGAAACCAACCTACAATGAGACTGGTTCTGAGTTAGATCTATGGAATGAAGGATCCAAGCCTTACTGCTAAGAGTAGAAGACAATGAAACATTTGACTGTAAGAGAAGTTCTGTTACTTTTGCCAAGGCTTTCTCTAAAGAGAATGAGGACTGACAGTGGCTAAAAGAAGAGATGCCTTTTATTGCTCCGAGTGTGTCAGTCCTAGTCACTGAAAATCAGTCACTTGGTAAATCAGAACATGTGGCTACTCAGTCTGTACTGGGTAATAACCTGCCAGGGAGGTTGCACAAGCTGGTTTTACAATTAAGAAGCACTACTGACATACGTTCCCCAAAATGACAATACTATCACATCATGCACAAACTCAAATTTCAGAATTCAAACTCAGGGGGGACCCCTACAACTGATCCTGAGAATCACCAGGTATCCTTTGAGTGGAAAGAGGAGGGTGGGCAGCAGTACAGTTTTGCCCTAACAATGAATATACAGTGCTCCAAGGAGGCTGAAGATTTTGCAAGCCAGATAGGTAACAGATGAAGATTTCTGGTATCTGAAGAGAAAGAGGCCACCTGTTTTTTTTTTCTCCAGTTGCAGATCATTTAGCTTTTCAAAATACACTCAATTTCCCACTTCCACACACTATTTAATCAAATAAAATCACGCTTTATTTAAAAAAAATATTTTTTCAGTAAGTTTCAGTAAGCCCTTTTGGGGCCTCCTGGCATTAACACCACATTCAATATTTTCATTAATCAGGACCAGGTAGTTCAAGCCACGTGGGATCTGAGGCACAGTATTTTCCTATCCCAGAATTTGACTAAGAAAACAAAGCTTTATTTCTAAATTAAAAAAAAATGAACAAAGTACAATTAAGCATGGCCAGATTCTGAGCATATACACTACAGAAAAACCTGGCTCTGAAGCACATTCCTTCTACTGAACCACCACTCAAAATCTGAACAATTATATCTGGATCAAAAACTAACTTCTAACTAACCCTTAAGGAAATAAACTTTGAAGAAGCATGAAAATGTATTACCAGGTACGTCTGTAAGTCTTACTGATGGAAGGAATACTGTGAAGTTGGTTGAAAATACTTAACTCACTTGTCCAAGTAAGGAAATTGATATCAAGAAGTGTGCCGTGTAAATCTCAGCTTTCACCTCTGCTTATTATCACAAGCACTACCTACGTTTCTATCAAAATGCTTGGCCTTCTACTGACAACTTCTGGATATAGTTACGCATCATCAGTGTAAAAATTTTTAACACAGGGAAGAATGTGCAAGTAATGTAGTTTAAAATAATTTACTGTCATCATTTCCTCATTGCTTCTCCGTATCCAAAATACAATGTAATCAATTTTGTTTTACTTACTATCATGGCATTAGAGACTACAAACATTTTGCCCCAGATGCAGATCCAGTTTGGAATAAAGCACATTATATTTCCAGTTCATAATCCAAACAAAAGAAAGTGCTTATAAAAGCAAGGTATGAAAGTTCACCAAGAAAGCACTGGTCGGGCTCCCTCCACTTCTGCCCTAGCAGTGGATATCAGTAAACCTAAACTATGGAATTATGGCACTAGTATAAAAAAAATGTATATAATTTTTTTTTCAAATCAGTTTTTCTTGTCTCCCTCCTTACTCAAGTTTCACAGCATACATATGGGTATGAATAAGTAAGGGATTCTTCACCCTAACTTCATGCACAGCAGCTTGAGAAATGCTTCAGATTAACATAAATGATAACACACATACATAAGGCTGTCTTTCAAAGAGGTTTGATAATTCATAAATTCAATGTTCACACAGATCAGGTCAAGTCAAAAGGTTTGTAATATAAGCAACTTATGTAAATCTGTTTATCACTGCTGAAGAACATGGGACGACTTCAAATGCTCGCTATCTAATATAGGCAGTACACACCCAGTGCAACTTGCATTTCAATTCTCATTCCAATTTTTAATTACTATGCAGTCTGCAAAGACAAAAATGTACTAAATCAGACTGCTCTTTTATTTTTTTTTTAATCAGAACAATTAACATTAATTGCATATTACTTGACAGGCACTGCTTTTCTACACACTCATTACTAAAATAATAAATTGAATGAAGTTTGAATAAAAGCATTAAAATAACTACAAGTACAGAAGTTTACCCTCAAATATACTTCTATCACCATTTCCTCAGCCGGTGTTCATAAGTAAAGCAAAGCTTCATTTATACCCACTATGTGTTTCAGGACTCCCAACAAAAACAGAAACAGCAATTCCTTTTAAAATTGTTTATGGTCCCTTTTTTTCCAAATGTATATACAGTTCTACTTGCGTAACTTGTCAAAACACTTTGTGAAACCATAAAAGGAGGACAAGGATTTCATACCATTAAACAGACCTAGTGGCAGGAAAGAAAGACATGTAATTTGTTTTTACTTGAGATTTTTAAAGTTTTAGACAAAAACTCTGAAGTCTTGTCACTGAGGAGTTCATCTTGTTTTTTTCACCTACTGGAAAATAAAGTAGCCAAAGGTTTTTTCCTAATGATTCCAATCAGTGGCTTTAATTTATAGCTCAAAATCTTACAATTAAATATCCACCCATTCATCTGGAGTTCCAGACATTTAGGTTTTTGGATTTATTAAAATCTACTTATACTGATAACAGCATAGGGACATATGATTTGGCACTGTAAACACAGGTTTAACAGCTTAATTGCTTGGATTTTGTACAGTGGATCATTATGTTAATGCCTCTGCAGTAAAGCGCTAAATAGGAATTCCCACAGCAAAGACTTCTCATTGCTGACTGAGAAGGAAGAGGTAGGACATACTGGGGTAATTTGAGAAGAGACTGCTCTTCTAGGACACAGGAGAGGAAGCTCTACCAAAGGCAAGAAAACACCACAACCCAGAACACTATAAATTATGTCTTTGAATGACCCAGGGACAGCAGATGATTACATCTTCCCTGACAGCCTTGCTTGGGAGGAAAGATCCCTCCACAGAGCTTCACAGGATAAAGACATGCTCTATAAAAGTAAATAACTCTGCATGTGTGGATTTCTCATTGTACAGTATTCAACTGGAGCTTGAGATGAAACTAATTATTTTGTTCTGCAGTTGCAATGATGGCACTGTATGTTATGCTCCCTTAAATACTTCGTCCCATGTAAACAAATCTGACTCTGATCCCACATGACACCTGAACCTGCTGTCTTCACAGCCCGAGCTTCATGGATGCAAGAGAAAAGTAGGCTTGCTTAGAGGACTAAGAATAGTTAAAGTTTTTTGCTTTGGTAAAAGACAGACTAAATGAGAATTTTCCATGCTGACCATGTCCTCTGAAAGAATAAAGGTACATTTAACATTTTTGATCCAATAATATATTGGATCAAAAATAAAAGGCATCAACATAGCTATATATTTTCTAAGTTTTAGTAGTTTAATATTTCCTTCAGTTTCCTGAAAAAGTTTCATTACTTTTTTCCCTAAACTTAAGTCCATTTAATCACCCAAAATGTACCTCCACCGCACAGCAGATGTGTCATTAACTATTTCTGAAAAAAAGTGAAATAAAATCACTCGGCATGAGAATACTATGGAATAAGTCAACACTAGCAGATGGTGTTTATTTTGTCACTGCTTGTGTTAAAAATCACCACTTATTGAATCAGTTTCTTTAAGGTAGAAGCTTCATGTAAAAAGTAGAAAAGCTGTTTTGTATAAGCTGTCGTAGAACTCCCTAAAATAGAAGTTCTTGTTTTCCTGGTTTCCAGTTTTCTAGGATATTGTGCAATACACAAGAGACTGGTTTGTATAAATCTGACACAATCGAGTATTTTGCTAGCAGTTCAGTCTTTCAATGCACAATCTGTTTTGTTTGTCAACCAGAACTGCAAATTATTTAGTTCAAATATCGGTGTTTTCAGGACAAATTCTGTAACAAGTGTTAAGTCTTCTAGGATAGGCACCTGGTAGAACTGTCAGATTGTTTTCTTCTAGGACTCAATGTGCAAGAGAGCTTTATTTCTCCCTCAGAATTTCTTACATTCCCATTCTTTTATTCCATCACACACTTTTGGCAATGCTGTTTATATTCTCTGGTTGATTCTTTCTTAACAAAACAGTACATTGCATGAAGGGCAACTGCACAACTTGGACTTAGCTAGTTAAAGAAATCTTTGCTAAAATCTCCTGATAAAACCAGTTTTATCATATGTTGCCCATGTGTTTTTGAAAGGATTTCCATAAAAATGAAAACCCAAAAAACCTTGCCACAAATGCAAACCCATATAATTCTCAGTAAGGAAAAGCTTCACTGCAAACAGCAACATGAACTAAATTCCTCATTACTGTGATTTAAACAGAATTATTATAAAAACTATCTGCAGTATCCATACACCATATTTAAATAAAGTTTTCAACAAAGTAAAAAACTTATTTATATCTGAAGGCCATTGGACATCAGCCTACCATTCTCAGCAATGATTTTAAATGTCATGCCATAGAGAGATCATCCTCCTAAATCAAATCTCCATGCAATTGGTTGCATTTTGTATCTAAACATCATGAGCACAGGATAAAATCCAATCCATTTCCTTCTCCCAGAAATGGCAGAATCCCTATCTTAATCAAATTACAGTTCAATTGACAACGTCCCAAAATTACTTTAAGAAATTACTTGCACATCACAGACTACCACAGGTCTTCGATATACTTGTATGTTTGCTTCAACACCATATGATAAATATAGCTTATTAACTATAGTCAATTAAATCTCCTTGACAGGATTATACATAAATTCAGAGACTATGCACTACACTACAATGCCCAGATTTGCATGTTCACAGTTCACTCAAGAACATCATATTGAAACAAACAGCAAAGATGCTTAAATCACACTACAATGGCTGCAAAGTGAACCAAGAGATAGGAAATGGTAGGAAAAAGGCTACCTGGACAACCACTGTTACTGCACTGCAATATGTTTTTTAATTACTTGACTCATTTCTTTCTCCCTCCCTGTTAAGTTCTTCTATTGCACCTCATGTCCAGGTTGGCTTGCACACACTATGTAAGCAACAAATCCTTTTATCTTCATTATTTAACGAGAAGCACATGCCTCTGGTTAGTGTCCTATCCAAGTCATACTCTAAGCTGAGTGCTATTAAATTTCTTCTTTTGCTTCTATATATTGCTCAACATTACACTGTCTGAATCCTTTAAAAACATTAATTAATTATTTTGATAAACATCTGAGCTTTACTTACATTATTTTACAGCTATAAAAAGAAACCTGGAGTGCTTTTGGCTTTTGTTTTTAATTCTGGATGCTGAGTATGAGAGATTCGAGGTATTTTGGTGTGGGGTTTTTTTTTGTTTGGTTGGTTTGCTTTTTAAATCTATTAAGAATTCTACTCCAAGAAAAAGAGAAGTCAAAAAGATAAGATTTAGGTCTACTCCAGACACTAGGTAGATATTTTCCTATAGGAGGCTTTTATCCTTTTTCTTTCCAGAGTCTGAACACGGATCTGACAACAATCCTTCTGCCTGTATTTCTGAAGCACTGACCATTATAATTCCCATGTTCAGCACTTAACCTTTTTTCCCCCATTACCTCTTGGGCTGCACCAGCAGCATCTTTCTCCTTAGCAAACCAAAGGCTGAATAGATCAAGAAACGTGACATTTTATTAGAGCACAGCAAAGCAATCCACCCACTAAATGAGCACACTGGGTAACTGGGTACCTTTAAAATGAAAAGTCTGAGGGCTCTACTTATGGTGATACAAAAGAGTCCTCTTCTGTTGACACAACATGCACACTGAAAGCTTTGCAACACTATTTGGATGCATTCTCAGCCAGCTGAGGCTTTAAACCAAGGTTAGTGCCATCTGTCTGTTTTTGGCAGCATGCAGATTGATGTAAAAAAAATGTTATGGCACTTTTTAAAAGGAACAGAGCTAAAGCTTGGTTTTAGTCAATTCCCTGGAATTATTAATGTAATTGCTTTGGCTGACATCGATGCCAGTCAGCACATATGGATTTGTAAGCTCACTGCACCTTTCTTAGCACTTCTAGCTCGTGCAATGAACTATTTTACTAGCCATTATCAGATTTAGTACGTCCAAGTAATCAGATTCATAAAAGTCACATAAAGTACAAAGTTTTTCTATTGCTTATCTCTGTTCTAATTTTCTTAAATGCATGTTACTGTCAAGTCAGACATGAGAATTAACACTACTGTCAAATATTTTTAGCTGCTAGTTATTAATACATTCTCATGTTCTTAATTTCTAGAGCCCTGAACAAACACAATACCAAAAATTAAAAGCAATATATAAATCAAACCAAAGAGAAACAATATTTGATGAAAAGCCTCAAAGCTTTAAATGAGAAAAGACATTGTTCAGATGGATGCAATTTGTAAAGCAAAACCTTTCTGTGATCTTGGAAAACATGCTCAAGTATTATTCTTTGAGATGTAGTATGGTCTAAATAGCATAACTCATTCATTTCACCTCTGCCAAAATCCCTCCTGCAACAACAATAATCATGAATGCTTCAGAAATGCAGAGATATACAAGATCATTTCCATTCTTTATTAATTTTGTCTTTATTACTAACCACACACAAGCCACCTTGAGCAATTTTTAGTATTATATGCCACCATTATGGAAATTTAATTGCTCTACCAAATGATCTGGCTCTCCCTCTTCTAAGCAGCATGGAAATACAATAAATGGCCCTTATCTCCAGTTTGAAAACACACTGAGCATTCTTGGGTTGCACTGCCTACAGAATGGTCAGAGATGCTCAGTACTTTCCAGAATTTGATGTAAGAAACTGTCCCAGTATTTGCTCAGACACAGCTTGAGATTCAAAACATGATGCTGTTCACTAGTTTATACCAACAATTAAACAATTATAGGAAGAAGTATATCAGAAAAACCAAACTAGGGGTGACAAGAAAACCTTTTTTATGACAATGGATCTCTATTAAGCAAGCAGAATATTATTCCTGGTTAGGGCCCTACTTCAGCAAAGCATTTACTTATGTGCTTAAATGAAAGCCCAAAAAGAAAGGTATCTTTCATGTATGTATTGAGTCACAGTTGCAATGGAAGAAAAGAATATCAAAATATGTCTTTCATCTCATTAGGTCGTCAACTACAAGGTAGAAATTGCAGGGTTGAGGACAAAAAACCTTATAAAAATGGCCTGTACTAAATTATTACGGGCACATACTGATACTATAGTTAGTATAAGTGCACATATCCGATGAATGAAAACCATTTTTTGAATTCAAGAAACATCAAGAGGAAGATGTCACTGAATCATTATGTTCGTACTAAAATTCCTTAAGATGTCTTTGGATTTATATTACTACGGCTTGTTCATTTTTTCTTTTGGTAAAAAGTATATTACAAGCTTTTTTCCAAACATCTTCCTCCTCCCAGAGAAGCTTTGCTCTCAGGGAAACCAAATGTCTGTGTGTGTAGGGAGAGCAGTGATACTTTAGAAAAAATAGCTGTCTATCAATGAGGTGATGAGCTGTCCAGACTAAAGACTAACAGAGCTGTCACCAAATTTTTCATTAGAAAGTCAGATTTAAGAATCACATAAGAAATATGTATCACATGCAAGCTTTTACCAAAGGGATAAAACACATGTAATTAATTGCCTTTGTGAAAATACTGCTAGATACAGGTACCTTATTGGTTTTAAATTATGCCTGTGTGAACCCAGATCTGGCACCTCTTACATGTCTTAGCTCTTTTTCTCTCCATGTAATGAGCCCTCTCCTGTGAAGCAATGTCAGCTCAGGGAAAATGCAGCTCCTTCACTATCCAGTGAAGACTCCCAATACAAAAAAAAAATCCACCCTTACTTAAGAGTTCAACCAAATCAGGAAGGTAATACTCAACAATGAAATAGAAATAACTAGCACAGAGAGATCAGGTTTATTCAACAGAATATAGATACCCAGGAGAAAACAAACAAACAAACAAACAAAATCTCACAATACATTATAAGCAGAACACAAACAAAACTAGATTAATCATTGCAAAACCCAGAAATTCTAAACTACGTTCTAAGTTTACAAGAAATACAATTTAAGCAAGATAAAAACCTTACGTATTAGAGAGTTCTTTGTCTCAGCCAGCTGCTGCCAGCTTGTCTGTCTGTCTTTCAATTTCTCAGAAAGGTGTGTGTGAAAATCTAAATGAAATAAAACAAATACATTTTAGAGAAGGCTCTTTTCTTCCTTTTCTTCCATTCCATTCACCTTTGGTGTAATACAGACAACAGAATGTTTCACCTCATCCCACCCAAAGCATTCCTGAATAACAACAAATACATTACTCATTATCTAGAGACAGAGAATTCTTTTATCTTGTTATCAATGACATACAAAAAGGCATATTGAATAACAATAGTACCAGTGAAATCATGCTTTGCAGGACTTACATATACCCACTGCCAGTATCATTAACTGCCAGTATCATTAACATAAAAAGGACAGAGCGCACAAAATCTGGCTATAATACATGTGCTAGATCTTAACATGAAGTCCGTGAGAGTTTCTGTACATGCTGTACAGTAGGTATTTAAGATCATACTAACTTATTTTCAGTGTACTATCTATTATACCTATAGCCAAGTATGTATCATTACAACCTTCAGAGGTACAATTTTTACTTTCTAAAACCAGACTCCAAAGATACACTTGGAAAATGGACACTTTCAGTTGTAATAAATCATTTCTTACATCTTTATTGCAGCAGCATGATGATGTTTACATTGACTGGCAACATAATCAGACTTATTCTGCTGCATCTCAAATAAACATGAACCAGTGAAACTGCACTGTTGCAAGGATAGCAATTATTTTCTGTTTTCTCTCGTAAACTCTCCAGCTTTAGGAAGACAGATTTATATACATACATATATATATATATATGAAAGCCTACACCTTTGAATAGTCTCTCTTTGAAGAAACAGAAAACAGGTTTCTTTTGGTTGTACAACTAATGATTTTGGAAACATGAAGTAATTAGAGAGTCTTCTTACATTTGAAAAACACAAAATCAATTGAAAATTGTTATTGAATTTCATAGTAACAACAGGAGAGTTTTCTGATGTAGGAAACTGGAAACAAAAACTATTTTTATTTATTTACAAGAATTTCCTAGCACAAACCAATAAGTCTAGAAGCCTAATAATTAATGTATGGTCACTTCAATTCTTGTTCTTCACTGCCTTGAAGGCTTTGCTGGGAAATTATTTTACTTGCCACATCTCAGGTTCAAATACTTAACGTTTTTTATAAGATAATAATTTAGTCTTGCATCTAAGACTAACCAGAACCAAAAATTAAAACGTGTTTTGCATACCACAGTAATTTATTATATGAAAAAAAAAGGCAATGCATTGACACTGAAAAATATAAAAATAGCTGGCCAAAACAATAGAAAACAAACCATTTTCCATGCTAACAATGTGAGACAACAAATGAGCTATTTGTTAGGAGCACAAGAATTTTGGACCTAAAATGCCTGCAACAGAAATAATGTGAAAGAATGACAGCTCCTGAGTTTTACCTTGCTGGCTTTAGGAGTAAAAAGTAATTTCAACGGACAAGTTATACTTTTACAAGCAATAAAAACCAGAGAGAGTTTACTAGATGGGCTAAGCACCTCCTTGCCACACATGAAATTCAAGTTTCATGTGATATGAGAAGTAGTAATTTTCAGGTACTTTGGCTCATGTCTAATTAGTTCAGCTTTATTTTAGAAGATAGAGACTTTTGATTTAAAAGGAAGGAAGGAAAACAAGATTTTTCAGGAACGCTCCACTGAAAGATACTTCTAAGAACAAGTGAAGCAAGGATACGTGTAGTGTAGAGCATGATGACTATCGATATAAAATTTCTGGTAAATAAAAATAATTGCAAACTACTACTTTTTGGTGTTACCATTTTTTCCAGAAACCTAACATTGAAGCTTGATGAGATTATTTTAATATTTTTCATATTTTAAAAATAGGATAAATTAAATATAAGTAAACAGATGCATACACAGGAATATATCAAAGAGGAAGTTGCGGAATTTTTTCACTAAAATTTTCTCTCTCTTCCTTTTTTTAGGTGAAAATGGGACCAAATTCTTAAACACACTGCAATTCTTCCGTGGTGCTTACAATTAAATTATAGAATTTTACTATTTTGCAATTTTACAGTTTCTGTTATATCACACCATGTATTATTCAAATTTTTGAAATCTTTACTGTCCTTTTAATTAAGTTAAATCTTTAATGGAAATTTTTCTTTCATTTCTCTTTCAAGAGGAAAAACCAGAATTAATTTGTCAACAGTTTATCTACTGACATTTCATCACATTACCCTTTTTGCTTGTGTGTGTCACTGAATCCCCCGTTTTCTCTTCTTACCCATCTGTGGCCACCTTGGGCTATTTGATCCTTACAATTGGTACAGATGAGGACAACAAGCTGTTCCCCCAAGGAAGCTGAGCTATTTCTCTTTTTGAGGTGAAACATCTAAAACTAATGGCTAAAACATACGTTTCCAAGCTCTGTTTCCCCAACAATTAAAAAAAAAAGTTTGTTACCAATGCCCAAAGGAAAGAATAATTTCAATGTTGAGACACTTTAAAAAACTGTGTCTTCTGAAGGGAAGCTGCCATGGGTATTACCTTCCTTTGACACTCACGGGGAGCTAAATCTAATTGCATTTAGGGCTATCTCCAGCAGCTACACTCAGAATCAAACATCCTCGTGAGGACCATTGTTCTAACTAATCTACTTATTAGGCTTTTATACAGATTTAGTACAGTCTTTTATAAAAAACATCTCAAAGGGATAGTAATGGATTTTGCAATTATCAGACAGGAAAGAGCAGACTATGACCTACAATCTTTGGCCTGGCCAAAAATTAGGAAAGAAAAAATCTTTTGTAAGCAAATCTTTAGATCATTAAGTTAATTTTAGCCCTTACCAGACACCACACTTCACATCTGGACAAAGTAAACCCCATGTGAATGTACTATGCTTTCCTCTTATACATTCCTCTAAAACACAATCCCCCAGTGTCCACGGGCCCGTTGGCTCCTACAGTAACTGAGAGAGAGAAGAAAACGGCCTCCTCTACATTCCTTTCAAAGATGAATGAGTAGCAGTTTTTGGCTTGCTGTCTCAAGTGCCAGTTTAAGTTAAAAATCAATGCTGACACAGCTAATTTTAAATAATAGTATAAATAGCAGCAGCACATTCTGAAAATTGAGAAAACAAATCCTGCAATTCCTGATCAGCTCTCCTGTGAGATATGCAACGTTCACACTGGCTGCCTGTCTGCTGCACATCATTCAAACGCATTTTTCTTCTCCTTTCCTCACAGCAGCCTCTTCAGAAATGGACACCCTGCTTCCACCATTCTATTACTTTTTAACATCCATCTAATTTCCTTCACACCCTACCAGTCTCCCACGAGGCCTGGCACTCTGATGAGATGTACACGACGCCTTCTTGCTGTCCGACAGAAAGGCTGACAAGGACACAAGGACAGGTTGCAGTTACTCTCACCCTTGTCCTTCCCGTCTGTGGCTATGCTGTGTAACCAGCAACCAGGAGGCCCCCGTGCACACCAGGCACTCAGGGGTCCGGCACACCAGGATCCCACCACGGAGCATTCCTAGGCCCCACGGGACATGTCTCTCTCACAGCAGAGAGGCTGATCACCAAATGTGTTTTTCTTCATTTACGGTTCCTCTTCTGAGCTGGCCTAACCATGACTCAGAACTGCTACCTACCCAGGAACAAATACCACTCCTATCTCTTCTTTCTCTGTTCCCATTATGCCCAATTGTTTTCTTCCTTCAAAATTTTTGCATTTTATAAAGCTTGTTTCCTCCACCCATAATTCTTATGCTCCTCCGTCAACATTAATCTAGAAAATAACTCTGGAACTTTAAATATGAGCAGAACCTAAATACCTTCCTAAGCTCTGCTCTCATTTTCCCTCTTCTATTTATCAAAGTGGCATAATCCAATTTTTACTGGTAACAAACAAAATATGGTTTATTGTTATAAACTAGTACTTCAGAAGCATTAAAAAACAGTGTTACAAATAAATATCCTTAATTTCTCAAGCTGCTTCCCCTCCCTCTCAATATTCACACAAAGAACATCCCACAGCGAACACTTGCTCCATTTCTGTTACACCTACATTGCTGAGGCTTGTCCCAATTGTCTCTGATTTTCTCTCTATAGAACACATTCAATGAGCAGAAGTTGCTCCTCTGTTAGTACCTTAGTACCTTTTCATTGCTATTTCCTCAACATTTATTACTGATCATTACGGGTTTCAAGGAATAGGACAAAAGCCCTAACAACTGACAGAACACTCTCGCAGCACTGGGCAGGTCAAAGCTCTACATTTTCCTCAAATAATCTTTTTTGGTTTTGTTTTTTCATCACATTCTCCCCTAACATTTTGGATCAAGCATACTGGACAGACGTAACAAATGTGGTATTCTTAAATAAAGATTATGAAAAAATTAAAGAAAAGTCAGTAATACAAAAATCGTGCATGAAAGTATAGGAATATGAACTGTTCTGCAATAAAAGGGCCACATGATTTTTCTTTTCCTGTACTGACTTGACAGAATTACTATCTGCTGTTTTATTCTATTACAGTCTATTGCACAGTTTATATCCAATGTTTTGTTTGATCTTTTACAAAAGTTGGACTCATTTTTCTCTCCTCTGAAGCACATTCACCAAGCCAATTAAGCTTAAAGCTTTACCTGCATACTATACTAGCAGCTCTCCAGCAGAATTATTCTCCAATACAAAACATCCATCAGACACATTTTGTTTTTTGAAAGAGCACACTTAAAAACATTGACACATCACCAAATATTCATGCAAGAATGACAAGCACTACAAGGGAAAATGCTCTAATATTAGTTCAAGTACATTTGAAAGCTTATTATAGTTCAATGAACTCAACAGCAAAGACACCATTTTCCTTCTCCTCAGTCTACCAAAGGTGAGGTTACAAAATGGGAGTCAGAAGAGTTTTGGGCTCATATTGCTATTTGACATCCTAACTACCACCAAACAAGACCAGCAACAGATCTACTGCACCAGGAGCTGGATTTTCCAAGTGCACTGTCCGTGTCTTTTATAAGAATCAACTAAGCAATTAGCTACATTGGAGACAATAGTACAGGACTAAAAGTGACAAATACTTTAATTTTGTATTTTCATTTCCTATGGACTAATAAAAGCATCCTTACTAGGACCGTAAGAATCAGAGGGACATGCATAATTCAGATCAGCACTTTAGTAGAGTGCATAGACATGTCTGTTTCTTAGTGAAGCAGTCTGTCTACAGTTAGAAACTTAAAGTGAACTGAAACTAAATTTCAATTGGATTTATTTAAATCAAATTAAATGGTTTCCACTTGTCATATCTCCAAAAGGAATTAAATACAGGCGTGCTTAAGTCCAAGTGAATATGTCTACATAGGAGTTCCAATCAATTTCACAATAACGCTTCAAAATCATGCCACTAAACCACTGGTAATTTGGATGAATCTTCTCAAATGCCCCTGAATAGTCAAGGCCTAACATCTAAAATATTCATAATTGCCTCTTAATTCAACATGGTCAATGACTTGCATAAAAAGAAAAACTCCAAGTGAAACTTCGTAACATTTCTGCTCTTCCTCACTCTGTTTTCTTCTGGTTTTGTTTTCCTTTTCTTTTTAAAGTAAGGGTCAATTTGACAACTATCACTTCACGCTGTAAGGAAAGGGTTAGTATCCCCCTACAGGTCAATGACTCAGCTATGAGACAATATCCCCATAATTTATAAAACCATAAGTCACAATTCTCATGGGAAGAATTTACTAAAAACTAAGAAAATCTTCAGCCTCAAGTAGCAACTACAGTTATTCTAAGGTTGCTTTCTTTTACTTTAATACCTCTACCACGCAAGTCTTTCTCCCTAATAACACTTCACTATTGGTTCAGCCTCTATTCCAATTACTGTGTTTTTAGATTAAAAACTGAATGCCTGGGAAGACCAACATTTGAATTATAAGGCTAATTGGGAGAATTTAAATTACTGAAGTACAAACTAAAGAGTTCCTGGTGAAAGTATCACTTCTTCAAATCTAGCTATTTGGAAAAAAAATAATCACTAAACCCAGTATCTTTACATAAATATGGTGACAAAATTCACATTAACCAAGTTCATCAACAAAAGTGGTCAAGTACAAAGTTTAGAGAGAACTGTATGCATTGTTTTACAACCTCTGCTGTTCTTCTTCACTTTTGGCAGTACACAAAGCTGCGTAAATAAAAATGGTTTAGAGAAGGCTAAAAAGATTTTAAATTCTAAAAATAATTCATTAAAAATATTTTTTTCTCCTTATTGTGGGATGCATAGTGATATCCTGTACTTTTTCAGCTTGAAAGTGTAAAGAAAGAATAAGTCAACCAAAATGCTACATACTAAAAATTACCGTGTCATACTACTTTGCTCCTTCTTTTGTTAGGCAATAAACCAAAGTTAGCTGCTCTTGATAAGATTGCACTTGTTTTAATATATCAACTAATGTCAGCAGAATTGAGCACAGTGACATCTATGAAATAAGCATCAAGGGATTCATTAAACAATTGAAAGAAGGTTTTCCAGTACAAGCATGCAACTCTAAGAGCACTAAATTGGTATAACCACGTCTCAGGTGTTGTGTCACCCTGTCCCTCCTTCCAAACAAGCAAACAAAAAGCAAATCACCAAAACATGATTTATTCTGTTAAAAAAACAGTGTAAGGCTAAGACACATGGACACAAAAGGCAAGAACCACCCAAGGGCTACCATATTAGTCCTATTGACATATTAGGCTTTTTTTTTCCCAATGACCTGAACCTTCCATAGGCCCTACAACACTGTGTGCTTCTAACACTGTAGTTCACTGCACATTTAAAATCAAGCAAGCCCCTAAAAGTATATGGAAACACTAAACCAAATACATACAGTTGTGTTCCTAGGGAGCTGGTGATTGAGATAAATGTTCTAGCAATAATAATGCCTTACAAAATAAAACAAAGAAGCTCTTACAGTAATAACTTCAGCATCTGACTTGCTCATTATACAGTTATGTTCTTCACTGTAAATAATTATTGCTTGTTTTTAAATTGTTACAGCAAATTAATTAATTGATGAGCCTTAACCACCTTTAGACCTACTTTTACTTACTCTCTTCTCTTTCTACAGCAAGTTATATTGGTGAGAAAAAAAAAGTAAAATTACAGTTTTCAAGTAATTTAATTGGTAAAATATAATTTGTCACCCGTGCCTGTAAACAATTTTGAAGAATTAAGAACTGACACACAATTCACAACAAGGCAAGTAGACAAACTTCTTGTATTATTGTGTTATTTGTTGGGAAAAAAGATTACAAAGGACTAGATTTCAATCTTAAATTTTACCAACTATCTCTATAATAAGATCACCTATAGCTTTGAAACAAAAATATTCTCAGTACTCTTTGACAAAGGATAGAAGTACAACCTGTAGTGAGTCACATCAAAGATCTTTTATCACTCCTCTAGTCTAAGGAAAGGTATAAATCTAGGGTAAACCTATGAAGATAATCCTCCCAAATAGCCTCTGAAACTCCAGGCATTTGTCTCTCAAATTTCCTAAAATTTTTATTCAACAGCCCTGGTTAGATTTTTCTTCTATCAGTTTTCCTAGTCCAGCTTTGAACCAGTGTGATTTGTCAGGATTTACAAAGCCCAGGGACAAGAAGTCCAACAACACCCCTGAATATTTTATGAAGTAGATTTTTGTTCATTTCAGATCTGCCAGTGGCACGTTTCATGTTGTATAGCTCCCATATGGGGAAAGCAGCAAACATTCTTATTCCCATTCTCTCTGTCACTCATCACTGCACACACTCCAATCCTGTTACCAGTTGTTTGTTTGGGTTTTTTTACACTAAAGAATATTAAACTATTAAAAGTCGCAAGGAAACTATGCCCTACGTTGGGTAACCCATCCCACTGGCTCTTACCTTTTGCATTTCTATGATATCATTCTTTAAACAGAAGAATAAGAATTCAACCTATCATTCAAGGTATGGACATCCCACACCTTTACACAATGGCAGTGACATTTTCTGGTTTGTTCTTTATATAAACCTTCCACTGGTTCCCCTTGTTTATTTTAAGAAGTGAGTTGTTTGCATTATTGCCATATTGTATGAATATCCTTTCATAGGATTGCCCACTGTCACTCTAGCAACTTCCCTAAATAATAATACATAATTCAGAGACCATCATATTTCCTCATCAATTATCAATTTCACCTGCTGTTTTCTCTCTCACCCATTCAGCATCATAAGAGTCTTCAGGAACTTTTTCATGGTCTTTGTCTCCACTGCCTTGGATAACACCTGGCATACAGAAAACTATCACCTCAGTACATACCTGTTTTCACAGCTCATTTAAAAAAAAAAAAAACACAACAAAACCCACAAAATTAAGTTTGCCCCGTGAATGGAACACTAAAGCACAGGAGGAGGCAGCAACGCACTCAAAAAGCCAGACAAATTCCACTATTTATGTAATAATGTACATATACCTTACACATGATGGTAGCTGCTTCTCTCTGCGTACAACGTAAGCTGGCAATAAATATACTCACCTGTTTCTCCATAGATGGAATCTACCCTTAAGAACTCTGCCCAGTTTCCACAACCCAAGCAGTCTATAGAAGAGCCAGATGAATTGCCTGGATGGGACAGACATACATGAACATACTACAAGTTCATGTTGTGCACTGTTAGAGACGATGTCTCAAAAGGGATAATATTTTAGAGAAAATAAACGTAGACAATACTTTCTACATGTACTAGAAGCATATTTATGATGTGAAAAACACTGCAACACTTTCTATCCAAGCTACAAATACTGAGTCATGTGAGTGAGTGACCTAGTTTCCTTTTCATTTTAAGGGTATTTTTAGCTATTCCCTGTTGATTTATATTTTCATTAAAACCTCAGGGATGTCCTTTTGAAGTCTGCTGGAGACTGAATGGACACATGATGCTTTGTAAAGAATACTTGGGCATTTTTCCTCAATGTTCTCCCTCCAAGTCATACGTCTAATAGGAGCTCAATTGAAGAGCAAATAAGCATCATTTGTTTACCTCCATCTTATCCTTCCTTCTCAGGAATTTAAATGCAAATGTGAGATAGAATGAACACCAACAAATGCATCAGCTGGCAGTACAATTTAATGACTACAATCAACAAAGGAAAGGAGACTACTGTGCTCTCTGTTTACTGCCACAGCATTCTGCACTTGGCAGTACCAGCAGTGTTCTGTATATCTTATTTTTGCAACTGAATTTATATAGAAGCACTTTGAAAATCATCCCAGTATTTATACAGAAGTGGTGTAATTAATTTCCATAACTTTGTGGAATGGCATATAGCATTTTATGTAGACAATTAAGGAGATTATATTGATTTGAAATAGAAAAGACAACCCATTAAAAAAAAAAAGCAGCCCTGTGAGTGCCTCCAATCATGCAGAAGATGTATTAGAACAGTTTCCTTTTTGAAGAATTCTGAGCTTAATTTGCAATAATTGCTCTCAAAACAGAAATGTAAAGTCAGTGAAACGAGGTTCACTGTTGTAATTTTTTTTTACTATCAAAATGGACCATAAAACTTCAAAATTTCTGTACAGACTCCAAAAGTTCAGAGCAATTGGTAGTTAAATTTTTTGTTTTGCCCCTTCTCTAACACCAGGCTTTTGTGTAATAAACAACCACAAAATGTTGCATAATGACCTAGCTTCAAATGAAGGCTCAATTACAGTAATGATCTTGATAATTGTATTAGGACAGTCTAGGTTTCCCTAACAGCTCTCTATTTTTGAAATTTAAAGAGAGTTACGTGCGTGATGACAGCTCTGTGTGCTCGTAAGACTGTTCTTACTTTATCCTGTCTACTTTCGCATGCTCCACAAATTCAGTTTTAAGCTGCAGTTTTCAAGTATTTTGTCAATCACAGTTTATGAAATGCATTCTGCTAAGGCAGCTGTCAGGACAAGATTCAGCAATGACAAGCTGTCTTAGCTCCTGTTCATCCTATCCTTAAGTCACCAGCTCTTATTTTTATCTCTGAGAAGGAGAAATACTCCGGCTAGGAAAGGGTCTACCTGTTCACTAAACAGGCAGTTGAGTCACTATGTTGGCAAGGCTCCTGATCAACAGAACTACGAGTACCAATAAATTTGCAGCAGCCCATTTATGCCAACTTTTTCTTATCATAAGTGCTGCTCTGAAAATACACTGGCACTCTGCACATAGAGGTGATCGAGTAAAAAGACAAAGTGCACGTTGTCAATTTATCCTGAAATAACCTATCTGAAGCAGTGGATAGACAAAAGTCATCTAAAACACAGTGGAAGACAGTGCTATTACACAGAATCACTGAAATCCCCATGAAGAATACCAGATAAACCTCTGGCCTGTTAAACACTCATGCAAACTGCTGACAGCATACATCACTATTTGAGTACATAGTGAAAGATCAGGGCAGACTCGAGCATTTTCTTATAAATCCTGGCAATTAAGAAATTCATGGCATCTTGCTCTGTATAAATGGTGTAAGTGATAGTTCATAAAGGCTAAAACTGGGACTATGCCAAACTTGCCTTTTAGCATTAATTGTGTTATCGACTGTGTTATCTAAAAGAATGTTCACTTATAATGACAAATCATGACTGGAAAAAAAGTATAAATCTGATTTGCCCCTCCTCCACAGTTATTATCATGGAAATGCCGTAAGCATAACACAGTACACACAGACAGCTTCTCTCTAAATATTTTAGTTCGTCAAAATGAGTGCCATTTGATCCTATGCATGGTCTGTTATGGGATGAAGGAGGGAGTTTGAAAAGTGGATCCAGTGTTGATTGACATGAAACCTTTCCTCTTTAGAAGTAACAGAATGAAGAAAGTTTCAGTCTTGATTAAAGAGGACTCAAGAAAAAGGGGAAATAGTGACTTGAATTTTAGAAGTGCTGAATATTTCCTATACCCGTTAACAGAAAACATTATTTGAAACACACTGGCATTTAAAAACAGACCTTTTATGAACTTATGACAAAATTTGCAATAACTGTTCATCTTTTAAGTGTCCATCATTGTCCATTTATGCCGTATAGAAAGGACCAAAACAATAAATGGGCCAGAGTAGTCTCAAAACTAAGAGAAAAATCATTAGGATATGAACAGGAGACAAACTAACTAAAACAATGTCTCATTGCCAACCCTAGCAGGAGATAAGGTTAGAAACAGAGCTAGAGGCAAGAGTAAGGGTGCAGGAAGAAGCCAGAGATCGGCTCACAGTGTGCAAACATGTCAATAATCAGCCTGGGAATAGGTGGCCTGATGTTGCTTCACAGCACTGTAGATTGCTTTTGTGAGAGACCAAACTGAAATGAGAAGTACAGAAAGGACTGTTGCACTTCAGCAACACTTCCCAACTCCCTCTTAGGGCAGCTATTTTTGTGTAAATGTAAATGACAAGGTTTATGCTTTTCAGCTTTATGGAGAACCAGATGTTTCTAAGTAGTTTTCTCTCTTTTATTAGCTTAGCAGTAACATCCTTTTGTGTGCATGTGTATATACAAAGTAAGTGTTTTTTCCACTGGAATAAGCCTGTGCTAAAGGCAGGACATATATATTCATGTACTGGTTATTTCATGGAACTGTCTCTTCCTCTATCACTGCGGGTACTGTCTACTCTAAATGGTTCTCATTCATTAGTTTTTGCAGGGACTCAGCATTGCCTTTATCATGTCTGACATATAAATAAAAAATGCTTAGTTCATTTTTTGGTATTTTTTTTTCAGATTCACAAGTCTATTTTCAAGATGTCTTATTTTCAATAGTAAGCCAAAGTACCTCTTTCTTCTTTTCATTGTTATAACTGTCTTTGCCTGACATACTTATTTAGAAAATATGATTGTGGATGTCCAATTCATTATCTTATCAGTATTGTCCATATCAGAGCAATTTATAGGAAGAGTCGAGGTTGGTAAGATATCAGGAGACACACAATTAGACTTCATTAACCCAGAAGAAAATCTATTCCCAGGTAGCTGCTGGTAAGGGCCAACACTGGAAAAAATTACAAACACAGACCTAAAATAGATGAAATAAATACGTAGTTACTATTTCTGATAACAATACTTCAAAAGTCAACAATTATGTTGGACAAACAGCTCTGCTGGATTTCTTACCGTAGCTCCTGCAGCACAAAATTATAACTATAGTCAAAGAGACTGTAGAAAAAAAATCCATCTCTGTGCCTCAAATTCCTATTTTTGGGACAGCTATATCAGCTGTAGCTTGGGTGGCACAGTTAAGGAAAAAAAAAATGACCAGAACGCTACTTCAATTCTGCAATCTGCTGCAATGGCTTTGGGGGCTCAGAGGCAGAAGGATGTAAAAAAAGTTAAGCTGATGGGGTGTGTGTGTGGAGTGGGGGGACGGGACAGACAGACATGACAGTTTGTGTGATTTTACTCTTGTTTCTTTTTTGTCTCTGATATTTTATAAAACTAAATATTCTTAAAACTAATTATTCTTAAAAATCTACTTATTTAAGATTCAAACCATTTCCCTAGATTATGTACTGTTATTTTTATAAGTGAGAAACCAAGGGCACATGATGTTACTCTGGCTTGATACCCCTGTTCATCCCCACAACAGATGACAGCTAAATTTGTCTAAAACTAGTGCTAGAATGGGTCCTCCTAAGTTAGCTAGTCTGCCTAGGAGGACAAGGAGGGAGAGAGCCAATTAGATCTTGAAGTACACAAGGCAGAGTATGGAGAAAGCAGCAAGGACCAGTATTCCACAGAAAGACTTTTTACCTCTCCAGTACCTTGGGTAGGTACTGAACAAAGTCCAAGTATTTAAAACTAATGCAAGACCAAAGCTATGCTAAAACAAAATATTTGACTGTGAAGAAGTCATCCCTGTGACAGACTGATTCAGCCTCTTTTAAGTAAACTTAGCTAGTCACCAAAAATGAAAATATTTCAACCTTTGACTACTTGTGACTCGGAGACCTTGGTATCAGTGTGAGATTCATTAAAGCAACCATTACATGTTCATGTAACTCAGTATTGTGTGTCCTAGAGTTGCCATTCTGGACACCTACAAAAGAGTGAAAGAGCAAGAGAAGCATTTGGTGATACCTCCTAGCTATAGCCCTTTCCTCCCTCAATTGTCCTCTGAATTAGGGAAGGAATAGAGTTTAGCAATTATGACAAAGCTGAACCTCTGTTTTATAGAGGACATTGCAATTCCATTAATTCACCTCTGGACATAAGAACTTTATAAAGTAGCAGAGCATGATACCATTCATATACTCATTGATGAAGCAACCAAAGACAGATTTTAACTAGTCTTCCACAACTGAAGGGCCCTTTTTGTCTTAGTTTTCTTAGAAATACTCAGTCTTAATATTTCATCACAAGCATTTGCAGCTATTTAAGTTTACACATATCAGATCACATTTTTCAGTAATGACAGACCTTAGATAATCATCTGGTACACAGTGACTATTAGAAAAAAATCACACCTATAATAACAGTACTTCACAATAGGTACAACTACAAGGGGGAGAATATTACTTATGAAAGATGCAAGTAAGCAATGTCACAGCTGGAGTAGCGTTTTCAAAATTATGTATGTCAAAGTTCATCTTTATGACCTTTCCTTTTACAAGTTGACATTAGACAAAACCCTTTTAAGTTGTTACTTACTGGCCAACACCTCCAGCATGCGTTAAAATAAAATTTATGAGGATCTTGTTTACCTAGTTTAGACCATGCCCAAATTATTGACAGTGAAGCCAAACCTCCTATTCCCTACAGTCAGTGGAAAGAAACAAGCACTCCAGAGTCACGTTCAGAGGAAGATCCTGTCTACCTAACTTAAATGAGTGACCTCAAGACAGGATGGTCTTCCTCTGGCAAGTATCCAAAAGCATCTACCACTCTCTAATGACTCTATGAGGAAATCAAGTGCTTTAGTTGCAAAATTGCTATTCCTTAAGCACAAGCTAGGCACACAATCATGTGGACTAAGCCTGTGCTAGGGACACTTTGTCCTTTTACTACTCAAAGTCTTCACCTAAAAATATGAAATAAATGGATCAAATTGTGAAATTTAGGACAGTAAGTACATTGCATATAGCAAATACAAAAAGTAAATATTGCTGCAGTCTTCCTTGTGTGAAATTAGGGTGCAAAGGAAGATTCTATCAACAGAAATATGAGATACTGAATTAATTTACCTTCAAATATTAGAAGTAGTAAATTTTCTGCTCATTTCCAGCTTTCTAAGAATCATGTTAAAACTAAATATGTTAATGTATCTGTACTCATTAATGCATTTTTATCCTATAATGTTCTTCACAGGACCTTGTGCTTAATAAACATTATGTATACTATGTTTATTTGGTTTTAAATTTTCATTATCTTGGCTTTCAGAAAAAGAAAGAATATTCTCATTGAATGTCACAGTCTAAAAATGGTGCAAGCGAGGAATGGTAAAACAGCATTGTTATAAACTCTCCTTGCTTTCTTTTTGTTTAGTTCATCTAGGACAGATAGATATATAAAAAACAGGGTGATTAAAAAGAATATTTAGGACTGGTTATTCAGATGTACCTGCCAGAGCCGCATAATCAAGATGGATAACATCTGTCCTACAGCAGAAGCATTTCACCTTTTTACAATCACCTTGATAACTTAACTAGCCTGAAGATTCTGTTGCACAGCAAGAACTAAAGATAAACATGATTTTAATGTTACCTTGAGTCTGTTAATTTCTGGTTCTACTTTTCATCATCAATTATATTTACAACCCTCCTTGCTCATCACCGCATCCCAAATTGTGATTTGTGCTAACAGCATACATAAAAGAGAGAGGAGAGAACTGTATCTGTAACTATAGCAGCATCTTTCACTGACAGTGACATACTTTGCTACTTGTAGAGTAAATAAACTGTTTTTCTACACTAGGATTATTTGTCTCTCACATCTTCACAATGCTATTTTAGAACTGGGCTGTAAAGCAAAATAAATTAATCTGTTATCATACCATTAAACTTAGCAAGCATTTTTATATCCCATTTTTTCTTCGTAATTCTCCTCCATACACCCAAACCCCTACACAACAAGTAATTTATACTTTCTTCCCTTTATCTTTTTTGTGTCAGATCATCATCTTCTTCAATTAAATGTTGATATGGACTCTGAAGACAGCTAGTTAAGGTCTTGCCAGTGGGAAATTACAAGTTATCAACTCCCCAACTATACTAAAGGTCTACAGGAATTTTAATTCTCCAATAAGTTGATACTTAATTTATGTTGTTTTGCTTATTTTACAACCAAAATTATTTTTGTCACTGTTGAGAGCACCTTCTTCTTTAATGATACCAATACTATCTAACAATCCATATGATGTTCACTCTTCCATAGATCTAATGTTTAATTGCTTTAGCATGTCCCTGACCTTACTATTTTTGGGAACAGAAATATAGCAAACCGAGATGATCAGGTAAATGAGCTTCCCAAATCATTAACACCATGAACAGCAAGGATTCAGTGTGTTACTTCAGCTTCATAGGATATAATTACATGTTTTGATTAGCAGATATATTTTCCCAGCCTCAGGTGTCAACAAGGGTTCAAGTGTATAACATGTATAAATGGGTGCTAATTTTACTAGTCATGAAAATGTGTTTCGCTAATTACATTTATATCCTCTTCGCCAATTTTCATTCGATATTGCTTCTCTGTAGTACATCTTCCTGTTTATTTCCTTACAATGACATTTGAGCTGTTTCAAATGACACAGTGAGTCTGAAATTCAGTAGGCATGGCAGGTTGCTTCCCCCCTGAACATCTGTCGTAGCCATGAAAAAGTAACAAGATTTACTGAAGTCTGAACAATTTGGTGGTCATTTCCGTTCCTCTGTGAATTGTATCCCATTTAGGATGCTAAAATCTTACAGCAAAAGCGGTGCTCTCCTTTCACCCAGGTGACTGCTAGGAGTGTAAGAATTTCTCATTGTTGACACCAAAACATAAGGGAGCAAGCCTGTTTTAAGAGAGTGAAGCCCTTCTCCCTGCTCTGCAGTTTCCCAACAATGTCCTTCCTGCTAACAGAAATTAGATGAGGATTGACCACTGAAAGAACCTCTTTTCAGACAACTGGCCATGGAATGGGTTGGGTTGGAAGGGACCTTTAAAAATCCTCTACTTCCGTGCCCTAATCAAAACCACTATGGAAAATATTTAAGAATTTGGATAGGAACATGGGATAAAACTGCTAACCACAAGCTACTGGAAATTGGAATGCCTAAGTAAGATCATGTTTCTACAATGCAGACTCCAAAACCAGAGAACATCAACATCCCCAAAGCTTTCCCACAGTGATATTGTTGCTTATGTGTCATGATCTCTTGGAGTATTTTTCCAAGAGCAACCTGGTGCACAAATAGCCTATAAATAGGATTGTGCTCTCTTCCCCACACCATCAGTGTTAGTGAATTTTAGGTAGGAAATGTAGCAGTATGAAATGAGTCCACTGCCTCTTTCTGCTGCTTAATGCTTCTCACGCTACTGAAAAATGCATCATGATGCTGAATTGCTGCTACCTACAGGCACATACAGCCGTGCAAGGAGAGTAAGCACCATTATAACTTACTCTCTAGGCATCTTTGTTGTATATTTAAACAAGAGGCAATCCCTTGAAAAGACAAGCTATGAAACTTAACTTTTTAGCATGAGATTAACCTTCTGAAACTAGTGCTAAGATCTCTTACCTACCTCATATAATTAAATGGTTAATACGAAGCCAGAATTCACTAGAGAACATTAGCCAATTTTAGTAAACATCTGAAAACCTCAACAGTTCAGTCCTTCAGCTTACTGTGTGGCCTTGTGCAGTGTTGTTGTCATGGTTGAGGAAAAACTTTAGAGCATGTAAGAAAATAACAGGCCCAAACCAGTAAATTCCACTTATGGCTTAAAGAGCTGCATGGATGCGTGTGATAAAATATTAACTTACTCAGTTTGTTCTTGCCACTGATACTTCAAGACCCTTACTAAATATTATGAACGTGACTAACTCCAAAAAATCATGAAGGGGAAAATCACATGGAAATTCTTAACATATTCAGACTGTGTTGTTATTGCAGAGGAGTGCTAGCAGAGGGACTGGATTTATAAGCTTGGACATGGATTGATATACTTACATCATAATTACTAACAAATGACAGACATTAAAAATGTTAATAAGAGCTTAATGCAAAAACTTTCATAGTGAGAGGATTTTAAAAAAAGTCTAACCATGCTGCCAAAAACAAGTATACATGATTTACATATCCCTTGTAAATATTCTGAAAGATTATTTACAGAATGAATACTACATACTCTTCTCATAAGACTCGAGGACAATTTATGCTTATTCAGTACATAACAAAAATACTGTCTCAAACCTTAACTGGCACTCAACACGTACCTGATCACCACTGAGAGTATTTTTGAAGACTGCAGTGCCAAATTAACCTTAAAAAATGATAAAGAAAGATTAAAACTTTCAATTCATAGTAGGTACAGGATGGTGAATAATTGAGTCAGGCAACACCTCACTGAAGCTGCATGCAAAGCCTATTACAAAATGTAAACTTTAAAAAAGAGTAACTGGGTATCTGTAAAATATGACCTAAAACTACTATTATATGGCTGGGCACAACGCACCAAGTGTGATTTTTTAATATTTTTTTTTTAACTTCTGCTCCTTTGCATGAGTTCTATTATGTCTTTAAATGATCTAGTTGGATGGAAAGACACAAATGAAATGATCAGATTTATGATGAAAGGCTTCTTTTCTTTTGTTTCACACTACAGGCTGCAGATAGCTTTGCCTTAATTTGTTTTAATATTTTAAACTTGAAAAATGAGAGCAATAAGGACATGAACTGAAATATACTGTATGCATGTTCATTTTAACAGTCATCAGTACTATTTAGTTACCAATGGACACAACCTCTTTTTTCATATGGCCTTGGCTAAAGGTTTTATGTATAAGCAGCCTCATTTCACTGAATGAGAATTCTCATACGTGAAGATAATTGCACACATAAGTGTTTTAATCACAAGGGGATTAAATGTTCATGTTCTGCACTTAGCTAAAAAAAAAAATTACATTTTTCTGGTTTTTATTTCTTTCCCTTATTCTTACTGTATATGAATTTTTTAGCAAGTACAAATAAAAGCACTATGGATAGCACAGTATTTCATCTATGTAAAGAATGTTTAGAAATTAATTTTTCAGTTTTAATTGTATATACATCAAATAAAGTCAGCTGCCATAACAGAACAGTTGATATATTCATGCTGTGCATTATGAACTCTAATTATTGTAACTCCTTTTCAATCTTGACAATTTATATATTAATTTCTTCTGGATTTCTTTGGTGATTTTTTTAATGCTATTTCTGTTAATAACAGATTAAGGTTATATATTTACTTTTATTCTTGATCATTAGAAATGTAAAGCACAATATGTAAACTGTAAGGGAAGAAAAAAAACCCCTAAATATAATGTGGGGAAATAAGGAGCAAAGTTGTTCTAAACCTGGATGAATTATTAAACACCGATTTTGCTTTTATCTTCAAAAAAGCAATACATTATGATTAAAACTTAAAATTAAAATAAAAAATTATGTACAGTATTTTTTTAAAATTAAGGAATTAAAGAATATTTCAGTATCAGAGACATTCACATCAAGAATAACAAAAGTTGAGCCTACAGATTTCGATGAAATACTTGAGAAAAAAAAAAGAAATCTCTAACCAATTAGTGATCATCTCAGAACACAGTGAAGAGTCCCAAAGGAATGGGAAGCAATATCTGCCTTTACAAAGTGAGGAGTAGGGGAGGGAAAAGAAATTAATAGAACTGTCGGCTTAACTCTGATATCAAAATACATGGAACCAATTGCTAAACATGAATTTTGTGAAGATAAGAAATGAAGATAAGAAACAGTCAACATAGATTTGTTACAAATGAATTAAGAACCAATTTCAATTTGTTTCTTTAGCTGAGAGGAATATGGTACTCTTGGAAGGGATTTCAAGATAGTGTACCAGAGGATATCTTTTATAGCAATTTAATCTTCACCATGAAAAAAGAACTAAAAGATGCCTGGCCCAAGGCAGGACTAACAAGTCATTCCTGAAAGATCCTGTAGAGTGTTTCCATCCTTAAGGACTACAAACTTTGGAGCTGGCTTATACTAGGAGACTGTCATATGTAGATTTTTATTTTTTTTTTTTTTAAATTTGACAATAAGTCTTTCAGAAATCACCCAGTAAAAGTAGACATCTGACCCAACTCAAAGAAAGGGAATAGAATCCAGGTGTACATTTCAATCACGCATACCACAAACATACACTACCTTCAGAAATACTCCATGAGTATTGTATTATGATATAAATATTATTCATGACAGTTCCTACAGCAGAGATTTTCAAGTCAAGAAAAAAGTGTTTCAGAAAAAACATGAAGACAAATAAGACTTGCTAGAGAAGCCGTAGGAGGAAAGCAATCCCCACTCCCCAGCATCTCAAACTTATCTTGAAGTGACAGAAAAACAGATGATGTGCCACATTTTTTTAAACTGTTGCCAAACGGACCAAGTGAAGAGGAATGCATCATTCAAAGAGCCCTAGACAGCAACCCGTTCAGGGCTATGCTATAAAAGCTTCCCTCCACATCTGTAAGTACACCCAGAGAACATTATTAAGAATTTTTTATTTTGTATTACGCTGTTTGTCACAAGTCAGGGAGTCCTCGTTGTGATGATAAAATAACTACTTGGGCCTGGATGGGAAATCCCAGAAACTGAACCGTGAGGTGTGGAATGGAACTGAGCCTCTCTGGTGTTGCACAGGCATTACCTTCTCCATTTGCTCAGGAAGTGATGAAAGGATTGCCTGGAAAGCCAGCCAATTGATAACGTACAAACAAGCAACACTATGCAGTTATTACGAGCTGTGTTATCCCAGAGCCTCCTCTAGGCTTTAAACTCTCCCTGGTGTTTACCATATATTGGAACTTGATTGGTTCTTTGGTAACACCTTCTGGACACACAAACCCCTGTCAGTCTCTATTCAGAGTTTAGCACTGTGCAAATAATACTGTCTGATTTCAGAACACACGTTAAAAAACAGGTACTTGTTCACATTTACTTTTCACCTATAGAACCCTAATTGGAGACCTATTTTCAAAGACAAAGACACTTTCTCTGAAGGCTGAGAATTCCATTTCTTTATTGCACTGAAAGACCTCTAGCAGATGTAAGCCACCTTTCTCCTGTGTTGTACACCCAGCCTGCACATTAGAAGCTCACGTAACTCCTGCTCTAAAACATCCTAGCTACCATTTATTTGCTTAATTCACAAATTAAAAATTTCTAGTGAAATATAAAGACACTATTACTTTGCAACCTAAGCACACTTTTGATATACTGACACGCTATTATTAGCTCACCTAGTTATTCAGAAACAACAAGACATGAAAAGTGAATTTCTAGGTTAGCACAGCATGCCTTTGGGTAGCATTATACAGACTGGGAAGTGAAATAATAACCATAAAAATACACGGCCTACCCTGCAGATGTTACTTTAACAACATGAACTCTGTATTTAAAAATCAGAAAAAGATGAGCAATATTTGAATATATGTGCAATGACATCACTACTACAGCTTTAATAGCCCTCATCTTTAGTATATTTTAAAGCTAAATTGGCTTATAAGCCACTTCTGTTCTCCTACCATGAAAATAATTGCCAGCTTTTCTAATGAATTACAGTGTATTTTTAGACTTCCATCAGGGGAAATGTTATTTACAAACACCTATGTGCTATTTAGCATGCCAAAGTAAAATGAAAACCCCTAAAAATCCAAACGCTCAAACCCAATCAAACAAAGCCCCCCTCTTAGATATCTAATACATATAGCAACTACCTGTGGTTTACATCTCTGAAAGGCAGAGAGCCTCAAAACAAAGAAAAAGTACCCAGGAGAGAAAGAAAATGAACAGACATTATACTATCCAATTTTCATATACCTTTATATCACAGCAATGTTATACATAATATAAGTGTCTTTGCTGTTGCTAGTATTTACACAGCAAGTGTATTGCAGAAGAACAAATATTTTCCATAATTAATTCACAGTTTTACATGTGGTTTGTTGCTTAGTTATTGATGAAAACATTTCATTTAATAAAATTCAGCCTTTTCCTCTGTATTCCCTCTCCACATTCTATTGTCACTAATTATAGCACATTCTCTCTCTCATACACACACACAGGGAAAGCTGCCAAGCAACTCCCTCCGGAGCCAATGTCATGGCTACTTTTCAGATTACTAGGAGGGAATATGTAAACTGTGCTGCCAAGTACCCTTTCCATAGGGATTAAGTGTGTCATTTCAGAAGCCATAGTCTCAGATGAGTCAATCTGAAGCCCTCTTGCCCCACTCTGATATCTCAGTCAAGCCATCCCAGCTGGCAGGTAGTTACCTCATCCTCTACTGTTGCCAAAGTTCAACTATGAGTGCTTGTGTATAAAGTGGGCACCAAAATATTTTAGTCATTCATAACCTAAGTATTATCTAATTAATATTTAAAATAGATATTGTAGTATTCAACAAGAATTCAGAAAAACTGAACTCTTGATATGGTTACAGACAGATGTTTGTTAACCCAATGAAATCTGCTGCATCTGCAAAAACAATCACCCTGTTATGTTAATGCTCATTTAGAGCTACACTTCTGCTGATCTATTTCATTTATTATTCCATATATCTCATTAGTTTATCAAACAACAAGCAAAACCAAAGCCGAACAATCCCTTCACTTTCATATTTTCAACATCTGTCATTTCTTCAGATGTAAATTTGTGAAATTAAAAAAAAAAAGAAAAAGAAAGAAGAGTAATTTATTTTAAGTCATCTTTGGTCATAGTTTGCTCATCCAGATACAAATGACTCCTTTAACTGAACTTGACTTTAACTCAACTGATGCCTCGGTTAGAATGGCATTCTCCAGAGGAGGTATGTGCAGCAGAACAGGCTACAGTGAGCTTTGCAAAACCAGAGTATCTTTCTTTGTTAAAGTAATGTTTCCTTTAGTGTGATTTGAAAGGCAATATAATATGGAGAGTGAAAAAATCCCAGTCATGACTCCACATTAATAACAAAGCCACCTTGTAATTGTATCACTACTTTCACAAAGGACGTAACTCGTATGGTACCTGCCCCTTTATATTTGTGTTACAGTTCTACCAAAAGCTCAGGCATCACTTCTCTCAATCTTGAACGGCCTTCTGTTTGGTAGTGCTCCTGAAGAGTAACCTCAACCTGTCTGCCACAGTTCCAGGCTCTTCCATTACTCTACACTGCACACCAACACCTTCCTACCACCACCACATTCTACCAACTCCAAGAATCAGCTACGAGAGTCAGCCCACTAGGTATTTTGAAACATTGGCAAAGAGCAAAGACTTCCATGAAGATACCTAACTTCAGTGGATACAAAATTCTTATCTGCTGAAATGAAAGTAAGTTTGTCATTTCATTTAGTGGAAAGATGACCTCACCCACTGGATTCCTGCTGCCATCACACAGTCTCAGAAAGCCCTGTAACTAAAGACTGCTGCTGCTGTCTATCTGTAGCAGAGAGAAATATTATAGGTATATCTTTTTTCTTCCACATATACTTAGAACAGGAAAAATACTAATAGAGAGTAAGGAATAGATGGGAAGAGAAACCAGCATAGAGGCAATTCTTCATCCTTAACAGAATATTACTCTTTTGAGCTAACAATCACATTTTATTTCCCTATTGGTTTCAGAAAAATAAATTGAAATTTAGCAATCTTATACCCCACTGCAGGATAAATATAAACTAGACAGACTAAAGACAAAGACATGATGGGCAAATGCGTGTAACTTTAGAAGTAATTGTAACAAAAAACCCCCAACAGAACAGCAAAAAACCTATCTGACCAGAAAGCAGGAGTAAACAGGTATTTTTTTCATTGTGCAGATAGATACAATTTGCACCAAAGAGTTCTCGTAATTTAACAGACAGTCTATCAAAATATTCCTATATCTATAATAAGCTTACAATTCTCTCTTTTTTGGAACTATTGCTGGAAACTTGGTTCAGAATATTTTCCATAGAACCTCCAATTTTTTCAGTAGAAATACAGTAAGGAGTAATGTTAAGGACACAATAGCTGTCAATATCTCGTAACAGCAATGTCCATCTTATCAAATTTCCAAAAGTCCACCAAATTCATATCAGACGAAGATGAGCAAAATAATAATTCTGAATATTTAAGAAGTCAGTATTCAAATGGAGTTTAATTTCACTTTCTCCAGAATAATCCCTTTCATCTTGTGGAATAAAAAAACAATAAAAAAATTCCATACTATCTCACTAAAGAAAGCATAACAAAGATACTGGCAAGTTGGCAGCAGGTTCAAAACATAGACAGAGATAAATAAAAGACAAAGCAATCATCACCAGAAGTGATGATTCCCAACTTAAGCTCCTCTCCAGTTGTTCAGATGTGTATATACAGAGAATAAAATAACTGTAAGGCTGTTTTTCCTTCCTTGGGGAACTGCTGTCTTTTCCATCACTGCAAACACCACTTTAAGCAATCATCATGTCTGAAGATGTCTTTGCCTCTCCCTACTCTCTTTTTTAACAAAACGTACTATAAAGCTTGAACTAGAACAGTATAAAATAGATCAAATTTGTCACTAAATCTTAAATTTATTGGCAAAATTCCTTCATATAGATACATTTTAAAGTACAGATAAATAAAGCATTTACCTTTTTTACCCCCTTGAAGTAATACCTTACTATTATCTAATTAGGTTGATCAACCTGTATAAGAAAACGAAAGCCTTATCAACTTCCTTAACTCACCAAGAAGTGTAAACTTATACTGTTGTAAGAAATGGCAAACTAATATAATGTGACTAAAATCAAGTACATAAATAGCTCAGAGAGAGTATTTGTTAGTTGGAATGTCTCATGAATTTTCTCTATCAGTTTTAATAATCTTTTATGGAATATTTTGAACACAGCCTGAAATTCTGTACATAAGCAAGCAGTATTTTTTAACAAAACCCAAAGGAGTTGAACTCATATAGTTACAGAGACTATTGTTTCACTATTTTCAAGGAGACTATTACAATAAGAAAAGTATACTAGCAAGGTAAAGGACAAGTGAATTTTCCAAACTCAATAATGAGACCGTGAAGAATGGCACCTTTCTTTCAAGGAAACAACAAAGTTATGCACAAACCGGAGTGTGCAAATTTTTATGATTCTACTAATGTTTGTTCAAAATGTATTATATTAAGAAAAAAGGCTTGTCCTCTACAAAAATGAGGTGAACTCTGACAATTCAATATCTTCCTATCTCCTTGAAATTTTAATATATATATATGTCTGAAAAAGCAGACACTTATATGGATTTAAAGTAAGGAAGATCAGCTAAGGCCTGATTCTCCAGTTTTGATATTTGAATGAATGTAGTCTCTCACACTTTAGCACACTCTTGTTAGTTGTGCCAGAGACAGAATTTTAATGAAAGAACACAATTACCCATATAAACTATGTGCAAATGGACATTCCTATTTGCATTCTATGAAGAGTATGCAAATATATAAAGCACATACAAAGCTGGGATGAGGTATGCAAGCAATAATATCCATAAACTATCTGTAAAGAAAATTCCACGAGATAAATAATTCAATAATCAGATGAAGTACAGCTTCATTAACACAAAGGTTTGTACCTGAAAAGATTCCTCCCATTACTGCAGCAGACAAGTTCTAAGTATCTCACTATTTTACAGTGTTCCCCTTCACCAGTTTCATATGGCTCTAACCCTATTCTGCCATATGAATACTTGACATCAACAAAACTCCAAGTGTAGACTATCATTGCCTTTCCTTGCTGCACTAGTGAACTTTCTTTAAAGCCTTTGAAACAGTCTATTGACCACACCCCTCCCTTATTAACTTCTGAGACATAACAATGCTATCATCTATAAAGCTCAGAGCTTCTTAACAGTCCACAGAACAATCGTTAAGTCAGCCGTTCCTCATATATCCCTGTAATTGTATTCCAATATGCAGTGGAATGCAATAAGAATATTGTTAGAGGAGTTCACTGGTGAAGATTAGAGTTAGTTGGAAAACCCAGCTGTCACAGTTCATTATTTTCAGCAGATTCCATGACAGCCTGCCAGAATTTGCCTTACAAATTGTTCCATTCTGCCTTAGGAGAGAAACACTCTAGAAAATGCCTATGGGTTTCAAACTCCACCTCACCTTCCAAAGGCACCAGCTGATCTGAGAACCTGACAGACTGCTCAGAGTAGCCATGAAACTGTTGGGAATTTTGTTTCTTAACCAAACTGTGTGTTTCAGGCAGTGAAGTTACCAAAATTTCCATTTTCCAGAAAATTTAAGAACAATCTGAATTTCCCTCTGTTTTGGAAGAAGATCTAATTCCAAGAGTTAACTATAGATTTTGATTAGTTTATTGAACATTTTATATCATACGTTCTTGGTTGTGTGCGAATTGCAATAGTAAATAACATTTAGAGTCCTTCTTTATCAAGCTTGGTGAGCTAAACATGGCCTACATTTGGTAAATACAGACAGGACTGATTACATCTACTCAGAAGGAAAAAAGAGAATGGCAAAGCAATCAAGCCATGATAATGAATGTTTATCTTCTCAAGCCACTGTTTTATCAATACAAAACCATAGAAATTGACATTTTCATGCATACCAAGATATAATAAATATAAAAATAAATATATTCTATATAAATATAATATGCATATATAAACAAAAATAACTATAAATAATATCTAGGTAATATTTCTCTTAATTTCATAGGCTCAAAATAATCTTAAGTAATCACTTTTCACCAGTATGATCTAATTTTAACAGGATCTTTCTAGTAAAACAAACACAAAAAGGCTGTTTGGAGGTTTTGGTACAGAATTACTCCCACACATTTGCAGATGCAAGAAAGGTTTACAACACCATTGTTTCAATGGAAACTCAGAAACTAAAACTGTAGTTAGTGTTACATTTTGAAACATACTGCAATTACCTTTCTAAGAAAAGATTTTATTGTAGTAATTCATTCTTTATTTAATTAAGACAGTGAAAATAAACATGCTAACACTCCCCTAAGCAGGAAGATTATAAAGATATAAAGCAATGATGTGCCCAGGTAACACCACTGGCACGTTTACTAATAATCCAGGAGGCATTTTGGTTTCTTTTAAATAGAGATCCCAAAGAAGAATGCCCACATTTCAAACTCACCTCCCTGCTGTTTCAACTTGGTAACAAACGCTGCTCTGCATCAAATGCTCCAAACATCATTTCAAATACTGGAGGAAGGGTGAGGGAACTCCCAGTTCATTGTAAAAAATTGATAATTTCTATTTAGCAGAAGAGAAATTTAAACTCAAAACAGAAAGCATACATGACAATCAATTATGTGTGAACATTTGTTCAAAGATGTCAAATGGCTGGACCAATGTACATAGTGCCCGCCTTATATTGACCTTCTAATCCACAATACAAAGTCAAAAGTATCTCCAGGAGACCCACAGAAATACCAATGTCTTTCCCACTTCAGATGAATTTTCTTTACTCTTTCCTGATGAATGCAAGCTTAACCATCCACAAAAAGAAAACTTAATACCCAAGAAAGTTTACCACACAAGGACCTACATGCAGCTGAAAAATCAAACGCAGCTCTCCCCCACACTAACTTTTTGTTAGCATCCTCAGCATTCACAAAAGGGCTTTGTTGTTTAAATTAGTAATAATTAGGGTAGAACTATTGCTAGGTGAAACTTCTGAAAAAAAAAAAGATCACAAAAACTCCACATGGGCAAATAAATTAGCAATTGATGGCTTTTGAGATTTCTTAGTTGCAGTATTATTTTATTAATTCGCTGTGAGGCATTCTCTATCACATATTTTGCATTCTTTTTCAAGTCAAGACAAAAGGTCTGAAATCTGAAGTAAAAATTCTTCCAGAGAAAAAGCTGTGTTACAAACAGTATTGGCATTATAAAGAATATCAAGTATCAATTCCCCAAAAAAACCAAAGAGTGTTCAGATGTAAACACATTAAATAACTCACTCTTTCTGGAATAATTATTTGCAAAAATTGTTCTTAATTTCCTGTGAGGAAAATAATCCTATGTTTAGGATTATATAAAATGAAAATAATAAATTTTCTTAATTGTCCATCTTCAACATAGTTATTCTGATAAAACCATAAAGTGACAAGCAGGGTTGGTATTCATTTTTAAGCTCACCAAACACAGAAGACTTTACTGGTGAAAACAGATAGCTCAGTTTCTCTTTGCCAGAGCAGAAATTCAGCTGTTTCTTTGTGCAATAGTGCTACTCTCTTCAATAAGGATAAAATCCATTGTTCTGTATAGAAACCACTATTTACAGTGATTTAATTTACTATAAAATTATGATCTGTCTGTAGAATTCCTTAATTATGATACAGAAATATTCAGGGGCTTTATTCTTTACAAATTATCTAGAATAGTAAAGGCAAAGAAAAGCAACCTGCAGTCACATCAACAACCACAGAAAATCGTTCTACTTTATATGACAAAAGACATTTTTAGCAAATGTTCTCCTAGTCCACTTCTTCTTAGACTATGAACTATCTGTATGACCAAGATACGAAGAAATCACTAGACTGTTCATCTGGTTTAAAGGTATTCATAGAATTACTTATGGATTATGGACATTCCTCTAGTCAAGACACAGAGAATGCTTCTGAGAAGTCAATCATTTTCCATTGATGCTTCTACTGTCTTACAGACAGAAATGGATGGTCTAACTCTCTCAATCTGCATCTCAAGTTTGATGTATCCACTACTGGATGGGGTTCAGGTTTACGTGCTTCAGGTAGCCAAAGCACTCAAGATATTTTTCAATCATCCATATCCAAAGTTTGTAATTCTCCCTGTTTAATTATCCCATTGCACTCCACAAACAGAAACTATCTTCTCAAAGTACTGGTCAAGCCATTTTGCAAATCTGCTGGCTCCTGCAAGTCAGAACGTAGCGAGCCTTAGTCCATTAGTATGACAGGTAGTGCTCTTACTAACAACTGCTTTTTACTCCCTCTGACAAATGTGCTCTGTGCCACGGCTGACGTTTGTGTAGTAATCAGGACTGATGGATAGGGACGCCAATGCTGCCGAAAGTGCCCCCCATTTTAATGTGAGCGATTTGTCAAATGTGCTGCTATCACACTGCTGTCAGGCACAGCCAGGAAAGCACTCTATCATCTTTCCACCAACCAAGGTCACTTTGGCAGGGACAGGAGAATTCTCCAATGAAATTTTCATCTTTACTGGTGATGTGCACGGTCTGGTCTTCACAGAATTTAGTTTATTTTAAGCAGTCATTAAAAGTTTTTGCAAAATGTCCTTGTTGCCAAATACTAAATGAAAATATAAAAATGAAAGCACACTGAAACAAAAGTTGCACAGCTCAGTAACATCCATTATTTAACTCCCTTTAAAAAAAAATGCTGATACATCTAAGCAGTAGCTAAAAGCTTCATGCTCTAAAGTACCAGATTTCAGACACTTTTATTGAACTCGTACTGTCTACATTCTCACCACCAATAGTTCTCCAGAAAAAAACCAAACATCTAGTTATCTTCAACTATAATAATTATTAGTTTGTGCTGCTGTGTGTTATTTAACCAAATTAAGAAAAAATATGGTACCATTAAAATTCTAAATGTATAGGGTATACTCTTACTGAAAGAAGATGGTTCACAAATAAATCTCTGTTCCAAGCACTGGCCAGTACCACACCTACCCATTTCTGCAAATGCAATTCTGAAGTTTCAGAAGTGTGGACTTAGTGTAAATCCCTGCTTGTCAGGTTCTCACAAGACAGACTTAATTTAAGAATTATTTAACAACATGAGAACTTCTGCTGTCAGAATACCTTAAAATACAAAGATAACACAGTACGGAACAATGATGAAAAGATCAAAGAGACAAATCTACATAATATCATCATGTATCATCATGAAATTTTGAGTAAACTGGAGTCTCCAAAACCAGAAGATAAAACAGAAAGGAGAACCTTTACTCTACTATATAAAATGTGCAGAATGGGTAACTGTTTCTGCACTAATTGTTATCTAGGAACATATCACAAGTCTGGCTTTTTTTTGCAGCATAGCAGCCTCCAATTCTCAAGCATGCTTTTTTTTTTAAACAATGCTGACCATTTTTTTGTGCCAACGCTTAAAAATACAAACACACCAATGGGATTTAGATGCTCAGGCATTTTACAAAACAAGTTATCTATATCTTCAGCCACTTTTATGAAAACCTGGTTTTCATCAGCTAAGGAATGTAAAGAACTTACTTGGTAATTTTAATGCAAAACATAACAGAAAAGTTATATCGAAGGCATTTTTTAACTAACAGCTTATTAAAAAAAAAAAAAGTCTTTTACAGATCAACCCAGAATTCAAGAGGTAAGTCATACCACTCCTACCACTTATAGAAACATAGTATGAGTTTGTCCAAGACACAGATTGCAAATCAGCACACCCACATGCTTGCCTATAGCTCTATCCTAAGTCTGAATTCTTTACTGACAAAAACCAAAGTCTGTAAAAAATATTATTCAAGGTAAAAAGTCATAAGATTCATCGGCAGAAAGTAGCTATAGCAACAGAAAATGAGGTGGGGGCAGCCCTTCACAAAGTTACTCTTACAGCTACACCCATCCCAATCAAATTAGCAATTATTTTGGTTTTCAAGGGTTGCAAAGATGCTACATCCTTTTTTCTATGCATTCCTCCAGAGCCCCAAATGATTGACAACAGCTCAGAAAACCTCTACGGTCACTCTCAATGCTTCTACTCACATCTTAAACTGCAAGAACCACTGAGTTGTTTGATAAAACCTTCATGTACTGTAAATGCATTATCTCTAACTTAAGTGGACACTCATTCTATGTCTGTAAAGCAAACACACACATTCTGTTTTAGTGGCCACAGAAGAACTACTCTCTCCCTTTTCCTATGGCATATCATCACTTCACATCAAGAGAGATTCCAGGATTAAGGAGAAGGGATGTCGGAAAGTCAAGAAACAAAACAAGGTAGACATTGTTTATATTTTCTTTAGAAACTGTTCTAGCCAAAGAATGGCTTTCTCGTACAAAACATGTTAAAAACCTACCAGGACATTTGACTAGTCTCTCTCTAAAGGTCTCCTGTTTTTCTTCTGACCATTTTTTCAATTAAAATTTGGATCAGGCAGTGATCTCCACTTGCTGTGAAGAATGTAAACATGCCTTCTGTGCCAGAAGGCCTTTATTTGGCTGTAAACTGCAGCTTGGCATTACTCTAAGCATAGAAGGTAAATAATGACTAAATATCTACACAGTTAACATTGTCAAAAACATTCTAGTTTAGGTCAAATTTCTGGGAAGTTCAGAAAAATTCAACAGCAGCATCCAGTAATACAGTTAAGAGAAAATACAATTTCTTGTGAAGGAAGAACTCGTGCTGTTTCTACCATTGAAATCTTGAATACCTCTTCATCAGACAAAGAGTAAGAAAGGAAGAATATCTGCTGAACTTTAAGCTGTGGATGCCCAGAAAATAAAAAATAAGAGAGCAGCTGAGCTCATATGAACAGACTTGAAAAGTAGCATGGGGGGGAAAAATGAGAAAAGGAAAATAAAAACATGGACAGGTGGAAACTGCAAAAAACTGCAGCAAAAATTAATGAAAGTGCACCTTCAGGATGTAGGTATGACTATGTATATACATCTCCCAAACTTATAGAAATATATATATATACACACACACACAAACCCTATCATAAAAATGTTTCAAGTTGATCAACATCAATGATGGAAAGATTTTGCCAGTCTCAGTTTAATCTCTCCAGATCTCACCTCATGTGAAAATAAGTGTATCATAACCAGTTCTCAAACATAAGCACTTGCACAGATTACATTTTGACAATTGTATACAGATAGACACATTACTAACACATAAATAAATGCATATGGAAAAAAACATAGACAGAATCCTTTGGGGAAGGGAGGACTTTGGAGACAAGAACAACAGAAATTCAAGGTCTACAAGTTAAACTGTTTGATATTGTACTTGAGAGCAATCCTGAAAGAATTTAAGATTAATGGGTGCATATAATATCAATAAGCAAAATTAATACCTAATCACACCAAGAAATAATAAGGAATGTTGGAGCTTTTAAAAAAATATTACCACACACTCAAAAATTATCATCATCAAAACAAAAAAAAGAGCAATTTCTAATCTGCGCTTACACCGATATCAAGGAAACTCTTTCAGCATTCTTTAACAAATAGTCAATATTCAGTCTAATTCTCTCAGATTCCTGTACAGAAATAAATTGAATCAAGATATATCTTCAGTTTCCTCAGTTAAATGCTTCATACTGCCTATTAAATAATTGAAGACAGGCTAGGAATTACCAAATTATTTGAAAAACCTCAAGCAGAAACAACAAAAATTTACTTTCTGAAAGATGAAAGTAAGCATAAACCAAAACTAAAAACACTAAATTGTAACTTTGTACAAGATGAAGAGTTGAGATGTACTTATATCTGACTTCAGTCTTTTAGCAAAAACTAGAAAATTGCTTACCAGAAAAAGAAGAGTTATTAAGCACGCTAAATAATGGTAAAATTATAATTACACTGGAGATTTGTCTTAATAAATGAGATGTGAAAGGGTCTTTACTACCCACTCATGTGCATGTAGAATTTAATTAGTTATCACCTATAAATGGTAATACCAGAGCTGCCAATCAATCTCTTACACAGTAATTGAGGAAACTCCCTAAAACATCAAAAGTGAATGCTGAAGAACTCTTCGGTTAGAAAACAGTTAAACTCAACAGCAGTATGGAGAGAAGGAATTCCTCAGAGAGCCTAAAGAAAGAGATGTTTTCATCTCATTACATCTACCTTCATAATTATAACAAACTCATCAGCCTCTAGATGAATACCACGTATAATCATTTTCCTGCATATTTTCCAAAGCAGGAAACTTAACAAGATATAAATGCTATGGATTAATTTAGGCTATTTGCAGTTCTCATCTCATCTCGAACCGAAATAAGAAGAAAAGTAGTATAGTTAAGCTAAAAATAACTAGACACTTATGCTTATTTATTTACCATACCCTTGCTCAGAGCAGGTAAGTAACAGTTTAATCCTTTTTAAAGGAAGGTAACTTAAGAGCATGGTTAGACTATGGTCTTTAAATAATAAAATAATGCAAATAACTAGAGAAGCTGTCATGCCTCTAATCTACCTAAATGACTGCTTTTATTAAAACATTTTAAAATACCTTTAAAAGAAAAGGAAAAAACCCACCCCAAACCCACAGAATACACAAACAAAAAAATCTGAATAGATTATTCCACCAAAAAGATCAATTTCACTTACATACATCACGTTCAACAAAATCAATCACATATGAAGCACAGTAAAAATAATCAGGAAAATCCTGACCCACCCCAGTGAAAGCGGAGCTTTGCCAGAAATACATTTCTTGGCAAGGCTCTGTGCCCACTAATTAGAGACTGAACCATTTGGGGAAAGTTACTCTGTGTCCTCAGGAATCGATACAGAGCTGTCCAAATCCACCTACCTCTCCAAAAGTGAAATTGTGTTGTTACACATCTTGGCACAGAATAGGAGCAGGCAACAGCATCCAATGCGGATCAGGAGGATTGCAGATGAACTGGGGGATAAAGGGTGGGTGTACGTACACATGCACAACACCTGCTTTGTATTTCCCCCAGAAAGACAATCTTTTTCTTCATTAGCTGGAGAGCGTGCAAAGCTGCCAAATCTTTGTTTCGGCAGCAGCGATGCTGTTCCATAGCTCCATATGAGGATCACTGAGGGAAGCAGTAGTCTCTCTCTTGAATACAGCTATTTTTATTGACACGTACAGAAAAGGAAACCAGTGAATGTCCACATACCCACTGACAGCAATCACAAATTTCCTGTTTAATCCCAAACCTTTCCTATCTGTTTTCTTCACAATTGACCTCACACTATCAAAATGGAACTCAGGGACGAGAGACACTAGAGTTATCTCAAAGAGTGGTCCCAGCAATGACTTGCTCAACCATGGCTCTACATTCCCTGCTTCAAACACTGGAAAAGGAATTTCCTTCTAGAGAGTGAGCATGCACCACTCCAGTTAGGCTGACCTAAAGGTTTTTAACTAACTACTATGACAAGTGGTATGCACAATGATCCCGTTCTGACGAAACTACACATTTCTAAGGTCAGCAGGGCAGTGGGAACTCCACTTCAGCAAGTCTTAAAATCTAGCCTGATAAAGAAATGGGTTTTTAACATACAAAATAGACTGAAACCTTTTTTAACACTTAATAAGCATAATGGGGGTCTCTCAAATGTGACATGATTGAACTGTACACTGAAGGAGAATCCCACTTTCTTTTTCTACTTTGCAACTAAATAAACCTAAATTTCATCTGTTATGAAAGAAGTACTTAAAAATGCCTGCCTACCCCCATATCACAAGCACTGGATAGAGGCAGTTAAAAAGAATTAACTCAATCATTTGTATTTTTGGACTTACTTAACAGCCAAAAGGTTTAACACAAAACACTTTAAGTTTAATTTTAAATGCTTATTTACTTGCCAAACATCATATTTTACACAGATGTTAAAGACAACACACAGCTTTGCAAAAATAGCTACTATGGCTAAAGGGGTAAATTTGACCTGAAATAATGGGCTGAAATCATATGAATAGAAATATTTCATAACTATTTAAAAAAAAAATATCCAAACATATTAGCACAGCAGGAGTCTCCCTGTCCCTCCTGTCAGCATGCTTACACTGCCTTTGTGCACTGACTGGTATGCTTGGAAAGGTCATAAAAGAGAAAGGACAAAATAAAAGAAGGGGAGGGAATATCCTGGAACATCATAAAACAACCTGAAGTGCTGACTCATGCTGTAACTGTACAAAGCTGGAAAGTAGGCCAGCACAGAGAAAATGATGGCAAGTCTGAAAAATTCACTGCCTTCAGGAACATGTAAAATTTGTATGTGATAAAACAGCACACAAAGGAGGAGTCCAACTTGCAAGCGATAGCCTCAATTGGAAAATCTTCTGGAATGTATCCCTGTCCTTGATTCCTCGTGCAGATGCCAGACGAGCAGAGCGGGGTGGCAGCCCACTTGCATCCCCCTCCAACAAAGGGGAGCCTTGTTCCTGCGCAGGCAGCCCCAGCTGCTTCCCACCGCTCTGCTGGGGAAGGTTTCTGAACATCTCAGTTCAGACTCTGAACACTGATGGTCCACTGGAGATACTACCTGCTCCCCCCATCCCTCAGTGTCTTTTTAGCTGACTATTCTGTACTAATCAAGTAAAGCAGACTAATAACTTTCCTATTCAGACATAATTCATTATCCTTATTTACCCTAGCCGGCAAAATTTAGAAAGATTATTCCTTCCAGCCTTCTTAATTACCAAAATTCTACTTGCTTTAAAATACCATAGTCTCCCTTGAGTATTCAGCAGAGCTGAAGATCACCATGGCAATAAGAAAATGGTGCCAATGTTATTTTGGCACTGACTGTCTACAGATCTCAGGAGACTTAGCACAGGAGAAAATTGAGCTCACATAAAAGTAGGAACTCACCCTCTAATGATTTTAATATACCTTTTATTTTTGCTAATTTGATGTTAAAGAAGTTGAATTAAAAAAAATACCTTAGCAGCATACACTTTCCTAAACAGACAAGCAAAATAGCTAATGAGTTTACTATTTCAAGGTGAAATCTACTTACACAAAAAAAGCAAGGTCCTACGGTTAGTAGCTGGATACGTGTGAAAGTGTTGTCAAAACACTGGAGGAATGAAAAACAACCCACATGAAAACAAAGTTTGTGAAAAAAAATTCCAGAGTTCTTCAGATCCCTTTAGATCTCAGATCCAGGCAGCAAAGCAGCTTTTCTCTACAGCCACAGCATGCAGAAACCTGTATTTCTGCTGCCCAGCGTAACAATGCCCATGGTTGGGGTTTGTTTGCTTTTTCCTTTTTGTTTTTCTACTCTCTAAACTCTGTCAAGGAAACAAGGGATATCCTTGATCAGGATTATATCACTAATCTAACACACAACACAATCACACAAAAACTGGCAGCAATACAAACAAGAAGGAAATGTCCTGCAGTGCTGCTCCACACTCTTAAACCAGCTTTTCTGTAACAAGCCAGTGCAGCACAGGAGTGTCTCCTGAAGGCCAAGGACCATACAGAAAACAGGGACAACCTATACCAGAAGAAACTACTGCTAAGCCATGCAGGTCTAGATACAAGCAAAGAGCACCTTCCCGTCAAATTTACTGTAGTGCCAATGCAATTGCAGGTTTTCTTTTTCACCCTATCAAACCAGTCACTGATACATTATGTTCCTTTGAGGTGAGCAAACAGGGCAGCAGGGAAAAATAGACTGTATATGATCCCAATGCCTATGCACACAAAAAGACAAGTTAATTCTGTACTAGTTCAAAGATGCACTTGAAATTTCAATGAAGAATGAAAACGCCATACTGCAAACACCAGAGAAGGATTTAGGTCATATAATGCTGAGTGGCTGAATTAGCAGACTTCACTGAGAAAAGAAAATGCCAGTTACCTCATTTCTTATTTTATAAACCTGGTTTCTAATTTGTATGTACCACTCATATACACACAGAATAATTTTGTATGTGGTTAATACAACCTTGTGCTGACATTTTTGTTAAGGAAGTAAATGGAACATACCAGAATACCATTTTACAATGATGCATTAGTTGCAGCAGTACTTCTGCTAAAGGTATATTCTGGGGAGCAAGGAGAAAGATTATAGTGGGGGCAGGGGAACCAACAGCGACTCTTCCCCTTCCTGCATTCTTATGGTCAGTACCTTGGTGTGAAGCGTATAAAAGCCACACGCGACGCCTGGCTTTTACAGAGTCAGAAGTGTCTAGGATATTCAAATCCTCAATTTGAATCAGATACTTGCTTCAATCAGTGTCACTTGTGTCTCTCACAAATGCCAGAGCTACCAAGGTAGAAATTCATTCACAAATTAAACGGAATGTTTTAATTCAAAAAGCAAACATTCTGATGCAGACAGACTTTTTGTTAATGTAGATGAAAAGTTCTTTTTTCATCAGAAGGCAGGGAAGAAATAAATATTAAAAAACTTTACATGTGCCACCACACAAGATTATTTATACTTTGACAGCTACAGCTTAATACACAGGTATTGCAAACACACTGCACAAAAAGTGCAGTTTAGTGTGGGTTTGAAATACAATGCCAAGATTGCATAGAAAGCATTCCTACTTTGGGAAAAGGATATTGTATTTCACAACATTAAATGAATTCAGTGAGGCTGAAAAAGGCTCACTGCTTATGCAAGCTCATGAGAACATTTTAGCAAGCAATATAACAAGTTCCACGAGGGATGAGTATGGCTCGTAAAGGAAACAATCCTAAAGTTCCCATAATGAGAAATGTGGTATCATGGTGAAAATTATTGAAGTTTGACATGGAAAAACATGAACAGAGACTATTGTCCTTTGCCATGCCAGCCTGAAGTACCTAAAAGGTCCAATCACACTGTGTCAGTTAACTTGAAACCAGTAGGACTACAATTTGCACACCAGTGTGAAAAGATGCTGAGCTGGCCACCAACACACAGGAATCTCAAGAATTAATTACCATCACTTATTAAATAACAGAATTATAGATGCATGGATGGGTTATTTTCCGCCCTCAAAATGTATGCATTTCAAATAAACATTTCTGGGAGAACATCTCTCTTCAGCCTTCCAGGATGGACTCTTCAGCTGCTCAATTTGAAACTGCAGGTTCCTGCTGTTTAAAACAATGAGGGTGTGAGGTAGGAGGAGGAGGACACCTCTCAAACTGCCAGGCCTCCTGACACTTGCTTAGCAGATGTTTTTTGGAAAATAATAGAAATATCTGCTGGATTACAGTTAGAACAAAGCTAATCCTGACTCAATCAGCTTCCTGGCTTTGCCCCCATGTGACATGCCAGTATCAGAAAACCGCAAGAAAGAATAAATTAATATACAGTTATTTTTAGATACTAAGCTCAACCGTTCAGGTTACTTGCCTTTCCATAACAAGGCTCTATCCTTCCCAAATTAGTTCTTCTAAGGAAGTTATTTCACATGTCAACAAGATAAAACCTGTGATTCAGACAAGAACAGATCATCTCACTTAGCTTAAATGTCTATGCAGACAAAATTACTCAACCAAGTACACACAAAAGGACATAATCTAGTTCTTTAAATATAAATGGTTGCTGCAGGTTATACAGTCCTCTATGCACAGCACTCATACATTTGAGTTCTCAATTCTTCATTTAAACCCACACAACATAAACCATATTTGGAAATACATTTTTTTTCCCCATTTGAAATAAAAAACTGTTTAGTAACAGAAGTACAAAGAAAAACAATGTTAGCTGTAGAAAGCTCTTTCTGGCAGTCAAAATTTATTTTGGTTTGAAAGGACTAGACTACTTTAGACTTCAGTCTTCCTTTTGAGCCAAATTCAAGTAAAATAAAAGTGTTACTGAGTCCAGAGAGGATCAAATTTCAATTCAAGAGAACAATTACTAAGTAGAATCCAATGATCTTCAACAGTCAGACACATTATTTTACTTTACTACATTATAGAATGTAGACTGCCATCTTTCTCCTAAATTATTAACTCTGGGTTTAACAACTAAACCTGCGTGAAAGTTATCTCATTCATGACTATGTAATTCTTTACCCCTATGTTTAGCTACTTCCACCTTCCCTGAAGTGTTTCCCCCAAGCATTGCATTTTTGTTTTACATATTAAAATGAAAATACTGCATGCTTTATTAGGTTCAGCTCTCATCTAACTACATTTGGGCTAAGAGACCAGTGTTGTTTGTCAATGTAAAATGTAGCTCTTTGGCACAAATGTTTTATTTGCTTCTTGATCCCCCCTCCACCTCTCTGGCAGATGACAAATGCTTAACAGTATGACCCTGATGGCAGATTAACATTAGTACTTAATGTACAAGGTCAGCTTTGCAAGGCAAAAAGCAAACTGAGAAAATGTAATCGTTTTAAAGAATCTTTAAAACATTACTTTCAGTTTATTCACAATGTATTTAAATGAAAATAAAACTCACATTTGAAAAAAACAACAAAACCCAAAAAATATAAAGCCATGCCAGCACTTTTCAGTTCATAGGACATTCTGAAAAGCAGTTTAGAAGCATATAAACAAAAGTACAGTAGTGTAGGTTTGAAACAAAAAACCTGTAATGATAAGCCTCCTATAAAAAAGGCTTTCTACTAGCTGTGTTCCTAACAAGTTGTAACACTTCAAAACACAATCCAGTATGAAATAAGGATTTCAAATTAAAACTTGGTTATATCATAGGAAGCAAGCAAACTGTATTATGCTCACTTGTAACATGTCAGTAGACTAGTGGCTGAACCACAATGTTAGATACCCAAAATAGCATTAACCAAATGGAGTCAAGTTAAAGGATCCAAAGATAATGGCAGTTAGGGAACTCATTTATTTACTGGTTACTACATCCCTGAAAAAAATTTAGTCTTCAAACAGTCATGTTTCACTCCACTTATTCTATTGTGCACACACTATGCTTTGTGCCTGCACAATGAAGAATCAAACCCTCCTTACTCTTGTGATGGTCACCACACACATCTCCTTTCGTTCACACAAGTGTGAGTAGAAGTCCTGTGAATTGACCTTTGTTACAATTTTGTCATTAAAAAGATTATTTTTTTTTTTGCAACATCTGTATTGCCAAACCTTGTTTATTGACCTCCATCAACTGTGTACTTGTCCCATCCCTGTAAACATTCAAGGTCAGGTTGGATGGAGCTCTGAGCAACCCGACCTAGTTCAAGATGTCTCTGGTCATTACAGGGGAGTTGGACTAGATGACCTTCAAAGGTCTCACCCAACCCAAACTATTCAATGATTCTGTGAGTACACAAATTAATTAGGCACTGCATCAGTGCTGCTACTTTTGTTTTACTAAGTGTGTTCTGAAAGGATGGAGCCAAATTCTGAAATTAAAACAAAATTCAAATAAAAAATTGTAATATATACTTCCTCATTCTATCATCATCATCTAGGCCCTACTGATTAGAACAAAGATTCATTCTGAGATTTAGTAGAACAAAGTAGTTTTCTAAAATAAGCACATTTCTGTTAGTAATCTCCTATTTCAAATTCCTTGTAAGCAAGAAGAAAATCCTTAAAATATTCAGATACTATATTTTTATGTAAGTAGATTATAAATAGATTATTAACTCAACAATGCACAGATCAAACCTTCCCACACATACGTTCAGGACTTAACACAGCTAGACTTTGACCTACTGAGACATACGGACTCTACCCAATGTAAATCAAGAAGAGTGTGGTTTCAGCAGGGAAAATAGTTTGCCGACAAATCAGTTGGTTTGGTTCCAGCTATAACACTGACCTACTTGTATAAGATACTGTAAGGCATTTAAATTTCACTCCTCCTTGTAAAAGAGAAGGCAATCTATCTCTCTACAATGAAGAAACTGGGTTACTGTTTTCTGATTTTAGACTTTAAGTAGCCAAGGTGCAACTCTTTCCTAGGGACAAATGTCAAAGTGTATGAATTCAGGTTCTCTCTTTCCAACATTCATAGGAAAAATGAGCAATTGATATTCCATTCTGGGAAGTAACAAATGCAGAAAGACAAGAAGCTACCCAATCCCTTTTCTCCAAGACCCAGTATTACCAGTGACAGAAGACAGATCTTAGTGCCTTTCTACATGCGAGCAAGCATGCATGTGCAACAACTGCAAGGGCCCACAAACTTAACCAAGGGAATGCTACAAAGAGAAATTAATTAATATTTATAGGGCACTCGATTTCAAGTGTTTCTGTAAAGATCTCTCTCTTTGGTTTGCTTGGGTTCTGTTATCAAACATGCAGAAGGCATAAATAAATGCAAGACATAAAAAGCTACTCACATGACTATTAGTAATTGTGCTTTAAGAAAAAATAGTCCATTTCTCTTCTATCAGATCCTTCTCTAGCCCTTCTTACTACACACATGCAAGATCCTATATATTCATAAAGAAGTGAGCTGTTGTATTTATAGGCAACGCTATGGTACAGCCAAACACAAACACTAACACTGAAGAAAATGAAAAACCAGTTATGAAGTCTCCAATCCTTGCAAGTCTCTTCTGAGTCCTTAAATAAATAAATAAATAATGGTAAGGTAACTGCCTCGAGTAAAAATTCCTTTTATTCATATTAGCTAGAAACATTTCATGAACCAAGCTACTCCCAACTCAGTATGGTATGCAGATCAGTATAGCAGATATTGTTTATCTGAAAAGTTATGCTGACAAGTCCCTCTCATCTTGCAGTATCTGTTTGAAATCTTCCCCGTTTTTGATCCTTTCTGAAATCAGAAGCAAGTTGCCTCTAGCGTTTGGAATTAAGCCATCAAATAAATCTCAATGAAACATTAAAAATAAAATAAAATAAACCATACCAGGTGCTGAAAAAGTTACATACTGGTCTCACTCACTACTGAAGGCAGACGGCAGAACCTCTATGCATCACTTTTTATAGTCCCCTCTAATGATTATTAATGCTTCACATTCCTTTCTACTGTTAAATTTTACAAAATTATTCCTCTAGTAAGACGTACCATCACTGGAGGTGGCTTATACAGATCAGAATAAACAACTACCATTCCACGTACAGAAGTTCCACTCTTACCACTTACACCGTTGGTTTCCCTCTTATTTGCTTCACATCTTGGTTTACACTTTTCACACTCTACATTTATGAGGAAAGGAATAAGGTGCTTTCATGGTTTTGGAAACCAATAAGAATACTATGATATGAATGCAATTAAATAACTAAAAATATAATGATCTTGAATGAAGAGGTATTTCAATATACGTCTTGGCATAACGATACCATTGAAAACTCTTCTAGACTGCAGCCTACTTGGCACTTTCTTATTTATCAACTTACTCATTTCTATTCTCTTTACAAAGTGGAGGCAATGATGGAAATCTCAAGGGTTTTTGGTGGTTTTTTAGGGGGTTGAGGGGTGGGTCTGGTTGCAGGCACTCTCCCCTACATCAAGGAAAAAACTCCCATTGAATGATAAAGGACTCACTGTTACACTATTACAGGAGATGAATCGCATTAACCCCTGCCCTTCCCCATTGTATTCGCTGCCCACTGGAAACAACAACAGAATTACTAAAATCCCAAACTCTCTAATGGGATGGTAATAGGATTCAGAGGCCATTAGGGTAAAGGCAATCCATATTTTACAGTTTAATAAGCTCTTGCTGAAGATGCTGGATCTCTCTTCAAAGCCAACAATTACTGATTTAGTATTAACAAATCCAGAACAACTGTCAAGACTGCAAAATGCATTCGAGATGCAGTCAGAAGCTTATGGTGACAGACTTTAAAATGTGTGTAGAAAAATGAAACCACTTAAATGGAAATAATTTGTCATTTTACTGTGATACTGGTTATTACTGTCATTTCAGATTTCTTTACATCCAAATGTCATGGTGACTCAAGTTTGCTCATCATTCTATCAGAGTTCTGTGGTGTTTGTTTTAGAAGATGAACACTTTTGTCCTGTTTTCTAAGCATACGCCGCTTGTCACAAAGAAATAAAACAGTGAGCAGAGAACTAGAAGAGACCAACTGAGTCATGAAATCAAATTTTCCACAATCATAGATAATCACACAGACAATTTATTAATATTATGATTACCTATAAATGTATTGTCCACTAGGCTGCAGATTCAAAAGAACATGTCATTCCCCAATAGCTTGTCTTGGGGTGTAGGGTATGAAAAGCATACTTACTCTGCCCACTGGGACCTTCCCTATTCTTTACAAAAATAGAATTATAGTTGGTTTAAATGCTGATGTTAGGTCTATAAAACACCACTAGAAACACAAAACACCTTTCCACTTGCAGCATAAATTAGAATTCAAATCAACTCCTTCAGAGATAAAAGCTCTACATCTGCTTAGTTTCCCACAAAACAAAACAAGTCATGGATTATTAAAAAACCCCAAACTTGCAGCTTGTAATAAGAAATTATCAAAACTTTTTAAAAAAACAAAATAGAACCTTCAACCACAAGTGATCAGTTCATTCAGAGGACTTCATCTTGGAAGGTGGTGAACAAAGATAAAATAATTAATTTGTTAAGGCTGGCCAAGGGTAACTGGCTAAACATGAAAAGAAAACGTGTTGCCTGCACTATAGTCCTGATTCACTTAGCATTTGACATATGCTGTCTCAAAAGACCATTTCAATTTTTATTGCAGTCATTCTAAAAGTTCTCTCTCTCAAATAAAAAAAAAAAAAGGAAGCAAGGAGATGCAATATCATGAACTGTAATAATCATTGTTTGGATTTCTGTGAAGTTTCTTAGAACGTAAATGTGCATTTGTCAGGAATTTGCCCAAAACAAATAATTTACACTCATTTCCACAACAAGACAGACGTGAATCTCTGTCATTCAGCTCTTTGTTAGCTCTGATTAATTACTTCACTTACAAATTTCACTAGAAATAAATTCATCTTTTCTAGGTAGCAACAACTGATATGCTGCATCTCAAAGTCTCATATTAGAAAGCTGAACATCTGCCCATTCCTTACATTCTACTGACCTCTAGAGACTGCATGTATATATGTAGAGCACATATACATTATTTCTATGCATGTACACATACTAGAGCAATGTCACAATAGACTGACTCTAGAGAAATCTGTATGCAGTATTTGATGTTACAGTTTATACTCTGATCAGAAATTGTTCTTAGAAACATTTTCTTTCCTGTGTTTTCTAGACATGAAGAATCTCTTGCTATGTTTTTCCCTTTCCTCTCTGTGTTCTTCCAACCCAAACACACCATAGCCTTCTTTATCTGTTAGGTACAGAATTAAGCTACAAGTATACAAATACTGAGATAATACAGGTTTCATTTAAGCATGAATACCTGCTGGGGAGGGAGCTCCACAAAACCAGAGCTCCCAGTTACTGGAAAATAGTCATTGTTGTGCGTAGGGAGGGAAAGAAGTCTCTCGCAACTCAGTATCGACACTTCCCCCACCAAATGATAACATCTTGCAGCAGCTTCCTTGTCTCCATTTTGCTGCCAGGAAAAGAACTATACAAAAGGCTGTGTTGGCTTTGACATTTAGACCAAACAGAACGAGCTGAAGGCCTTGAATTTGTCAACTAAAACCTATTCAAAATAGACATTAATCCAATAATAAAGAGAAATAAGGGTACAGAAAAGACTATGTCCCTCTATAACAATGTTAGCATAACTTGGTAATACTGTGTAGTCAAGTATAGCAAAGAACATTACCACAAACATATACCAAATTAATACATGAAATTTTAAAGGCACATTTTCCAACTGAAAATACTTTGTATTAAGTTTCATTATCAAAATCTCCATAAAATATACAAAGCATTTTCTAATACTGTTAATGTTTTGTAGAGAAGGATTACTCATAAAATACTTTCACATGACTAACCTCTGGAAGGTCATAGAAAAAGACAAATTCAGGAGAATGATCTAAAAAATATATTTCTTTATTTATTTTTACTTTGGGGAGTAGAGGGATATAGCCTTTTAATGCAATATTTTGCACTTATAATCATATTGCACACAATAACAGAATACAAATTTTATTTGATTTGGAATCAACTATGAGCTACAGGTTGAATTTAATAAATCAATATAAGCTATAGATAGCAACTGAACTCCGTATCTTTCAAAATTCACATGCATAAAGATAAGAGTAAGAACTATGTTAGCTAAATATATTTTACACAATGCAGCTGAAGGAGAATCTAGATCCACTACAAGTTACTCAGGAGTTACTTCAGCATAAATGAGAAAAATATATACATCCACATCTTTTCCTTTAGAAGTAACATCCTTAAATAACATCCTTCATCGCCAGATCCTATTTCTATTTAATTAATTATCATTACACACTTTGTATCGAATGTTAATGACATTACCAGTGATGGAACACATTATATAGATACATTTGAAATAAGCTTCGCAAATAAGTCATTAAGTTACTATTATCTGCAGTACATTTTCCTATGTACACATGATGGCTTTATATTTCAATAACTTATTGCAAACTCCTAGACATCCATTCCTCCTGTATTTGAAATGGGCTTAAATGAATAGACATAGATTCAGATTTGTGTGTTTGTTTATACATACATAGGCATCCATAGACAAACTGAGAAATACAATATTGCTGCTACTGAGAAATATGGTACTAGACAATTGTGGCCAGAATTATTTACCCTATTCAACTATTCTGAGCTTTTCACAGTGTACTTTTGAACAGAATTCCATTATACAAGTACACTCGCTTTTCTCTTCATGACTTTGAGAACTGAGAAATACAAAGATAAAAGTTTATTCCTTAGGGGTATATGGTGTCATAAGCCTTTAAACTGAATTTGCCAATGTTTTCAATAGGGAATTCTCTTTAGAAACTGATGACATATTACAATCTTTTAAACTAATTTATGTACCATTTCATTCAACTGACAAGCCTGAAAGTAAACTAAAGTAAGGAAGGTACAAGAACATAATTCTGTAATATTCTCCCACTGGTAAGAGTCGGGTTTATTTTTCTGAATGACACAGAACTGTAAAAATGAACTCATGAACTTTTGGCCATGCCCAGCTGAGACACACAATGTTCAATATCAATCACTAATTGTCTCTAAAGCCCTTGGAAATGCTATGTTAAAGCAAAAAAAAACCCACAAAAAACTGCACGACTATTCAATAAATATATACAGCATTGACATTTCCTAAACCATACTCATGAAACACAGGAAGACTTCACTTCTTCCACACTTAAATTAGACAAATGGTTTTCTGAAGCTTAAGGAATTACCTTAATATGTACACAGTGTATGCATGCACAAATGCAACAATAAATCAAAGAAGCAGAATATTAAGGAAAACCCCTACTGGCAATGGGAAATCTGCATAGGAGAAAAACCATCAACCTAAAGCTTGTCAGATTAAAGAAATTTTGGCTCACACATCTGCAAAAATCCATAAAAGTATTAAAACCAAACTACAATAAATAACCTACAACACAAATGAAATGGGAGATGACTGCAGAGATCTGCCACACATTTTTCTATCTGCATTTTTTTCCAATTATAAGCGGAAGCTTCAATTTTCTTACATACTAAGTAGCAAAACAAAGCCATGCTTGCTGTGTACTATAAAATATACTGAAACGTAGTTTTAGTTCTAAAACCTGGTATCTTTTCTCTAAAAGGTCTTCAACTAATTCTCTGTTTTCCTTTGTTATTTAAGGTACAAATAGGTACAAACCAGCTGAATGCAGAGATCCCATTTTTATTATGACTAGCCTAAGTTTTGCATGTTTACACTACTTTACATTAAAAGCTAGGATTAAAAAAACAACACAACACACATCATTGTTTTGAATTTGAAATCAGTTATGGTTGATGATCATCTCTAAAAATAAATATTCCCACAGATAGAGGTCAGTGGTTGCCTGAAATTGCATCAGTTAGTGCCTGTATACTAGAATCCTCCACTCCTTTGGGACTTCTCTATCATTTTATCAGATTAATTAATAAAACAGTAGTTTTAGCACAGGACATCACAGTTTTCTATCCACACATTTGCCACTAGTTACTCTACAATTTATTGATCCGAGACTTAGCTCAGGATTTCTCTCAGAATTTAAGCACATAGGAAAATGGTAACTCAGAATTGTTCATTGGTAAAAAAAATAATGTACAAATAAAGAAATAAAATACAAGCTAAGGAAGAGGGTGGGTTTTTGATGTGTTGATCTGGTAAGCTTTTACTGTTCTCAAAAGAAAGCAATTTCACTGCATTGGAATTCTAATTTTGGGGTTGCATGCATTTCATTTCTTAATTTGTAATTAAACATTTGTATTTTGTGAATGTAGTTTTACAAAAACCCCAACTTTTAGGATACTTTCAGCCCTTCCCCTGAGAAAACACGCACGTGAAACAATGTTAATACTAGTGATAAAATGTTACAAGTGGCAACTAAAAACTAAAAACCTTTAAAAAAGATAGTTGTCTCTACATGTGCCTCGTTTCATCACACACACCTCTTCAGATTTTCAGACTGAAAAGAAACGAGGATGATGATGTAAAAAATTATTGATCTCCTATTATTAAACTACCAACAGCCTGTATAACCATTCACCTTGAAATTTTTCTTTGGCTTTTGTAATCCCACTGCATTTCTTTCCCTCTCTTAAGTAATATGTACTTTGCTCTCCAGCAACATCTACTGGAACATCAGTAAAATGCTGCTATTTATATTAATCACCCATTTAACATCTAGTAGGGCAGAGTTAGCAAATGCCAAAAGGAGAGATAAACGATCTGCAACTCAGATCCTGCATTCTGGGCTCAAACAGATCAAGTTAGCTCGGCTTCAACCTTCTAGTTTTCTGCCATTTCATGAGGAACAAATTCTCTATGACTAATCCATATTGAAAGTCATCTACTATTTACACTTACACATACTTTATTTAAGTCACAAAATATCATTTAAAAAAGCATGTTACATGCAGGGCTTCCATTTTTGTCAGACAAGTTACTCTTAATTTCAGTTTGATCCAACATACGCTTAAACAGATCCGAGGCATAAAAAAAACTTGGAAGAACATACAGAAACATTTTGAGAGGCGAGAGAGGAGTGCAATGGCAATTCCAATGCCAAACAATAAACACTAAGAAGTTCAACAAAAGTAGAGTTAAAAAGTAAAAATGTCCACTACAAATCAGTGGAACATTTACAAGTTCTTTTGTTTAAGTCCTCAGGAAAAAAAAAAATAAAAAAATCTGTCCCTTATATATGAGGATGAATATGTATGGTTAGCTACCACTGAAGGTAAAAGTAGTAACGCGTGAAGTCCCTCTGCACCGATGGGAGACTGGGCTTCCCTGGGGGCTCGATCCCATTCAGCTGTGTGGTGGCTTGTCACTGCCTATCTTGTAAAATCAGCTACTGCAAATGTACACAGAAAGCACTGCCACTGAATTTTGCGAGGTACCCAGCAGTGCGCATTCGTATGGCTGCATGCAGGATTGAGTCATTAGGGTAAACTTGCATGAAGACAAAAGTTCTCCAGTAAACATATTAATTTCTATCTGCAATATGCTCATTTGTAGGTCTGCAGCACTGAAATCTACCTATCAAGCAAAGCTTGCTCTATGACAGCTTATGAAGTTAGCTTTTCATAGCCCTGCTTTCAGAGCCGGTTAATTACTGCTCTGCTTTCACAAATAACTCTGATCAGTGCAATAGTATTTGCTTTCCTTTAAATCCCTAATAATGGTGTAACTATCCTTGATGGCTTGTTCACTTTTCAGTACAACAGTGAAATCCATAACATTACTGCTGCTCAGAACCCCTTCTTTCTATTTACAGTCTCAGTTTGCTCATACAGAGAGCAACTGTAAAATATAACCGCAGAAATGTAGGGAGAGAAACAAAGGCACCAAAGCCAGCAAAGACCAGAAACAGAAGTCTCAATATTTCAGTTGTGAATAAAAAGCACTTTCCAGCATGCAACATTTTAAAAGTAATTACAATTATTTTTGCCTTTGGAATCCCTATGGACCCTCAATGTATTTTTATAGAGAATAAAAGGGCATGTTTCCCAAACCACAAACACTTCAAGCTATAGAATTTTATATTATCACAAGACTTAAGTTCACAGGCTTTGCCTGATAAATTAGCTCCTCTCAATAACTGTTAAACAGAAAGCCCTTTATTGTAATCCAAGTGTACTTGTGGACAGCACTTTCAGAGTTAACTCCATTTGACAACTGACATAAATCCATTATTCTAATTTGGTGATTGCTTTACTAAACACAGATGCAGTTTATGAGTTTTAGTCACGTATTTCATTCAGGATGGCACTTAATCTCAATTTACAAAACGTAAACACAGAATAGGTTTTCCAGTATGTCTAAAAGGGTACAGCTATTCAGACGATGAAATACCAGGCAAACAAACCACAGTCACGGAGACCTAAACTCAATGCTAGATTTTACCTCACTAAATAAATAGTAAATAAGTACAATTAATTTTCAGTTCAGCTCTTGCAACCAAATTGCAGAATGCAAAGCTCCTTGAGGGTTATAAGACTCAAAAGCTTTTCTTATACTGAGATTTAAGCACTGAATTTAATCCGAGACAAAGTCCAGCTTTCACAAAAGCTGGTTCTCCGCTTTATTTTGATACACAGAGAAACGGGGGGAAAACAATCATTCAGTGTGAATACAGCACCTTCACCAGCCCGTTTCTCAATCAATTTATAACACATACTTTATATCTTAAACAAAAGGAATCTGATACACCACCGACGCTGCCCCTCGCTGCAGTTGCCTGCCTCAGTTACAGAACGCTGAAAATCTACCGCTCCGACCAAGCCAGTCCATAAAACACTCGGATTCAGGCACTTCTTACCTGCCTCAGCTGAAGGCTTCCTTCCCTTGTTAGCAGTATGAAGCATCCTCTAGCCTTCCCAATCCTCACCACCAGCCTCAAATTGCACAGCTAAGCCCCTTTTTTGCAAGAAAACGCTTATTGAAAGTGATTAGTTTTTGTTGTCCCTTTTAAGTCCCTCCTGCGGGAAAGAGCAGGGGAGCGATGTGACGCCACCTTTTAATCTTTTGCAAGAGTGAAAAGGCAGAAAAGGAGCGCTCGATCAAACTGAGCTTCACACATGACTAAAACTCGCCTGAGAGGCTGCAAGCACTGGCTAAAGCACCACTAGGCGTAAGTGTAAGAACAGAGAAGAGGGGAGAGTCAATGAAATGTGACAACGTATGTGCATCAAAGACAGAAAAAGAGGGAGAGAACAATAAGAGAGGGATCGAGACAGCAACGAGAGAAAGAGAAAGAATGAAAACGCGAGGGAGAATAAGCATGAAGAAAAGATAAGAGAGTTTTGAAGCAAAGAATTCGCAGAATAAAGCCAAAGTGTCTGGCAGCTTCTGTTTTTATCTCAGTGAGCATGACATACTGCCTCTCTCATTTAGCAACACATTCTTCTCTCTCCCAGGTTTGAAAACTGAGATAATCACAATGTGTGCCTGTTTTTGCCCGATTGGCATTCTTGTGCACAGCATACCTGAGATTCCCCTCGACCACCTTCCAGACACGCATTTATGTGCAATTAAGTTCACATATTCATTAGGAAAGACACCTCCCCCCACGCCCAAAGACCAGGAGCTGCTAATTTCTACATCAATTTACAAGACAGTTTAACTGGCAGATGGAATTCTACTTATAACTACTAACAAACTGCCACTGATAAACAAATGACTGAACAAATGTTTAATGTTGATAACTGAGTTTTCATAGCAACAAAACATATTAGCATTGATAAATGTGTTTTAAAAAAGAGATATTAGACACTTCTATTTATCTTGTTATTTCTACATGAAGTTGCACTAAGTAGCAGAAGAACAAACATGACCCAGAACTAACGTTTCTAAAGGAATCCATGAGAAAGGTGATCAGATGTCAGTTTTGTTTGAAAAGCGATTACAAGGTAAAAACTAAATTTCAAATTTCAAATTCAATTTTGAATTCCTACTCATTTCAAAAAGGTCCACACACTAAGTTCTCATAATAGTAGCATTCATTTTCATGTAAGATGGAGGAGGGGGGTTTTTTGTTTGCAAGATTTTTTTTGCAATTTGTATTTGGTATTTTTGTAATTTTTATCTTGTAACATGTATTTTGTCTTTGCTGTGGCATCCTATTTGGGATACACTGGATGCATCCCCTATTTCGGATCCCTTGGATCTTAACATCTAAACTCTATTACTCTATTAGTCAGTGATATAAGATTCTGGAAATCTGGATCTAGATCTCACCTGCATAGCACACTCCTGTGCAAGTCATATAGGTACCTAGCTAGTTGTTTGGTTTTGTTTTATTTTTTTTTAATGTCTAAACAGCTCTACATAGCTTGGTATCCTCTTTTGCAAGGATTTTCCAGTTCCAGAAAGGAGGTTATGAAGATGAGTTCACAAATGATTATCAGGGAATCAGTGGCCAATTTTAACAGTGAATACTTATGTATCACATTATACCACAAATTTTACAAGAATTTACATTTTTCTATGAATGTTAACCTTCAGAATCTCACCACAAACTGTCATATTAAGCTTTGGGCATATGGAATCCAGTTCTCATATCTGCAAATTAAAACTTGAAGAGCAACTTTTTAAGCCTGCAAACTGTCCCAAACCCCAACTTACTGCTAAATTCGTGATTGCTTCAGTGTTTCACCTCTTATTTTTTGTTCACTGGGGATTCTCACTAATCTTCCTGAGCAACCTTCATCACATGAGTTTACAGTAACATGACAACGTAAGAACACTGGGCTTTGAAACCTCTCTCCATAGGTGTATCAATAAAGCATTGGCCTGACCAAGCAAAGGAGCATTTTGTGTGATGGTTTACATCACGTATTTCTCCTTGCTCTGTTGGTGTAAGGAATCTAATCAAAGCAGCGTAGCTGCTTTAAAGGTCTTCTGTTTTCTCTTCCAGACACGAAGAAAATAAACACCACCTGAAGATACAGAGGGACAGAAGGAGAAACAGAGATCCATGTGTTCAGTTACTGCAGATTTTTCCAGACTATTGTTGGTCCCAGGTTCCTATGAGAAGCTCACTATGACTACACAGCATGTGCATGTGCACACTTACACTGAGTAACAAATAGCAATTAGGGAAGAGACCTTTCCTGGCTATTTCCCATTTCATTTTGTATTTGCTCACCCTTATGGGTAAACTGCTTTTCTCATGAAGTCTTGATAAGCCATTTCCACATACCTCACAATGTACTAGATTACATTTATGACAATAATTTTCAAAAAAAGCAAACACTTATATGCATACTTCTAGCAGCATTTATTCATTCTCACAGGCTTATCTACAAATTCACAATGCAACCAAAACCCTGTATTTATATCCAAGGCCAACAAAACACTTGAGAACATGCCTGCAGTTTGTTTGTTTGTTTTCATGAAAGCTACAAGATTGTGTGGCTAAAACTAAGCATAAACTTACCTAAATAAATTATTTTCTACAAGAATTGACCTTGTGTTTGAGCTAAAAATGTTTGGACACTGAACTGCTCGAGTCCTAACAGCTCCAGTGAGCAAAGCCAGTTATTCTCCTATGGAAGTAAGTTATTCTATAAATCAGCCACACTTCCATGACAAGCTACGTCTTTGACTAACATGAATGCAAAACCTGTATTTTACTGCTGTTAAACGTGCTTCTACTTAGGCTTCCTTAAGCAGTACTCCAGTAGCATACAGGCATCACACCATAGAACAGTACAAAATCATTACACAATGAAATGAACTTGTAATGTCATTTTATGCAGAGTTATAAAGAACTGTTTTCCTGCCCATTTTTTTTATACTTTCACCATGACAGAGAAAACAACTAATCAGAGCTCTCCCCCAACCTTACCTGAGGAAGCCAAGTCAGTTTTAATCACAGAAAACCTCTTGATTTCTTACTTCTCTACTCTACTAGAAATCTGGATCATTCTTCTGTTTGTTCTAGGTCTAGGATTCATCAGCCTACGTGCCAACACATACTCTGTGTCTGTGACTTTAAATTTGTGTAATAATGGAATAGTGAAGAACATTCAACACATTGCATTGTTTCAGTGATGCTGAATCCCCCTCCCCACAGCCCCCTGCCAGGAAAACACACTGACTGCATCTAGAACATGGATCATCATGACAGCAAATTAGGGGGAAATAAAGTGGCAAAAGACTACAAACATACTCAGACCTATTAAAGGGACTACTGGCCAGATACTCATTGACTACATATCCTTTGGAGCTAAATGAAAGCCTCTGGCTATGCGAAAGAGCTAATGACCACTTTCTCTTACCAGTATCTTTCTGTACTTTACACATAGCAAAGACTTTTTCTCTGCCAGTTATCCAGTTGGATGGCATGAACACAGAACTATTTTCAAACCTTTTGATTTTTTGTTTCTTTTGTTTCAGACCTGAAGAAAGACTGTATCTGAAAGCATCTTTTTTTTTTCCTGTTTCAGTTTTATTGGTTGATTTAATAAAACAGATTATCTTTTCCCCACAAACCTTGTTTCAATAATACCTTTGGATCCTTCTCTTACATGAAAACCACTATAAAAGTAGAACAGCACTGTGAGGCCCCTCACCCCTCCCCAGTCACCATTCCCTAGACTGTGATCTATTCACTGCTCAGACAAAATACAACAGAGTAGCACAAGGGCTAGAACACAGGCAGAGCATAGAAGAAAATACCATGTCTTATATTGTCTAGACTTAGCTTCCGAGCATCCAGTTCATGACAAGAAATGAAACTGGTGTGGTGAAAGAAGTGACACAATCAGAGATCATTTTACTGGTGAGACATACAAGTTAAAGACCTTGCACAAGCATAGGCAACATGTCACATCCTGGCAGGGTGAAGTATAATGTGATGGTATTGCTGGTATGAATTATAAAACCACGTAAATACTGCTTTTTGAGCATAACTGAATACATGTGATAGCATCGTTATAAATTAAAATTGTTTATGACACCCATTGGGTCCAAACACTACGACTTTACTCATTATACGCATGGTTGAACAAGTTTATCTATTACTGCTGGTGTTACACAACAGAAGAAATAGCCAAGTGTCATGTAAAAGAAACAAAGAGAAAATACCAGCAGAAGCTTCTTCAGCAGAAGCAGCTTGTAATTTGGTTCTGAGTCATATGGCTTTCTTAACAGCTACTGAAAATAATCTTTGATTTTTATCATTGTCAGCTCAATAAGTGATAATAACTAAGTTGTTATTTGTTTATATAGTTAATATTTCATTTTCCCTGTTTCATAAAGTAAGTATTAATATGTTATGCAACCAGTCATTTCATGAATGAATAGGAATCAGTACTTTTGTGAATTTTGCTTGACAGAAGAAAAAAAATAGGAAATAATCAGTACATTTCTGGTCGTTTGGGAATACTCATTCCAGAAGACATATAATTCCCCCCCTCCCTACATTGTATTTACCTATAAAATCATAGAAGAATATGCATTAAAATGGCATTTCAAAATTCAGACTTCTGTGGCACAAACTTGTCCTACTGTCTGCTTGGTACATTTCTGTTTAGAATTTTTGCTCCAACTACAGCTCTGTATACAGTCACACAAGCTAAGGCCTTTTAAGACTGCCATCAGTACGCCAAACAATTCCTGAAGTATCTCCAACAGAAGTTTCTTTTTAAAAAAAAAACCAAACCAGCAGTGAACTGATTACCTTCACCTGTGCCTAAATGGCAGCCAGTTCCTGTGAACCTCCTGGGCCTCAATTAACATTAGGGATGGAAAGAATAACTTACCTACAAGGTACAGATCTGCCTACCATGATTTCTTCCTATGACATGGCCTGAGAGCTCCTTCCCACTGCTTAAGTTATGTTCTGCTTGCAAAGACAAAGGCCAGCTTCCAGGAGAAAGCTGTAAGGCTTGCAAAGGATTTTCTTCACTACTAGATAATTTAAGTTCTCTACATGAAGTACAAATCCACACTGAGTCAATAGAGTACATAGCTTCACAGATTGTACAATTTATTTTAGAGTACTGGGCAACACTTAAGAACTGAACAAAGCCTAGTTTTACTGCCCAGTCCTCTGAATTAATATGCAACATTCTTGCCTTAAGTACACCCTTGAGCATTCAGTACTTCTGTGAGCCACAGCTCTGAAGATGTGTGGGTTTCCTGTGCACTAGCTTGACTTATATTCAGCCTGACTTCTATTCTGCGATTACTTCTGCTGTGAATTCAATTCCAGATGCTATATACATTGCTTTGCTACACCTGCAATACACATGTCAAAAAGCAGAAGGATGTCAACAAATTAAAAGGCCACTGCTGTTGTTCTGTAATAATCGGGGTTCATCAAAATACACACTTTTTTTGAGAGCTGATCTTGGCACAAGCCTATTTCCTTGATAATGTGGAAGCATAGAACCAAGTCTAGAAACCTCCTTAAATTATTTGTTGTTATGACAGGGTCCGAAGACCCACCAACTTGCCTGGAGCTGTGCTTGATCTGTGCCACGGGCCAAGGATACCTAAAACTCTTTCAAATGGGAAAGGCTTGCCTAAAATGGGAAAATATGTCTTCAAGAGATGACTAAAACGGAAGAGGCAAGAGTTAGTAAAGAACAAAGTTCCAAGATGAAAACAGAAAAATCCATCTCTACTACAGGGTACAGCTGGCAAAATGCAAAACAGGGACAAAGGCCTTACTTTTTAACACTTGCTCCTGTTTGTGCATGTCCTGATTCACAATTTTTGCATCAAAACTTCAGTTTTCACATTTATAGTGCAAAGGTCATACAGGATTAAGTCTTACGCTCCTAGTAACACCTGGCAATTCATTAAATGCTTCATACTGGTTTATGTAATGATCAAGTAGAATAGTCATGTACATACAACACCTAAAATTCCACTTATCTCATGAAACAAAATTGGAAAGCCCTCTAAATCTTCTAGGTCAGCTGAAAGACCTCCAGAGAATTCTGAAGACCTCAATTTCTGCACATAACAGACTCATGATAAACAGTTAACTCTACACCAATGGTCACCACAGCAGTGCTGATGTAAGGAACACTGGAGAGACTGCTATATAAGCAATGCCATAACAACAGCGTATAAAAACAACTGCACAATCCCAATTCGCTGCCTGCATATGTGCAGAGCCCTACTTACAACATGAGTCAGGAGCTTTTTTTATTAAACAGTTTCATGCTGTATCTATATGATGACTCAAGCAAGTGAGCAGATAAGAAAAAGGGTGGGTAGTTTCAAGGTCTGGTTTACTACCCGTCTGTTGTGGTTCAGCACACAGAGTAAAATTCCACCAAGCAGGCTTGCCATGGCTTATAAAAGCACCCTTAAAACACTTTCCTTGGCATGCCATCAGCTTTCATCAGCCATAGGGTACTGGTTTTGATGAACCTTTGGTATGAACCAGAACAGCTGTTTCTGTCTTTATCCCTGTCACACCACTAACAGGGAGCGCGTGGTGAAGCAAAAGATGAAAAAAATTTGGTAAATGTAAAGTACTGATTAGAATGTTGAGAACAGCAAGAACTTGACATGATTGGCTCTTCAGAAGTTTAAGAAATAGTATTTTAAGTAAATCGTTAAAAAGTGGCAGAAATGTTTAAAAAAGCATACGTGTATTAAAAGTCATATAAAAAGCAAAGATGACATCACATTAGAAATGAGCAAAACTAAGAAAAAAAAGTATTTAAATGCACATTTTAGTTTTGGTTTTAAAATAACTGTTTCACAGTTCTGAAATGCAGCCAGATCACATTATAAATAGCAAGATGTGGCTTTTTAGGTATGTTCACTCTCTTAAAAATATCCATAATAAGTAACTTGCTATATTTAAACAAAATTTAATAACATTCTTTTTTTTTTTCCTGTATCGTTTTTCTTTAGAATACAGATTTTGATTCCATGGAAACACAACTGAGGCTGTGTCATTTCTTCCACTCAGCTGACCAAAAGCACTGGGTATCTACCTGGCTGTTATTTGAAATGTTCTTCAACTTTATGAATTCAGAGACATGAGAGCAAAAGCTTTCCAGTAAACAGTTTCTGACAAAATGAAAGAACTAGTTAACAAAAAAGAAGCATTAACTATTTTTAGTTTTAATACTTTTCACCCAACCAGTTTATTACAGCCATTGTCATTTTTTGACATTCTCTCTCCTTTGACAATCACGGAATCAATTCAAGACTTTACTTATCAGTCAACTCTCTTTTAAAATAATCTGATTCTTGCTTGTGAAATCAGGAATAAAACAGTACAATTCCAGATGCTGAATACCTAAAAAAACACCCCTGGAAGCCACCAGAAATAGATACATACGGAGTCACCACACACATTCCTGGGATAGTGCTCGTCTTAATGTACAACACCAAAAGCATGACAGTTAAGGTGTCCAATCTTGGAATAAAACGGAGATTCTATCTTATAAATGCTCAAATTGCTCAGTAACCTCAATTTCCTCTTTCCCCAAACCTCCTGGGGAGCTTTTAAAAATACACTTTCTCTCTGTGACTCAGTACCCGTATCTATGAAGGGAATGTAGAGATAGCAGGTGGCTTGTAAGGGTACTTTGAAAACTACTGTTGAAGAGATCTGGAAGGGGTATCAACATATGAGGAAAAAAAAAAAAGAATCAACCAGAACTTTTTCAGCTTTCCCCACCCCCTAAAATACCCCATTTTTCTCCATTAAACCTGTGCTTATTAACCTCAATGGGCAAACGTTTGAATCCCTGATGGAATTTTATATACCCTTACTCCTTATTCATGATACATTTTCTGCTAATTAAGGTTTCAAAGTAACTATAATAATTTAAAGCAATACTATGCTGTTTTGGTGTTGTTTTTTTTTTAGTATAAAGGATATGACTGCAGTCATGCAATGCATAAGTCATAAGGGATTTTTAAGCATTCTGCTGCCCTGCTTATCTCCAGTGTATCACCTAGTTTTTGTCTCAACTCTCACAGATTTTCTGTTAACCAAATTCACAGAGCATTAATTGACATCAGCTGAAAAATCTTCACAAAGAAAAAGTGTGAACAAACATATAGTACTGTGATTTTCATTTTAAAAATGCTTCTCAGTTTGATAAGAACTAGCCAAACCCATTCTATCATCACAGGTAATGCCTGATTCAAGGCCGAAGCAGTTCCAATACATTTTCTGGTATTCACCAGAACAGAAACATTTCTTTATGTTTGTCAGTAGGTCCTTTAAGAGCAATGAAAGGGTGTTATTGAAACACTTTCAGCTTCCACTGATGCTTGAAACTCACAAGGCAAAATAAGCGTTTACCATAAAGGTAGCAGTAAGAAAATGTTAGTCCAGGATAAGCCACCTGGCACCAGAGACACATATGCATTTCTCTTACATACACTATTTAAATAACAGCCATGCAGAATCACCTCGCAGCCCTGGATTTCTGGAGCTAAATGCCCCCCTCGGGTAGCTCTAGAGGCAAGGGGTGACCCACCTGTGTTTGGGCTGCACAGAGCCCCTCTGCTGAGACCTTGACTGCAGGTGTAGCAGAGGGCAGGTGCCCCTGAGCTGTCCCTCCCTCAGCTGGGCCAGGATGGGCCCCAGCAGAGCAAACACCACCCCCAGCTGCGGAGACCCCCCGCGGTGGGCTCAGGGGGGGAACCACAGGGCCCTGCTTATGGCTCTCAAAGCAGCTCATGGAATCAGGCAAGCACCAAGGGGCTCTGCTATGGCACGCTCTGAGGTGTCTCCTCACCTGCCTCCACAGGCAGAGCCTGCCCAGAGCTGCTGCAACCAGCGAGCCCCTGAGCACCCGCACGGCTCGTTCCTGCGGCCGGTCCGCACGGACCCAGCGGGCGAGGGTGCCCGGCTGCGAACACCGCGCTCTGCCCCCGCACCATTAACGCTGGCTCCAGCCCAGCTGTGCCGCCGGGATCCATGCAGAGGGCTGGCAGGCTGGAGGTTTCACTCCAGGTACTTCCATGTCTAACACAGCGCTCGCTGCACCACGGGCACTCCCGCAAGGCAGCGGCTCCCCCCGCACAGGCGCCGGGGCCAAAAGAAACCGGGGTCGGTGCCTCCGCACCCGGCCCGGCCGCGACCGCCGTGCGGGACCCCCCCGGCCCCGGGGGCCTCGCTCCTGCCTGGGCCCGGGCTCGCTGAAACGGGGAGAAAAGGAAGGATTAAAAAAAAAAAAGAAAGAAAGAAAAGAAAAAGAAAAAGAAAAGGAAAAAGAAAAAGAAAAAACCCTTGAGTTTTGCTTCGGTTGCGAAGTCTTTTTTTGATGTCTTTTTTTTGTCTGAGTTTTGGGGGTTTGCGGGGGAGGAGCAGGGGGGGTTGCGGTCTCTTTGCCTCGGCCTCGGAGGCTGCGGGGGCAGCGCCGCCCCGTCCCGCAGAGCAGCCCCGTCCCGCAGAGCAGCCCCGTCCCGCAGCGGCCCCCGCCGGAGCGGAGCAGAGCCGCCCCCGCTCAGCAGCGCA
>VZRW01008935.1:717929-933670 GCA_013398125.1 Aegotheles bennettii | reverse complement strand
GCCCCTGTGCGCGGGGGCGGGACCGGGACCCCCCGCAGGTGTCCCCGATCCCGGGCCGGCGGCCCGCACAGCTGCGGGAGGGAGCGCTGAGGGCGCGCAGGTGGCACCGAGCACGGCCCAGCCTCACCCCACCTGGGGGGCGTTCCCAGCACCCAGGGTCCCTTCGGAACACAAAACCCGAGCGTCCTGTGCCACCAGACGGTGCAGGGCAAAGTCCCCGAGCGCCCGCCTGGCCCAGCGGCCCCGCACAGGAGCTCCAGCGGCGCCTGGGCAGCAGCGAGCGCCTCACGGGGCTGTGCGGGGCCGGGCTGCGGAGGAGAGGGCAGGGGAGAGAGCAGGGTTTGAGATGAACCAGGAGTGACAGTGTCTGCACGGAGAGAGCTCGGGAAGGAGGAGAGCAGAGATCCTTTGGTACCAGTGGTGGCCGTGATGTGCGAGGAGCGCCCGAGCAGCTCGGCAGGGCTGGCGGAGCAGAGAGGTGCCAAAGGGCTAACGCCAATGGCACTGCTGGCCAGCCACGGCCCCAGGGGGACACGGCTGATGCTGCTGGTGCCTGGAGAAAGACATCTTTGGTTTTGTATAGACTGTGGGCTTCACTCGTGCATAAACCCCAAAACCAGCACAACTGATCGCTGCTAGTAATGGGCACATTAAGGTGCATCATTTTCACTGTAGAGCAACATTTTTAAACACGGGATTCCAGTGAATGAAATAAGATTACTTTTTACATGAGTCTGATCAAAATTCAAAGCTTTAAATTAAGTTATAACCAAATAAAACCTTATTAAACTGTAGTTTCCCTGTTAGCCACTCAATTACAATTCTGCAAGGCCAAAAAAAAACCCATTAAAAAACACAAAAAAAGAGTAGGAAGTTGAACAACAGAGGGAGACAGGGACACACAGAATCAGTACGTATTCCAAAGGAAAATATGCAAACATGGAAATGTTTTTGCTCTGGCTACAAAGAGCTCACTCAGTATTGGAGTGCCTCAGCCTTCAAGCCGAGCATGCACTTGGAATCTCTCCTCAGCCACTTCCCTCATGGCCTCAAAGTACTCTGACATTGCTTCCTCAGCTGTATCTCCCATACTTTGGCACATGCACACCCCAGACTCCAAGCACAGCACACACCATCCATGGCACCCCATGAGCCTCACGCATAGGTGCCGTAAGGGACAGGAGTGTGCTTGCCTTACCAGTGCAAACACACACTGCCATTGCATCACCTACACGTTCCGAGGAAAGGACTGTTATTCTGGGCAGCAAAATAAAAACCAAAACAACCCTGCCTGGAAGAGGCAGAAATGAGAGCGCTGACTGAACTTGCACCTCTCAGTCTGTCCGCGCAGGTGACAGATGCTGCCTACTCCCACACCACCACTCACCGAGTGGAAAGGGAGGTTGCATCCATTTCATTTATTAAGTGGATAATGACTCCATATGCTGCCCAGCAGCCAAACAACAACTAAAAATTATAATGTACAGGCCAAACAACTTCCTTGGAATCCAGACACATTACTATGCATAATTCCCTTCTTAATGGTTATAAGCAGACCAGAGCAATATAAAAAAAACCCATTCTACACTGAAGCGTTATTATAATCAACTATGTATGACATTTCTGTGCCATTTGGGTTAACTTTCAACAGTATTCTAACATAGCTTTTCATTTTTCAGGTAATATCTTGCTTCAGTAATTTTATTTCAAAGTAGAAAACAACACCTAAGGTTACAACCACTAATGCAGTCACAGAAGTCATCCTAAATTAAGGAAAAAAAAAAGAAAGATGTTTGCAATAGGCACCCCCAAAAAACCACAGGGCTAGTTCTGACAACTCATTTCTGGGGTCATGGCTAGAAAACAAAATGTAAGCACTAACATTTCTATTGTTCAGACAAGTTGCATTGCACTCCTGGAAGTTAGTGTTTTAAAGGATGCAAAGTCCATGACTGAAATAGAGCTTTGGAGATCAAACTGCATCTCAGTTTGTGATTCACTGCTGGAACTTGGGAAAGGCAATTATCTTTGATGTGGTCATTTTTTTCTGTTTATGTAACGGTAGTAATGACACCTCATAGGACCCATTTAAGGGTTTAATAACTAATGTTTAAACGAAGTTGCTAATTATGATTATTTAGCTGAGTGTTAACCTAATATATATGTATGAAAACAATATTAATGGATTTCCAAAGATGATTATGATTGTAATTATTACTGATGCCACATGCACAAGTGCAGCCACTGCCCACCTGCCAGGCTGTGATGTCTGTGTGACACTATGGGTACCGACAGGAGAGGCACAGCACAGCTCCTGTGCAAATGGCTTTGGCCAACTTACAAGTCATAATGCATGGAAGCTGTGCTAGAAAAGGAAATGCTGGAAGCAGACTATGCTAGCAAGCACAGTTCTGAAACGCCTTAAAAAGCCCTATTTAGAGTCACCCTGAATCATTCAGAGTTAGCATCATGCCTTGCTAGCGCTGCCGTTGGGCAGCAGCAGAGCTGGTGAGGTGAAGGAGAAAGCAGCAGGAGCCCCAGCACAGACAACCAAGGAAGCAGCTACAGCAATCCTGAGACAGGGGAAGATGTGAGGAAGTAGCAGGAGGCCCTGGTGAGAATGGGAGGACACTTAGAGAGATCTGGGGAAAGAAATGTTAGTGCCAGTTTTCTCAGGCAGCGATTCACCCAGAAGACTGGGAACCACTGCACCTGGTACAGTCCTCCTCAAAACAGAGCAAGGTTTTATTCTAGCAAATATGAATACATAAGGAAAGCAAATAACTGAGAAGACTTCAGAAGGCCTCGGGAAAAGCAAAATCCTGTAAACAAGATTGAGCAACAGGTCTTTGAAAGAATCCTTTTGTTCCCAGCACAATGCTCCCAAAATCTGCTTCTTCAGAACAGTATTCATTTAAGGACAAAAAAAAAAAGGAAAAAAAAAAAAGAAGGAAGAGACAGATAAAGTGAAAGCTGAGAACCCATTTTAAGGAAAAAGCACTTTAAAATAATTTTCTAATTTTCTTACTCTTCAGCTTTTTTTTGTCCCTATGTCTGGAGGTAGGTTGCCCATACTCCTAAACACTGGAGGTTCTTGGGCTTTACTGTTTCCATAGTGTTTACCCTAGCTGACACAGCATTTCCTGGCAGGGTCAGCAGAATTCTGTAGTCTGCACAAAAAATTTCCATTGATTGGCCTGCCAGTGGCTAAAGGACAACACATCCTATACGCTCTGTCCTGGTGCAGCCAACCAGTGAAAATATATATACCTCTTGCTGCTCAGAACACAGGTGATTCCAGCTGCAGGTAACAGTGAGTGTTCAGCTGCAGTTAGGAATGATACGTTCTCAGTTTCAAGCTGGGCAAAACCCCACACCATCCATTTCCCAGCAGAGTTTTCAGAAAAGCCAGCTCTGCCTTTGGCCAGCCTTCTGCAGCCGTGGGAGGAGTGTGAAGAGGAAGCTCCAGAGGCTCAGGCTCAGGAGGGGTGGGTAAAAGGCAAGACAGGATGACAGCAGCAGCAGAGGAGAGGAGCATGTCTGTGTTGGCACTGGTAAACTGGAGACTTTCAGTGACCCTTCGCTCTTATGGGGACTGACTGGCAGTGCTTGTATCATGGGATATTAGAATCAACTTTCCATTGATTAGCTCACAGCCATGTCAGATCAGAATGAAGCCTCAACATAATAAGGATTTCCCCAACAAACAAAAAGGGGCTGCTATTAGTATACTGAACAAAAGCACAGGTTTCATTTTATTAAGCTGTGTAGAAAAAAACCTTAATACCTACACTTCTTGCTCCTGTAGTGGACTTTCAGTAATAGCCCTGAGGCTGTAACGATGATTGTCACCTTTACTAAGGATTATAGTCAATCTACCTCTGCCTAGAAAAGGCCAGGCTCATGCTTCAGCTTGTCACAGTCCATTGCACCTAAAAATATCAACACTTTAAAATTATCATACATTCAAACTATTTTATGTCTCCTAAAGAATAGACAAAATAGCTATAATAAAGAGGAAAAAAGGAAATTCTAGTTTCTATAACGAAGACCGATGGCTTTATAAATCAAACATTAACATTGGTACGTTTTTACTCTATCTCTAAGAAAATCTGCTTCTCTGTCAGTGCTTCCTTGAAATATTGAGTCAGCGAGGTACACACAAATCTGTGTGAATCTCAACGGCCTGAAATTCCTAAAAGTTTCACAAAAACACGTAAGATGGGCACAGAACAGGTACCAAAGTTGTCCCTCTGACAGAAGGGTTTTGACACAATCCAAGAATTGCCTTTTCTGCTAGACCCAGCCCATCCTGAACCACACATGACCTGCCCCAAACCGACAGCCTGCACCCTGCTCATGGGCTGCGGGTCAGCAGAGGGAGGGGGAAAGGAGGACTGTGGTGAATGGGTACAGGGGAAGGGAGGGTGCCACTGGCTGGTGATGCTCAGGCACGGGTTGTTTTTTCTTTCTATTCCTGTGTGCTAACATCCTAAAACACTGCCCGCTCCCCCGAAGCCAACAGAGCTCTAGCCATGTACACTAGTTTACAATACGATAACATTTTTCATTTTTCTTCCTTTGATACTAGCATCATTTATCTCACTGTAATTCAGTCTTTACTAGAGTAAACATTCCAGGTTCTCCCCAAAACCCTAAACCAGTTTCTTCAGCCTGTTATAGCATATTTCTCAAAGCAAAATTAAAATAACTAGCTTTAAAAAAAACCTAAATTATAATTAACATGTATGTATTTTGGCTGCAGTCAATAGTAAGAAATACAACCTACTGTAAGGCAAACTACAATTAAACATATTCATGGCACTCAACATATTAAAATTAGATGGCAAATCTAAACCAAAAGTGACATACATTTAAGTGAATGATTTCCATAGTCTATGTCCCCATATGTTCTCAATGATCAAATGCTGTCTCTCTGAAAATATCATACTGCCATGGAGGCCCATAGAGATTCCTTTTGGGGCACTTAAAAATTTTCTATTAATAACTAATGAAATACAGTGACTTATTGCAACATTTTTATAAAGTGCTCTTCCTCCTTTGAAATTAAATCCAAAACTACATCATGAATGAGCAACAGAAGATGCTCCCTGAAGGGCTGTAGTGGTGTGGTTCTTGTCTTCCCCAGGGATGAAGTATGTCACATCCTCAGTATTTCCAATCTCATCTGTCTACAAAGCTACTGAGTATTCCCAGAGAAAAATCTCTCATATTCACACATGCTTTTTATGTGCTATGGGACTAACAAAAGCAAAGCAAAACAAAACCCAATTTTTCAAGCATACATAAATAAAACCCTAGAAGTAGAAGAAATGTATACAAATCAATGAATCTGAAAGAAATGATTGAAACAGCTCTAACAATGGACTTCCAGTGTGTCTATCTAGTAGAAAATACTGTAAAGCAAGCAGTCAGTGTAGGTTTCACTGACTTAAGGTAGCAGGCCTATGGACTTTAAGGAGGCCACTATGAATTTAATCTGTAAAAATCACAGTAGTATTCTTGCAGGCTAGGGCAGACTGCTTTGTGATTGAGAGGGGCACATACTGAGTATGTCCCCAAGACACACACACAAGCCATATTTCGATGCAATGAGAGTCTAGCACAATGCAGTGCACAATTGCATTGAAGGCTTTTTTTGCTTTGGTCATTATTAGGATCTATATTACTGTTTTTTATTAAAATTATACATAATTATAACTGCTAATGTGCTATTATATCATCCTCTATGTGAGGAGTAATGAATGTCCTAAATTAAGCAAGGAAACAAAGTTGTAGGTGAATGCAGGGTTGTTCACACTGATTTATCACAGGAAAGTGTTTATCCTCCTACAGGCTTTTTTAAGACAAAAAGACAGGGTGACATTTGCTAAGATTTTACCAAAATTAGCATTAGAAGTTCTTGGCTTTGTTTGAGACACAAATTAGAAAGGGATCCAATAGGCTAAAAAGTATAGAGTTCTACTTTATTTACTTAAATTTTCAAAAGTAATCGTTTATGTATGTACATTTTCCAGGAGTTCATAGGTAGCGCCGCTCTGGGAAAGCTGCAGCATAGGTGCAGCTCACTCAACCATATGCTGCTTTCCTTAAGTAACCCATTATACAAAAAAATAAATATCTTGTGACAGATTGTTTTGACAGCTAAAAAAGACCTAAGTTTTTTGAATGCATTTGACTGAAAGGCAAAAATGTTAGATAGATGTTAATTTAACAGATGTCTAGGTTTGCATCATCAGCCTGAAACAGGCAACTTCTAGCAAATCTCCTTGCTGTATCACAACACGGAATCCTATGAATTCCATACGGATATGCCTTTTACAAACTTCAAATGAACCATCCTCATTCAAAGGGAACTAAAATGGTGAGAAGACGGTACCACCTGGTTGGAATTCTGATCAAGCAAGTAAACACACCTAGGGATAATAAAACTGATACACTATCATTTACATTACAGTCTGGAATACGAGAACATTACTTGAGACTATATGTTAAAAGTGGTAATTTACATAAGAGAAATAAATTAGATGGTCTCCCGAAACCCATACAGATTCTTGCAAATCTAATTGTCATATGGCTACATATGAACCTAGGATTTTTTTAAAATTTTGCTTTGCATAACTTCAATAAAAGTTTTTCTATGTTGAATATATTGTCATACTCCATATATATATATCTGCAAAAGTGTTTAATTCTGGGTTTATATTGGTTGTAGACGAAACTGAAATAACTATAGCTTAATTAAAGCTGGTGTTGCTAGCACCATTAACCTACAATCTTAGGAAGCTTTGGGATTCAATCATCATCATAAAAACCATTTTGATGGTTTCATGACTTCAGTGGGTTATACTGCATAAAATTAGTTTAACACAGTGAGAATTTTTCCTAAAACATTACTATACAGTTGGCTATATCCATTTTGGATCTCACAAGTGGCAAAAACTTCCTTGGATTTTTATACTGAAATTGCATATAGTATTATTGTTCCCATTTTACACAAGAGGAAACAGAAAATAAAGAGATTAAATTACGTGGGAGATAAGAACTACTTACTACTGATTTAGGAGAGACCCTAACATTCAACTGGCAAGCTTGAAAATCTGTCACTGAAATATAATGTGTGTTTGCTAATGCTACCTGAGCTCTAAATAATGAGGATCAACAATATTTACCTACTTAATAGGAATATTATGAGACAAATCTAATTAATGAAAGGGTACTTAAAATTACACTCACTGATTTATATGCTTATGTAAATAGCATTTATCTGTTCTAGTTGTGAGCTACATACTGTGGCAAGCCAATGTATTTGTGAAATTGAATCCAGACTTAAAATCTGCAGTTTTGAAAATGGAAACCATGCTTCTCTGGGAATAACATTCAGCTGCCTCAGATTCTTTGTAGTATTTGTCATCTTTTACTAAGTAAATGCTTGTTATTTTCTGACCCTAACTCAGTTTTACCTCTTTTAAATAAGCATTTGGGTTGGATCTTTTCAGTTTTCTGTTAATTGGAAATATGCCCCATTTTTTGATCAAGAAATAATATGGCAACACATAATTTCTACAAGCTGAATATTATTAATGATAAACTCAAAGAATTCTGGAAGACAAAATAAAATAGTTTATTTCTAATATTTTTAATCCTTTTTTAAAAAAACATAAGCAGAGTAGAAAAATTCTGAATACATTCAGATTATTCAAAATCAACTTTCTCAAGAATCAAAACTGAAAAGCCAAGTTAAAGGAATGAAGTTTCTTTCCCTGGTGAAGCCACACCCTGAAGTGACTTTAAAAAGGTTTTGAAATTTATGGAGATGTTTTTACAGAGTCCCTTTTTACAACAGGGAAAGGTTAGAAATACAAGGAGACTATAAGCTAAAAAGTAGGAAATAGAGTAAATAAAGAACCAAAAACATTGGGTTTGCCTACATATCTTAAGCAAAATATCTTGTTTGTTTGTTTGTTTTTAGTGTATCTTTAAAATAGCAAAGAGAATAATGAAATAAAACATGGAGATGAAATTTTCTCATAAACAGTAAATCATCACGAGATATCAAGAATCTGCTTATGATTCATACTTATGATCTGGTCACTGTTGCTTTATATACACATCTTTGAATTTTGACCTTGCTAATTACGCTGCATGGAAATACCATCAAATGTTTGAGAGAGACGTCAAACACCTGCAAAAGCTACCATAAGTTGATGTTTACAAGCTTGATTCCATCTGCTTAACTCAACAGAGATCTTACAAATACTGAAAAACACTTCTAATGAAGGCATTCATTATTATTTTTGGTTTCACTAGTATAATGATTCAACAATACTATTTTGCTTATTCTACTACATAAAATTGATACAGAATGATAAATCTTTGTATATGTAGCACATCTCACGTTGATCACAAAAAATCCCACGAACCACACACAAAAAAAATAATAATTGGACTTCAATTAAAACAACCCGTCCTTGTACCTGGATTGACACAAACTAAAAGATGGCATACAGGAATGGATCAATTGAAGGTATTTCTAGAGATCCTTTGAAAATAAAGTAACAGCAGTGTCTCAGTATCCCTGTTACCCATGGGGGGGTTGCTCTTGCATTATCATTGACATGTCAATTACTTGGAAGGGGAGCAGGTATAAAGCCTCAGGGTGCTGAGTTATAAATCAGGACACTCCAGTTGACAGACAGATTAGCTCAGTCTTTGAGGAAAGAAGAAAGACAGAATCCTACAGAATACCCGCTATGAACCGATTCTTCTTTCACCTCTGGGTGGTGTTTTAAGACAGATAGTCTCCAAAAGTATGACAAAATTCTTGTCCTGACAAACATGTCCTGCCCTGACAAACATGAGGAATTCGAGAGAAATAAAAGTCTCCCCCCAGGTTTAAACTAAAACAAAAATAAAACCCACAACTCCACAAAAAATACTGTTCAACACAAGAAAACCCTCCTGTATTGTTTTTTTCCATACATCTACTACATTTAAACTAAACACACTAATATTAACAAAAACCTAAAAGTTCAAAATGCTAAAATGCATTATATATTCTACCTATTGAGCAGCAATATCTGACCAACTACAGCCTTAAAACCAAAGAATAAACTGTAAAGCAAGATTATTTCCTTAAAACCAGCAGTACACACTTTACTATTTCAGTAAGGTTCAGAAACTCTTATTTCCAGTACAGATAATACAGTAATGAGGACAAGTGACTAAAGAAACAAACTGGAGTTTGGAAAAGTCGGTTTATTCTCAAATTTGCTTCAAGTTATTTGCCTCGCTCTTTCTCAATGTTCTCATCTGTAAATGGAGACCATGACACTAACCTTTTCTATAGAAACACTTTGCAACCAACTGCACGCAATAGCCAAGTATCATTATTGTAAACAGCAGCTGAAATTAGGAAAGTCAGAATATATGGAAAACTGCCATTATGCAAACTATTTGTGCAGCATTTTGATGATGAAAAAGATGTGCTGATGTGCTCCCTTAAGTTCTAAGGAACATCAGGAGACCATAACAGTGTAAATCAGTCCATTTCAAATAATGCTGTTAAGCCATGCATAGAAACTGCCCGAAAACACACTCATTTTTCCAGTTTCATGGATTCAGTGCAGACAAATACTATCTCAGAAATATGCTTCATTTTCTAGAGTTCTTTTTCTAAACGTTCAATTTTTTACAACATTTTTATTAAGTCCTCACACAGTCTTTATAATCTAAGCACCATTTTTCACACTTATTTTTTCATTCACATGTTTAAAAACTTCAGTTGTACTCACTGACCCACAATTTAGGAATATGCAGCGGTTTAAAAAAGAGGCTAAGACAGAAAGCAACATTAAAAAAACCCTGAAATTGAGAGGTCACTGGATTTGAATACAGGGAATAAATACTTTGCTCAGTGGTATAATGGGTAAGATTTTTAAAAACATAATGTGATCACACAGTTCATAGTCACTTCTCCTGTTGTATGGTAAGTGTTGTTGACCTACTGATGACTTTACTAATAAACTTGGGATATGTTTATGCCGATCTGGCTGCCTGAACAGAGAAAACAATTAAGCACATCCAGCCTTTATGCTATTTACTTACATCTGTTTTCATTCAGCTCTTTCAGCAAAATAGACTAAACAATTTCTCTATTAATTGGGAACCAGATTCTGGCTAGTATGACAAGTTGATATGGTGCAAATATTGCATCATTTGGAGGAAGCATTCTGCAGAGGACAGTTGAAACTTCAGTACAAGCCACTGCCACTGAAATGGAAATTAATTTAACAGAGATGACAGGAGAATTAGCTTTTAGATGGATAGAGAAAAAAGTTAGATTTGAACCCACATTATCTTTAAAATTAAACTGGTAGCAAACAGTTACTGAAAAATGTTTATGAACATGAATTAGATGGCACCCAGATTCGATAGACATTTCATTTTCAGAAAGTTGAGCAAAAAGGGTTTAATAATCAAATTCAATAGAATCAGAAAAGACTAATTCTTCAGTTCTCCAGCACTTTTTAATACTTTGTTGCATATTTAAATAGTATACAGGTATTTTATCATTATCATTATCTTCATACACTTCCTACACTATAGTTACTTTAAAAATTGGGCTCCTGCTTATATTATTTTAAAGTGAACTTAGAAGTGTTGCAAAAACCAGGACTGAAAAATAGGTGGTTTTATTTTCTCCTTCACATTTGCAATTTTGATGCTGACAGAAGCACAATGCTATCTACTGAGCACTATCTGTGTTTCTAGCTAAGATGCATTATCTGCTCGGTGACAAAATTACTAGTAAGGCAGATTTTGTTTATATAAAATACATGTCTCATATAAAAGAAAAATGCAAAATAAAACCCACACAACTTAATAATTAACTACCATAACATACTTCAACTATAAAACTTCAAAATGGTAGAATTCCTATAGCATTTTGATTATTCCATCCTTAGTGGTACTGTGTGTTCAACTGATTTAGGGCATATATAGTTATCCATTTTGTAAATAGGAACATTACAGATAGTTTTTCACCTGGAAAGTAAAAACAAATCAAATGAGTATTACATTCTGTTCTGTCTAGTGAATTTACCAGCTTCTGCAGAAGCTTCAAAACACCTATATTTTAAGTTTTCTGGACCTTGCCCACCCCCAATTACTGGAGCTTAATTTTGCTTTTTATTTTAATTCACATAGTTCAGAGAAAAATAAAGTTAAAGTTACTGTACCTTAACAAATGTACCTAAAGTGGCACTATTTTTGCATGCATGAAAGCTCAAAGCCTCAACAACTCCCATGAGCGATTACTCTTCTAACAGTAATTAGATATTTGCTAATTAGTGTCTGATGTGTGAAATGAAAAACATTTTGAAGCTGAAATGGATAGGTTCTATAAAGATAGCAGTGCTATCCCAATTCCCTTTTTTCTGTTATCGTATTTCATAAATATTAATAAGATCACATGATACTACCCCTTCTATAAAATTATCTTTCTGAAAGTAGTCTATTGTTTGGTATAATAGGGCTGTGTCAATATTTTGCATTTAGTGTAAAGCACTCAATGGAGGGAAGTGTTTTCTCTCAATGTTAAAGAGATGTCACATTTCATGCATCGTTTTTATGCTGCAGTAATTGGTCCCTCTTTTTAATAGTTTATCTTTATAGCACTGAAACGAAGAATGCAAAACAGTATTGAATAATCCTTTACATTTCTTAGTAATCTTGCTAAATTTATATAATTTCAAATGTATCTGGAATAAAATATGAATGATGAAATAGCATTTTTCCTTAAGCAGATGCTAAGAACATCAAATTAGTGTTTGTACTGGTCATGTCCAGGAAAGGTTTTGGAATGCTAGAATAGTTAAAATGCAATAGTGTCTTGAAAAGTAACTTAGAAATTTATACTAGACATGTTTGAACAACATCTACCTTTGATCATGCACAGAAAATTGCTCAAAACTTCCAAGGAGAGTTACCAGTGTCATTCAATGATACGAAACTATTTATCTATCAGAATATTAATATTAGATTCAAGAAGGAGTTTCAAAGAAAAAAAATAAAATAATGTGACACAGGTGAATAACTTCAGATGAGGAAATTCATTCAGAACAAGAATACTGGAGTGCTGTTTCATTGTAACTGCTCACCAGTAAATACTGGCCGTATCACAAATGATATCTAATCACAGGATTGATACCGAAATTTTAAATGGTAGCTAAGCATGAATTGACAAAGGTGACATTGAAACATAATAATGACTAGATTATCACTTTGCTCAGGCTGACATTTTGTGATTATAATCATACTGATCGAGATGATGAAAACGAAAATAGATGGCAAGTTCTAAGAACCAGGATAAGACTGATACAAGCAAGTGAAGCTACAATTTTGCATTACACTTTTTCAATGAAATTTCTTCTTTCCAGATGAAGTTAGGCAGTTCATTAGTCCCAAAGGTGGTTCTGAAACAGACACCGCCTTTTCTACCAATGTGATATGCCTTTCATTTTTCACATATTCAACTGGAGAATAAGTCCTTCAATATTTATTTATCCTGAGACAGTAATTTATACTTCATATTTGCTTGATACCTTCATCTAACTTTCATAATTAAAGCATCACAGTATTACTCACACTGATATTCGGGGGCACATTTTGATTTCACTTACATATTTTGCTTACTGATGTAAACATATCAATGTCACCTACAATAGCTCTAACTTTAATTACTGTTCCTTCCTTATACGGGTTATCTTTCAGACCATATGGAAATATTTTGCCATTTACAACCCTAAAGATCGCTTCTGTAACAGACAGTGATAGGGATACAAAGGAAATCAATACACTTCTAATTAAACCTATATACAAGTAATGGACTTAGGTGGGCAGAAGTCTAAGACGGAAGGTGACTACCTTTTCTGTGATTTCACAGATAAGCAAGAACCAAACTCAAGAGTTTCAGGGTTCCTATGACATACTCCCTTACTCAAGGCAAACCTGCCGCAACTTTGCCTTAGGAATCATTCTCCATTCAAGTCCATGACAAAAATGACAGAAGCAACCAAAGGCAACTTCATTGTAAAGAGCATTGAGTTTTCTCCTCTGCTGATAAACGCAATGCTCATTAGTTACTTCACTTCTAGATTCAAGACTTGCTTGGCTGGGGAAGACAGGGTTTGCAGCTGCCAATTAACATGAGCTAAAGTTCTTGCAATTAATTGAACTTTATATTTGTGAGTTCTGCACATATTAATCTAGTTGTGCTCTGCTCTTATTCTGAAGGACTGAAAAAGCTATTACTTGTTTGCTTCTTTGATTTGTAAAATAAATGAATGGTTAGAACCAAGCATCTCACAAACACAGTATTTATAGTGCATCTATTAGGAAGAAAAAAAGGAAAGATAATTTAGGTACTTGGACAAATGTTTAAATTGTTAGGAAACAAAAAAGAGTATAAGAGCCACCCAGCTTTAACAAGTTGTTGTATTCAGGGAAGTACAAACTGATACCAAGCACACGTATAACCCAGTTTTTCACTGCTCTGGATACAACGAGGGCATCTTTCCAACACAATGCAGAAACTGATTCTGGTTCAAACACGTCACTTCCAAAACTGAATGGAATCACTGGCCATTTTGAAGTATTATTAAATAATATAAACTGTGTGTGCTAGCCTATTTCTGATGAAAGTTTTGCCAATAGAGTTCAGTTAGGTTATGCAGCTCCCTCAGTGAGAAGTGAAGTCAAGAAGTGTGCTACCTGAGGTAAGCACAAGTTGCTCTTCTTTGTAGAAATCATTATGGTCCTAAAAGGATTGATCATATGCTCATTGCTAACATTTACCTACTGTACCATCAATAGAATAGGAGCAAATGCTGTCCTGAAGCAGTCTGTAAGAAACAGTTTTACCTGCAATGATCAAGGGGCAAATCAAATTTTCCTTCAGGCAACTTTTACTTATGTAAAAACAGAAGACATCTTGTCAGGGCAGGAATGTATCTGTTTTCAGAGAACACGTCATTCAAGCAACAAGCTCTATTATTTCTAATAGGTAACTTCAAAGAAAACCTACATCATTGATGCGTAGAATACTAACAATCTGCACCTTCGTGTGCTTCTGTTTTTCATCAGTCTTACAACCTGATAAAGATATTTCATTAATATATGAAAAATATTTAATATTCGGTAATTCTTTCAATTTCAACTGCTTTCTTGATACTTGCAGTGAAAACGTATGGAATTGCAGCTTAGGACTAATCAACCTCACTGTATGGCTTAAAAAACCCCCCACTTATCTTTGATAAGATTTATTTTGTGAGCCAACATCTGTATGGTTAGGAAAATGCTTGTCTAGTAACTCACAGCAGCTCACCGCTTTCTGTGCTATTTCTGTCATTTCATTGCAAAATACTGAATTAACTGAACCTCCAAAAAGGCCAGTTTCTTGTTTCACTTACCTAGCAGGGAATTTTTCCCTAAAAAACATAGAGAAAAATCACAGTAGAAAAAACCTCCAGCCTTTACTTAAAATAAAAGTAAATTTCTAAAATTGTTTCTGTTATGCCCAAACATTTATTCATTTAAATGTCTGGAGAAAGAATAATAGCTTAAGTTTTAAGACAATGAAACTCACTTTCTATGAAAATGAAATGGTATTATATTGTGTAATAAATGATTGTTTCTGCATTTTCTCTCGCTCTAACTGAAATTTGACTTACATTGGCAAAGTGTAATTATTGAACTTTTTATCTAAGTAAAAAAATGGAGAAGAAGAATTTGTCAAAAGACTGATTTTATACAGCTGTCAAAGAATAACAGGAACACATTCTTAGTAGGTATTAAAAGTATTTAATAGCCTTCAATTCGTGTAGCTGCAGATCTTTCTACACCTGGGTAGAAAGCCTGAAAACCCAATTGCATTTGTATGCTCTCCTAATGTTTCCTGGCACATGGAACCTGCTATTTTTTATCAAATGGATTTTGGTCTTTCACACGAGTCCATTGTACTTTGGAACTGTTCGAGTTTCCACATTCTCGTGCTTTTCAAATATTTCCAAGTGCATGAGCTTTTATTCTGAGAATGAAAGTCTTGCATGACTGAAACTTAATGAACCAAACATTCTGCTTTAATGTTCCTCCTAATGGATCAAATGGAGCATGTGTTAAAAAACAAACAAAAAAACACACCAAAAAAAATCCCCCCCCCTCCAATCCCCAACAAAAGCCAGCCAGACCTACACCACAAGAGACTCTGCAAATGACAGGTGAGAGCTGGCTGACAAGCTGTACAGGAGTATCATCACCAAGCCCCGCAGAGCCAATATCCACATGCTCTCCTCCACCAGTCCTAAGAAAGTTTGTTGTAAAAAGATTCTGTACTCCGTGTAGTCAGGAAATAAAACAAATTTGTGTCCTCATCATGGCTACAACTGTTTCCAAGACTGATCTTGGGTAGTTTTAACTCCATGCATCTGTTTTACCCTCTCATACTCATGTGGATGTTTAATGAAGGGTCAGTGGTAGGAACTGTTCTGGAGAAAAAGAGAAACTGAATAAAGATCACATACAGTCATATCATATTTATATAGATGAGTGTACAGAGCATAAAATGATTGAAATATTTCAATGTCATTCATTAGATAATAGGTATCGCTGTAAGGATTTCAAAAGTTTTATTAAACAGACTAAGTACATAAAAGATTCCTGGTTTTCATATTTCTTGTCACTTTTTTCATTCTTTGCTTAGCCTTTTATATACAGTAATACTTGCTAGATAATAGTAATCTACTGTGGGAGACTGAACCCCTGGAAGAGGGGAGTAACAGTGTGAAAAAATCCCACACAACCCGCTGCATAGATGTGCTGTCAGAGTGCCCAGGCAGTAATAGCACAGTTCAGTACTTTACTGAACATCAGGAAACATGACAACAAAGGAGATGGGCAGTTCAGTTGCATACTCCTGCTTACACATTTACCCAGCCCAAGAAATATGGGCCACTTGAATAAACTGTAAGGTAGCTGTTGAACAACTAATGCCAATGTACTGCTACCCTGCGGAACTTGTTGCCACACTATCACTGGGATAAATCATCTGAATGCTGAAATCCACTTGATATGAAACACCAGAGACAATCACAATTGTGGTAATATTACAAAGAATAAAAATGGTAAACTGTATAAATCCTCATGCTACCACCAATAGTGCTCTGAGGCTTAGATTTTTCCACTTCTTAATTTACATATTTATAGTTTTTATCTGGACAGTAATTTGTTAAATATTCCTGTGACAGAATTGCTATTATGACTAACAGAAAGACAAGTCTGACTGGTTGCACTGAACTCCTAACCTAACAGTAAAATTCCCATGGCAATAAATTGCAAGACAAAGACTGGCCCCTAAACCAGCTGTGTAGACATGGCTATGGATAGCAGCTTCAAACAGCACAAAGGAGTTATGGCAGCACTAGGATTATAAAATATGACCATATTGACAGAATGTTTCTTGTAAAGTGACTGATTTTCCTTTTGTAACTTCAATGTGATAGATTTTGAAAGAGCCACTCAGATGATCAATAGCAATTTTTCATGGCATTTTTGTTATTTCAAACTTATATTTCCTTAACTGTTTTTACATTCACTACACCCAAAGGATTAACCTCAGCCTCCATTCACAAATTATTTAAGAAAACACATACATTCACTTTCCACCTTTGCAAAAACCGGTGAAAAACATTCTTATCACACTGTCATATCAATATTATCATCAGTATAAATGAATGCACGTAGGGAAGGCAGAAGCAAGGGACAATCCTGTCAAAATCAGACAGCAGAGCTCTTGCTGCCTTGTTTACTTATGCAGCAGTGGACACCAGTGCAAGTGGCACTGCCAGTGCCTGGGAAGACACCAGGCTTTATGCTAACCTACAGCACGGGCCTCTGGCCGTGCCAGCCTTTGTCCCAGCCTCGCTGGAGCTGTCTTTTAGCTCCAACAATGAATTTTTTAATAACCAAGTGACTACAGCCTAATTTGTTTTGCTTTTCCTCAGCTTTGTATATTTCAGTGAAATAACCATCATTTTTAAAGAAATTGTAATGGCAAGTGGCAATGACATCTGAGCAGCACTTAGCATTTGTGACTCCAGTGTAAGGGCACAGCACGCTGCAGCACTGGCATGACTGCAGAGGGAAGGGCAGAGGGTGACAGGGGAAACCCCAGCACTACAAAAGCTCCACGGGTCAGCTAAAGATAAACAGACCCTGGGCGAGGCCGAGACTGTTGTTAAGGGAATGAAGAAAACAATGAACAAGCCCATACCACATATGAGACACTGCATACACAGTAAATTCAGAAGCTACACAGAGCTGCAGATCAGTGAAGAAGGAGCAAGGTGCAAAAGCATGTCAGAAAATTAACAGGAGCCCCAAGTGTTCTCTAGAGTGAGGAGGATGAAAAACCACTGACAGCAACATCGTGCTTTTCCCAGCAAAAGAGAAAGATGAACTCCCCACTGGCAGTGTCATACCCTTCCTGCAACACAAATGACTCACCAAAACCTCCCTCCCAGACCGAAGTCTGCTGCCTTGGGACCCAGAGGCAGTGGAAATGCAACATAATGTGAGAAAGGAAGGGGCAGATGCTAGGTAGTGTGTGCAACAATCTTAATTGTATTATTATTGAGACTTATATTATCTAATGCTTTCCAATTGAGATTTTTCCTGTAATAGCTTTCTTCCCTCTACCTTTCCTTCTTTGTCTGTAATAGCTACATCTGGTCTAACAGTAATTTTTTTGATTAGCCTGTTAAGACTTCAATTACTTTCACAATAAGTGCTTGACTTTACATACAGCTCTGTTCCTTTTTTGTCCATAACAAAGACTTGGGCAATAAAAATAAGGAGCTAACCTGCAGTTAGGGCTAGGTCCCAAGTTCCCCAGTGGAACTGTGAGTTTTAACAATAACGGAAGAGCCAAAACATCTTATGCTTCTATAAGAGAAGGATACAAAAGCAGATTGTATTCTTTTAATTATTCATGTTCAAAATCCAGATAGATTTTGTTTTGAAAGGCTAGCAATGTGACTAAAGAACAGAAGGAAAACATATGTCTACAGAACCACTGATAAAAAAATACTTCAGAAAAATGTTTCATTGCATAAAAAGAACTCTCTAACTTCAGGAGCTATTTAGCTAGATATTTGCGCACAACCAACAGGCAAAAATGACTGAGTCACTCCAAATGAGTGCGAGTTGGCAGGTCTGCAGAGCTCAGCACTATCGCTGTTGCCAAGTGTCATGCTTCATACAGCAGACTCACGCATCAGGTGTCCATGTCACACTTTTATTTCACTCTGCATAAATCTCACACAGAGATATCTTGACAAGGTTTGGTTTATGCCAACACAAGTACTCCATAAGCATTGCTGGGATGGGAACTGGAAAGACCAAGAGTTGGCAGCTAGATCAGCTTAGGTGCAGTTTTGATTCCTACATCAGATACAGAAGTTACCCAGCAAACTGTTGTGCCAGTCGTTGCTGGAGCCTCAGCACTTACCCAGTAACATGTGTGCGATGTCCTGAGAGCTCCAACAGCCGCAGCGGTCATGGCTATGCTCTGCTGCACTAGCAAATCTAATACACGTTGACCTTGGTAATACTTCTGCTTTTAGGCTCTGGAGAAAACTTCTTTGTTTTTGTCAAGTGAATGATATAATGAAACCTGTCATGTGGCAAACCACATCCAGACAGATTTTACAACGCCACGTAACTAGCATCTTATGTTTTATTCTATCCAGTGTTTTAAGGTCACTCTTGTATACAACACTTGTGTTTTGTTTAGTTCTGTCTATATTTTATTCTATTTTGCCACATCTGATTAACCTTTATTTGAAACTCTTCCTTTGCATTAGCACACTAGCTCTATTCATATCTGTTCAGAGTTACATGGATAAATCATGCGCTTGGAGCACTGCCTCAGTAATCAAATTGTCTGCTGAGAGTGCAATTCTATGCTGTAATTTTTGCTGGTGGTGAACGCAGTGTAAACAGATCCTGCCCTCCTCCCCTCGCACCCACTCATCCCTGCCCACCCCACCAGCGCTCCCCCGCTCGGCACACTCAGATATTTATGCTGATGGAAGTGGCAGGAGAAGGGGAGACAAGTGCAAATGTATTAGCTGAGGATCTGACTTAAACAAAGTAACTGCTCTATCCTCAAAAAACCCCCAAAAACCCAAAACAAACAAACAAAAACCCACGAAACCCCTCAAACTGAGTGTCATTTATAAACTGACCTGGAAATTTCACCCGAGCAATTTGACCTGCACAACTACAGTACCTGTCACAGGGGCAGGAGTGAGAAGCTGAGCAGGAACTGGGCAGGTGGCTCTTAAATCAGCCTTGCAGGAAGAGATCATTAGTGTAGATCTCTGCCTGGAGGGCAAAAAGGTGAAGGGGGACAACATGCATCTTGGAAGTGAAAAGTCATGATCCTGTACATTCCCCAAAGAAAGTAATTATGCTAAAGATTTTTTCCTCTGAAAAAAGGCAATTTCAACTTTGAGCTCAGCTTCCTTTGTATACTTCGTTCAGTACATATCATGACACCCATCCATTATTTTACATTGTCTTTGAAGAAATATGGATACACTTTGCAGATTATGGAATTGTTCAAATATTCCATGGCAATTTTTGCATTTTTATCACGTTTTTTTCCTCTACGTATTGTCCATGAATATTACCCACCTATTTTTTAAATACTTTTTAGAAATATATGCCATAGAAGGGAAGAAATCCATTCTAAGAATTACCGGAATCTAACAACTCCACAGTCATTCAAGAGAATTGTTCTTCCAGTTATAAAATCCCTGCAGTAGCTACTGAGTGATTCAGACCACAGAGCTAAGCTGACACCTGCTTTACAAGACTCAGGAACCCTGTGCAGTAGGCACCTCCAGGTCTTTCACTTTAATGTGATCCTGGTTCCTCCTTTGCACTCGCTGCCACCCTTGATCTTCCCAGTGCTCTGATGCCACACACAATTTGGCTGCTGGCTTACCAAGAACAGTTCTTGGAATAAAATATGCCCTGCAATCATTTAATTCAGAGAAGGAGGTTTCATCCTGGGAACAGCAGCTTTCAAAAAGAACAAAATTTAGGAGGAAAAGAAAAATCACTAATCCTTTATGTTAGTTTATGAAACTTCCCTTGAAGAGTATATGGGGTAAGCAGCTAAAGCACAAGGCCTTTTCAAGTATAGGATTCCTTAGAAATTCTGTTCTCCAACAGACAGAAGTTAAATCTGCCTACGTTGCATATCTCCTCCACTTGCACATTTATTTCCTTATCTCATCTTTTCAATTTACTCCTTTAAAATACATCCTTGATTCTTGGACCAACTCAGACAACGAACTTACTTCCCTGTTAAAAATGACACGCAGTATCCCCCACCAGAAACTTTACTAACTTGAAATAAGGTCAGCTAATTTAATTAGAGAGGAATGTAAGCTTCCTCATTAAGCATAATAATTCCTTTTTCCTTTTTAGTGACAATTTCTTGACTTCAGTCTCAGCATGTGTCCTATTTTATATGACAGTGGAAAGCTGGAAGAAGAATCACTGGTACAGTACTATGGCTTTGTTTACCATGTGCGGTAAAACGTTCTTGGATAACACCTCTATTTGTCTGTGACACAGCAGGAAGTAAATGAAAATGTTTATTCTGACCCCTCAGCAGAAAGAACTCCCTTAATCCACTCACTGATGAGATAACACTGTAGGATTACAATAATCAACTTGCAGTATGTCCTCTATTAGGGCACTAAGGATACGGCATTTCATATCCACTGGAGAACGATTCCTCGCTTACATAACAGTGGCAGGCTTTCGCCCTTTGAGATCACATTTTTCACCCCATGCTGAGCCCTCAAACTGCTTCTGTATCGAATGGCTTATATTAAGCTAAATATTACAATTCTAAAAGCCTGCAACTAAAAGAAAAATTGTTTGCAATGCCCACTATTGATTTAAGTAATGGAATGATAAAGAGACAGATGTTAACAATATACTTAAGCTCCTAAGCGTCCTCATAGGGCTAGAGTTACAATGAACTCCTTGTGAAGAGCTCTTATTTAAATGTAGATACAAATCACAATCACTTCCTGCCCTAATAAATTTAAAAATTGCTAATACTGCGGGTAAACACCACAGTTCAAGTCCTGACCATTGCCTAATGGCATGCAGGAATTCTCCATTTGCTACAGCATTACTGAGTTTTGTCAAAATTCAAATAATGAAACACAGGGAGGAGGGGAGGGAAGACGAGAGAATTCAGATAATTCATTCAAACCTGGGTTTTTTCCATACACTTTTCTAAAGGAAATTTTAGGTGTCAAAAAATACATATCTTGTGCTCATTATTAAATGCTAAATACCACAGTGTTTTGAGCTGCCTCGTGGCCATTGTAAAGAAAACAGGTGTTCTGATAGATTATAAAGTGTGAGTCAGAGGATGTGCAGAACAGAATTTTAATGAGGCTGTGAGCACAGAAGTCTGACTAGCCTTTTGAACATGATGCTAAAACACTGAAAGTAGTCTTAAAAGAGGCAAATAGCAGGAACACAACTAAAAAATCCTCATTAATGTATACCAAGTAGATGTGATATCGAAAGTCATTAAGTCAGGTTCTGTAACGTGTCGGTGGAGCTGATTACTGCAAGGTCTGCAGTAGAGGAGTCAGATGCTCTGGACAAGCCCCTCAGAAGTGGGGTTGACTGGTTCAAAGGGGGATTCATCGTGCCTTTGGTTCGTCTCACTCCTGTTGCTAAAACGTGCACTTTTCTTAATGATTTGCTTGGCTATGTGAAGGTCCAGTCTGACTTCATAGTAACAATAGCAGAAAAATCTTCCCTGCACACCTAATCCAGCCTCCGTTCTCTCCTGTACTAGCAGCAGATGGCACAGAGCCTCTGTGTGGGCTTGCTGACACCAGCTCCGAGACCTTCCCAAAACAGGAGCTAAAGGCATCCTTATCACATCAGATAACCATTCAAATCACTCCTACCATTACATTCACACAGAGCCTCCCCAACAGTTTTCTAAGACTATAAACAAAGCCATTCTGTGATTGACAGCTAGGAATAAAGTAATTTTGGAAAAAAAATATAATTCCTAGTATCTCAGGAAAGTTTTTCCTGACCTGAAAACCAAACACAGGCATTACCAGGAGGAGTATATCTGGGAGACTATGAATGAGAAGGACTGAAAGTGGCCTTCCAAACTGACACCACACCTATTGCCCTTTAGATAGTTTTACTCATGTGATTACCAAAGGAAAGGATGGAAGAAAAAAAAAATCGTATCTCTGTGAACAGTTTAAATGAGCCCTTGCACATATACTCAGTTTTGTGAAAGTGTTTGGTATCTGTGAGCTCAAAGTTAAGCATGAATGTACATGCAGGAGTGGGCCTTTTAGCAATAGTAAGAGGACTGCATCAGATGTGAAAATATAAGGAAAAACTATTTTCAGAAAAAATACAATGTTCTCTTTATATGAATTAACTATTTTAGTATATTCCATTAGACTGTTAATTAACCACACATTTTATTAAGGTTATTCTCTTCCTACAAATTTCTGTCAAGCACATACTATCAGTATCAGTACTGTGTTTCTGCAGCTATCTATTCCATGCTTTGTGAAGCACACAAGTTGTTAAGTGTATGCATTTTTTGCCTCCCACACACTCTTGGACATATGCTGTTTACTTTTTAAAATCCAAAAAGTGAGCATAGAAAATCACTTCTACACAGAGAGGATTTCTTTAGCTCAGCTTTAGAAGCAACATCCACTTGGGTTTCTGATGTTGGAAGCTCATGAAAAATGACATAGCATTAACAGGGAAGGGAGGGAGCTATTCCTTACTTCAAGACCTACGTTAAAAAGATTCAGGTATAGAAGTTGGAACAATTTAAAAAAAAACCAACTGTAGTCTGTCTTCATAAAGTTCATTATAACACCAATGGACAAGCTCTTTTAACGACACAGAATGAGGATCCACAGTCTTGAATACAAATGCAGAGCAGTCTGATCAACTGGGATATACTAGTTCTCAATTGAGAGGGACAAGGTTTTGACTGTTTTCCTAAAGCAGAGAAGGTAAAATGGCCAAGCAATGGGGATAGCCCAGAAAAGGTAGGGAAAGTGCAGGTAAGAATTTTCAGGAAACCTGAATACATTCCTGAATAGCTTCGCTGGCCTGGCCGGCTGTCACCTTCAAGAGACCTAGAAAGTGCAAAAATCTAGAATGCCAGGACAAGGTTTGAAGCCCAAAATGTCAAAATTGCTTGGAAAATGTGGTCACGTGTTATTTGAAGGGGAAGTCTGTGGTCTTCTGATGTGCTTGTGGACATATGGATGTTTAAATGAGTGTGTGTGTGTATTTGTACATATGTGAGAATACATATACTGTGAATATATAAATGATAGCTTCAGCTTCCACACAAAATATCCTCTAGCAGAGGTAAACCTGGAGTGTGTATCTCTACAGCAGACCTTGTAAAACATAGAGCAGGTGCACACAGTTTACTCCCAGGAGTGGTTTAATTCTTTCATTAAGCCTTTAACCTTCATAATGTATACTTTATGTTATTTTCTGTCAGATTCGGTTTTAGTACTGTTGTTCTGGATAGATTTACGTATTCTTAGAACTAAGTTAAATTAAATTTCTCCATATTTAGATAATCCTATAAAAAACTCTAAATATGTTTCCTGTTCACTTTCATTCTTCTCCCTGCTATTGTAGTTTTGAAAAAAAAAAGAAATCGGATGGAAATAAACTTGCTAAAGCCTAGTTTAAAAAATCCTGAAGTTGGAAAAAAGTGCATTAAACAAAGAAAACAAGTAAATGAAAGTATGTTGAAAAACTGGTTTGTATCCTAGTAAGCAGAGGAAGGATATACAACTAAAATGTATGCACCAACACCTCAGTAAGTACAAATAATGAAACTACACCAACTTAAACTGAAGTGCCAGCCCACACATAAAATGCCTCTATGATTATAGCTTAAAGCATACATGTAGGTATTGGGAAAGGTGACTGAGAGTTTCATTTTCCTTGGCCATATACTCTGGTCTTTCTGCAAAAGAAAATACTTCTAAATTATTCCGCACACCCACCTCTCCCAATAACATTCAAAACAATTCGTGATGCAGAAACCCTGTGACCTAAACACATTTTCTGCACTAAAAATACAATTTATATTACTTATTTGCAATGCTTATGAACAATACAATACATACAGTGGGTACATTCAATCTGTAAACTGCCAAGCACCTTTAGCTAATTCTTTAGCGCTCCCAATTTCCCCCTTCAGTCAACTGAAGATCAGTGGTGCCAAGGATATTCATTCAGCCATGAACGCAAGATCATCTCTGAGCACTTTACAGAATTTTCCTCTTAAGAAGCTTTTGAATGTATAGTTAGAGATTTCTGCACCAAGTGGATACTTGTTAGCACTTCACAAGCTAGAGCAAAACATATGTTCTAAAAAGATGTTAAAGAACAGCATGAATGGGTGTTTTGGTCATCTCAACAGCAGCTCCTGCCTGGATATTCCTGAGGATACTGGACATTTTCAAGGCATCTGTTTACATCTACCAGGACAGAAAACATGAGCATTAAAATTGTGTCTCATTTTAATGAAAATAAAAGAAGCTTCATAGACATCTTTGCATCATGGGCTTTATTTTCACTGGGATTTGTCTTTCAGTTTGTGAAATGAATTACACAAATAGAGATTTTATAAGCTTTCTTTAGAACAATAAATCTCTCTGCTTCTAAACCTGTTTCACCTAGCTCCCTGTTCTCAAAAAATCTCTATTAGTATTATCCAGCTAAAGTGTGTGGCCACTGACATTAAGAATAGACACTATTGTTTAAATTATCAACAGGTGGCTTTCATGAAGACTTTTTTTCAGTCTCACATTCAAATGCAAAACTGCTCTAACAACAGCTTCTTCCACGTTTCTGTTTTTCAGAGTCAGGGTGAAGGCAAGGCAAGGCAGCCCTACCACCAGTGTAATGGAAATTGTGTACTTGATTGTATTCTCACCGATTTCAGCAACAAAAGTCACCAGTAGTAAAGCCCAGGCTCAGAGCAAGTAAATGTTCTAAAGTTTTAGCATTAGCGTGCTATAGATATCGTTTAAGTTAAATTTTAAAATAACTCCATTGTAAATGTTGCATATTAATCACTTGCCTACAGAGAGTGGGTAGGAGTTTGACAGTGTTGCCAAAGAAATGTCAGTAAATGAAAACTAAGTGCCTAAATTTTCAGTGGGAGAACAATAACCATTCTAATTATTGCACATAAGTTATAGCTTTTGTGTGGTAAACAGCTAATAATCAGTAACTGAAAGTTAATTCTTTAGGTATGAGAACAAAAAATTTAAAGTATTTAAATGACAATACTAGTGCAATGGTCCTTTAAAATTAAAATGTGTGAGGGTTAATAGTTTGCACTCTGCACATTCCCTAATTCAGTTCAGAATGCTTCCATCTTCAAGGAAATAATCTTGTTATAGCATTTCCATTTCATTCCATAATGTCTTCCATAGCATGTAAAAAAATAATCAAAGCAAAATAACCAGACTTTCGATTTTTAAGTTTTTTGTTGGGTTGTTTGGTTTTGTTTGGTTTTTTTTAAAAAAACCCCTTGATTCCTTGGCAGTAACCAGTGCACGAGCATGTCTATAAATCAACTGCTTCAAAGACTTATTCCAGGCAACTAACTAAAGAGAAGCATTTAATTGTCCCAAAGAAATCCTTCGCTTTTCTGCCCTTCCTCACTATAATAAAACTAAAAATTGCCCAAATACACATCTAATTTCCAATATCAAATTTATCAGCTGCTGGTCTTGTACAAAACAGTATACCCTAAATCAGAGAGATCAATTCACAATTGCCATCAGAACTCTATTGTCTTTCTTTCATATATGTAAAATAAATTCCTGCCAGCCCAGCTCCCAGAGCTCCAGGTGGGACCTGTACTGCTCAGCTGGGAAACAGGAACCCCACAAATCTCCCCTGAGACCACAGAGGCTCAGCATAGCATCACCTGACCATGACCTGCATTTTGTCTGGATTTCAATGAGTTAGGAAGGAAAAGGAAGGAAAAGGAAGGAAAAGGAAGGAAAAGGAAGGAAAAGGAAGGAAAAGGAAGGAAAAGGAAGGAAAAGGAAGGAAAAGGAAGGAAAAGGAAGGAAAAGGAAGTCATTGACATGGCTGTAGTAATGGCTACAGACTAGTATGCATACAAAGTTCCCTGTTCTAGTCACCAATGCACTAAATGGTCCTTAAATGAAGGAAAACATATAGTAAGATGTAAAAAAAACAAAAGCAAAAGCAAACAAAGCCCTCTCTTTTTTCTTGCAGAGATTTCATTTACAAGCACAAATAACGTTCAGGGGATTTCCATTTTGAAGTACAGTAAAAAATGGTATGAGAACAGCTGTAACACAGCCCGTGAGATGTATTCATTTTTGTTTTCTGAGCATCATTCCATTGACACAAATGATATTTTCCATATGCCCTCAGTTTATAGAAATGATGATGGAAGCTTCATAAATTACTGATGCACTGCTTAAACATACTTTATAAAATTAATAAATTCTTCATGAAGCAATGGAATGATGGGAAAGCTTCCAATAGAGTTCGTATGTAGGTCTTCCTTGGGTAATTGTTAAAAATAAAAGCCCCTTTAGAATTGAGATTAAGATGCACCAGCTTCACGATTAGACAGAGCACTCACACAACAATGAAATTAGGAACAACTTCATTATTTTTCAGCACTCTAAAAAGAAGTATGCACAAAAGACTAATAAAAATTACACAGCAAGAATGTAAAAGAAAGAGAAGAATCAAGACTGCAATGGGTAAAGACAGGACTTGGCTGTGAATGCTAGCACAGACTGCTAATGTGTACGACTAATATCTAGTAAAAATAGGCCTCTCTTTACCTTCTATCATCTCTCCTGGAAAACTGTCAATTGAGAAAGTAACTGAGTTTACAGTACATTAATTAGTGCATGTTGCGTATTTAGCGACAACTTCAAGTTCTCACTTAGGTTACAAAAAATCCACAAGGTCTGTAAGGCATACACTAACATGTGCTCTAATCTATTTCCATTGAATGTACAATTTTGCAGCTCTAGAAAACTCAGAAAAGCAGCACACGAGAACAAACTCAGAGAGATACGTATTAAATAAGTAATAAAATGTTTTCAAATTATTTATAGAAAGATCAGCTCTGCCTTCTCTCAAGGGCTGCTAACATTTAAGTTGTTCATATTTTCTTCTTCCAAATGCCAGATGTTTTTTATTTCTTATTTTCACCTAAATATGCAGGACAAACCTAAACCTGCTGCACAGATAAACCTGCATGGCTAATACACACAAACAAACTGAAAACAGCATATGCTTTTCTGGAGTGGGTTTAAAAACAATACACCCTTTTCAAATAGAAATCATACACCAAGCTTTCCTTATGCCAGGTTAAAGTAGGAGATGAAATGGTAGCCAAGGTAACTATATCCAAATACCCATAAACTGATGTTCTTCAGCTTTAACATCGGGCAGTCAAGACTGCTGTGCACTGAAGACTACAGCTGAGACACCACCATTCCAGATAAATGCCAGAGAGTTTGCACAGAGACACGTAGCTAGAAAATTCTCTGAGACACCAGGTCAGAGACAGAGTAAGACAGAGATACTGAGTGCTCTGATCCAGCATGGTGTGTAAGCATGTACTTGACTTTCACAATGTAGAATGGACTACAAAGGGACTGTAGAAATACCTGAATAAAATGTACGTTTCATGGCTTTGCTAGACTCGAGACCTGAGTATTAAGGCATCTGGCAACCCTACTGCAAGCAGGATTTGTGTGTGACAACACCCAGTGGGGCTAAGTAAGTCTGCTGAAGAATGTAAATGTTTCCAGGGTAAAGGCCTCACTTGTTTGTCACTCTTTTCCTTGCTACTAGCTTATATTAGCTTCAGTTAGAAAACCTTAAAAATCAAACAGAAACATGGTGCTGTTTCTGAAAGTGTCATCACGTACGTATTACCATCACTTGTGCTGCAACTGGCTTATAACCATCATAAGCTCTTGTCTAATAATTGCCTAATGACAACAAATATTGTCTAATGACAATAATTCCTGCAATGACATAAATAGGCCCTGCACTTAAAATATTAGTTTCTTTCTTGAGTTTCTTGGATGTACAATTGCAATATTGAGCTGTTTATGGTTACTAGATTCTATGAATTGCTCTGTCATTTATAGGAACCATTTCTTTTAACTACATAACCAATGCTATGTTAAAATTAACAGATCCACGTAGGAGAATCTAATTCCTTAAAACATACAGTTGGTAGCAGACACTGTTTAGAGTATCAGGGAGATCATATTTGTAAACCCACCCATAAGCTTAGGATAAATGCATATTTTAAAAGACTACTGAAATCGAAGCATTTTAGATAATGGGACTGAGGAATGAATCCATTGAGGAAGTGGAGATGCTTATGATTAAAAAAAAATAATAAATTGTTTTAAAGTTTCCAGAGTGGAAAAAAAAGCATTAAAACCAACACTTCTCATAAACAACCAAGTACTTTTTATATACAGCAGCATTTGGAGGTTATTATTTCTGAACTACTTATTTCACAAGTAAATTAATACATCATTCAAACCACTGCAAATAAAAATCATGTGCAGAACATACATTTGGCATATCAAAGTTATACAGGAGAGTGACAAATTACATTTTTAAATTATTGTTCGTGGGCTAAAACTACAGAAGCCTTGTGCAACTTCCTTTGATCAATATTCTGAGTTGACACAAAGATCAAAGTCAAAATGTAGTCATCACATCTTAATGAGGACCTTGCTTGCAGAGGAACCCTGAATGAGCTGACCCCTGAGTATAGCCACTTATTATCAACATTTTTCTCTAAGAAGAAAGAAATCTGGAGTTCAAATACTTCAGTAACCATAACATGAATTGGTGAAGGAAGCACCCATTTTTTTTTTTAAGCAATTCTCCACCAACCTTGATGACAAACACCAATGGGCCAAAAGTTTGGTGTCATCAAAGATGCAAGTCTGAGAAAGAGAGAAAGGAGAGAAGGAGCTCACTCTGCCCATGCCAATCATCCCGTAACAGTAGTGGTACAGGGCTTCAAAAAGAAGTAATATGTTGGCAAAGAAATTACTAGTGTGTGAAATCCCATATTGTATCTGCAAAGCCAGTACGTTGTCCATACATAGCAAGCAACACCTATCCACAGTATAATTGCACACAAACAAGGAACTCACAATAGTTCTCAAACCATGCACTGCAAAAAACTGCCCTCATCATCCCCATAATGACAGTACCCTACCCACCGAGGAGTCTGGGCAACAGTGACACACAGATGATTTCCTTTGCCAACTGAAATTAGAGCAAGTCTTTCCAAATGAACAAGAGATAATACTTTTGTGGACTGGTTAACAGTCTTTTTTACTGCTTTGTTTTGCAAAAAGAGCTCTGAAGGTATTCCAATAGTTATGCGCTCTGAGTACTCACAAACTTGTACATTCTTACGGATATGTAATATGCCTCTGGAGCCCTCCAGGGGAACCTGTTCAGCAATGGTTTATGGAATATATCAATGCCAAAGCCAGCACTACTGTAGCTCTTATATTTAAAAAAACACATACGAAAAAAAATAATTATCTAAGAATGGCCTGGTCAGTCCTACTGGGTATAGCATACTAGGGTACATGCCAGAGCTTCATGCCCCTGTGCCACAGAAAGACTTTGATGCCGACCAACATGAAGTTCGGAGACATCCCAAATGATTCATTATTTGTGTCAATTCAAGAAGGTCACATCCAGACTTATAAGAAAACACAAAGCACAATTCCATGCAGACAGAAAAAATGAGATGAGGCAGTCTGCCTCCTTGAACGTTCCAGTACATCACATTCTATGCAACACAGAACTCTCTTTCCCTGCTGCAAATATTCAATCCAATAGCATGTTGTGGTTTAGAAACAAAAAAGCAGAGCCAACAAGATCATCTTGAACTGTTTGACAGGTATTTTTCACTTCTGAAAGCCTCACATTGTGAACATCTATCAAGCCACCCTTTGCAATTTAATTGGGCTGTAGTTTACACTCGTAACCAAATAATAAAGTTAGAGTAATGAGTTTCAATCACAGGACTCTAGCAAAGAGTGTAATTTGTACAGATAATGAAAATCACCATCTTACTGTCCTTTCCTTGTTTTTGGTACTGTATTAGAAACTGTAGATATTGGAACATCATCACCAGAGATGATCTCATAGGATTAGAAACTTCTTCGGAGATGAGCAGCAACTTGAAAGCAGTATCAGGCTTCACTACACTGAAATGAAATGCATAGAGCACAATCCCAACTTCTTTTACTTACCCCATTTTTTTAAAGATCCAATAATCTCTTTTAAAAGGACTTCTAGCAACTTTCTGTGTTTTAATAGTATTTCAGTAGTATTAATAATTAAGTAGTGATTTTGAAATGTAATAAAAGCTATATACATCTTCTGACTGAATGATTAAACAGGTGCAGGCCCAAACTTACACAGATTTCACCTGGTATTCATGATTTTACTTAATTCAGAATCAAGAGCGTGTATAACTTTCAAAATGCTAATTAGAAACATGAAAATAAAACCTTAAAATGGTTTCAAAGAGTAACATTTTGCATGATTTCTGAATTAACCTAAGCCAATAGCTTTTTCATCCTAAGAATTAAACAAGAATTCAATTAGACAAGCCCATTAAACTGGCAGTTTTAAGAGCAACTCTTCTTTTTCCATTTGAATATAAACACTTATCTTAATACCAAGCTAGGCACTGTTAAAATCCCTTGTATTAAAGAGAATCCTTGTCTCTTGTTATATGAAGCAATTTTGATACCAGGAAATCAGTTGCTCGATTATTTTTGTCTATTTATTTATTTTCCAAACTAAATTAGTATTTGCCCAAACACTTCAAATTAGAAAACAGCTTTATTATAAAATTGCAGCTAGTTGGTTCAGACTTCTTAGAATCCCCAGCTCCTGTAAAATGTCAGGTTTACATACTTAGAAGTAACCTGAATAACCAGTACCAGGAGAACCTGGAATGAGGATCTATGTTTATTTCTGTGGGATTAGTAAGGACTTTCTAAAATAAAACACTTGCAGAAATTGCATTTAAATAATGACTGTGAAACACTGACTGCCTGTATTGTTCTGGGATCCCAGGAGGGAAACCTTTTCCCACACTCTCACAAAGCTCTGCATGTACTTCATATTGTCCTGTGCATAAGAACTGGGCTGCAAAATGGTAACTTGAATCCACAGGTACTGAGGATGAGAGAAATTACGGGCACTATTATGGTTTACATGTCAATAAAAATACCAAATAATTGAGTACATGTTAAAAAAAAAAATAAATAATTTAGGACATTATCAATTGCTTCAATTGCTATTCATGTTCATCAGGATATTTTCTTAGGGCATTAGAACTCGCACACTGTACAAAGGAGAGACATCTTTAAAAGAAAAGGCAAATAAGCACCTGTTGCCCCTCCTTTGCTAAGTGATACCCACTCCAGAAGAACATCCAACATTTGTACGTACAGAAAATAACATTTAAAAGCAGCATAACAAGCAACCATCGGCACCTCTCTGCACCAGGACAACCAAATGTCCAGCACAGAACTTCTGGAGTCGCACTGCTGTTAGGGGAAGAAGCAGAGCACACGAGAGGAGGAAGAGTGAGACACAGCACTGGTGTCCATGCTCACCTCCTACCTCCTTTTCTGAGAAAGGGCAGAAGTTTATTTAAGAGGGAAATAGCCATGCAAATCAAAGGAGAGAAACCCTGCTAAGTAGCAGCACTAGGAGGCCAAGGCAAGGCTAGAAGGAAGCCAAGATAATGAGGGCAGGAAAGGAGCCAGCTAGAACTGACAGTCAGTTAGCTGCAGGGCAGAGAGGGCGCCATCAAAAATCTGGAAACACTCCTTCAATGGCAAGAGCACCCTGTTTTGGCTACCTTTTCAACTGTTCCAGACAATGAACTTTCCTCATGCTGCAGGAGAAACAGAAGAAGGTATCACACTAGTCTGGCAATTATTCCTTCTAGGAAGAACCTTTGCATATTAACAGCTAATTAACACCACCTGCTTATTCCCCTTCAGGCAAGGGAAAGGAGCACCTTGCAGACAAGACTGCTCATTGCTCTTCTCCTCTCCCCTGCGCACATGAAACTCTTCAACATGACCTCTGGTACCAATCACTCATGAATAAAAGTAAAGTCCTTACACTGCCCAATTTCCCTGCATGAGCAAGTACGGTCACTGCATTTCCCTGCATAAGCAAGGGTTTGTTTTTCTCACTCTTGCACTGTTTTGTGTTAGTGTTTTGCTTTCCAATAAAGCTAGATACTAGCATTGTTGCAACAGGTTAATTATATTCTATTTTAATAAGCATCTTGGTTTAACCTCTGTTTGTATAAGATTAAACTCTCAACCTCACCTCTGCATTTTTTTTTTCAGCAGGGAAATACCAGACTGTCTGTGGTAGTCATGAGTTTTGCTTAACCTTTGTGATAATTTTTCCAATGAATCCTAATTTATTCTTAACTATTAGTGCAAGTGTTCAGCATGTAGTATCTGCAATGGTCTTAGTGATTATGGTTTAGTAATTATCCAGGCACTCAAAAGCTTGGTGTGAGGAACTGTTTTGCACAGACTGCTAGCCAGAAACTACTGGCTCAGTACAAAGCACACTGAAGTAACCAGGAGAAGACAGAGAGGAGCATCAAGATTCCATCATGTGGACAAGTCACCCAGCTCCACTCCTCCCTCATGTTGCTGAAAGCGTGTGATGAAGATGCCCGTGCTCAGGTTACAGCACTGATGCATTTCTGCCATGTTGCAGATCTTTGTGTAAGCAGTCAGCGACAGCCTCTCCAAGCCCCCCTTTGGGAATGAGAGTGTCAGGGAGGGGACATGGGTGGTACCATTCAGTCCAGAAGGACAGATAATGCCTCTTGGCACAGAAGGTCTTCACCCCTCTTGATTTTGCAAAACCAAAGTATCTCGTTCAGTAGAAATGCAGAAAATAAATCACTTGTAAGTAAGAGTTGAGAAGTTTAGAGATTTATCTAGATCATGACTTTATCTACTCTTAGCAGGCCTGGCCAGGCAGGGTTTTTTCTGAGAAGCAGCTGATGCCTCCTCAGACAGTGCAGTGGTGTACTCAAGGCAGTCACCCAACTCAGAGGAGGGTATTAACCTGTGCCTACCTGCATGCCTTCCCCACCCTCTGGGCAAGCAGGACATGAGAAACACTTGATTGGTTTTTACGCTTGACTCTTCAACCTTCTTTGTGTCAGGGGTTCAAGGGCTCTTGCTATTGGAAACTCTTGGTCATATGACAAGCAAAACTGCCCAGCAAAGGGAGCACTCACTTGTGTTTATAAACTCTTCTCCATTTTGTGACTTGCTTAGGATTTGCTGGCCCAGACATCATCCCCCTCACAGCCACAAGGTTTTGGCTACTGATGGAACCACAACCGTATGAACATAGAAATGACCACACCACATCCAACCCCATACTTCAGTACATGCTGGGTTTTCCAATCCTCACAGTTGTGGGAAGAAATAAGGACGTAAAATTCAGTTAAACAAAACAACCAAGGGGGAAGGAAACCCAAAGGCAATTCTTTCTGATCAAAAGCATGAACACATAAGAAAAATAAAATCTTGATTTTAACCAGAGATCGAGTGCGGGGTGGTTTCCCAGATATGTCCAACTTCAGTATTTCTACAGTCCTGTGTAGTACTGGAGTCCTTAATCATTGCTTCTCACTGGCAGGTTAAAGAAAGATTTTCTCCTGCAGGATGAACATGATTTTTCATATTATGGTTTTAAGACAAGCTTAATATTCAGGAAACAAACAAACAAACAAAAAAAATCAATGTTGTATACAATTCAGATTCTGTATATCTAAGTAGCCATGATGAATTAATCATAGCAACAATGAGCTACAGGAAAAAAATAACCAAGAAATACATTGGACTTTCAAATTTTACATTGAAGCAAAACAAACCCCTCAAGTTACACAGTACAATTACCGTAACACTGTTTTGGCTGTGCACAGTCAGTTAAATAAGATTAATTTAGCAACTTTTAAATATCAATAAGTAATAAACATCTTCATGTATAGGCCATGCTCACTCATTCATGTGCTCTGGAGTGTATTAAAAAGTGATTTTTTCAATTAGCTAGGCATAGCGTCTAACAAAGGACCTACTTCTCATTAAGGATTATTTAATCACATGTGGAGACTGGAAGGCATTTTCATCAGCTATTTTTGAGTTCTTGATTAATTTCAGAGATGCTTAAAATGTATTTTCACCCCATAATAACCCCAAAGAATTTGCTCTATCCCAATCCATTTTTCTACTACCATCAAGAACAGGAAACATGCAAATGTCAGAGATGTACCAACAGATCTCCACCTATAGTAGTCGCTACCCTGTTGCTTGCAACAGAAAAAGGGAAAAAATATCAGTCCTTACAAAATTATAAAAAAAAAAAGCAAGATACTATCATGCTACACAATTACACTTTGTCTTATAAGAGTTTGTTGGGTTTTTCTTAAAATCTGTAAACCTCTACTGCTATTATACTTTATTAGGATTTTGCAACTTAAATCAACACCTTCTAGAAATTAGAATTGCAGCAGCATATTTAGTTTTACTTGCAACTCATTATTACCTCGGTTCCCATCTATGGAAGTTTATATTACAGTAGGTAGGCTGATACGTTTTCAGTCATCTGTCCTAAAATCCATACAGAAATGCATCGTACAACAAAAAAGTCTGTTATAAAATAGTGTTTTTACTCTAGACAACAGACAGTGAAGGAGAAATGAAATTTGTAGCTTAAGTACTGGAGCAAAATAAATAAAGCGGTAGATGCCAACATATTAACAACAACTTAATCTCTTGAAAATGAGAAGCAGAAATGAAATCAGAAAAATTATGCCTGAAAGCTACGGTTACAAGTGACACACACAAATCTTGTCTATTGTTCTCTTTCCTTGTGAGCTGGTATTTTATGTATCGCACTCCTTGGGAGTTGATTATGAAAGCAATGCTGGGGTCAAAGATTTTCTTACAACTATTCCTCAGTTTTAATTCCCGTAAGAAATGCAGAAATAGGTCACACCAGCTTGCACATCGCTCTGTCTAGTTAATTTGGTATGCTAACTTCTATTAGCAGTACACTAATCTTGCCTATGGTACATCACAAGGTGCTGACACTTTCATACATACAAATAATTGCTTTTAAAGAAAGTATTACTTCATCAGTACTAAGTTATGGAGTACTAAGTAATTCGTGAGAAGCTCATCTGAAAAGTCTGCCACATGGCAGGGTTTCCCCTTCACTTAAATAAAAACGGCTGAAAGGAAAAGTATCACACTCTAAATGATCCTCCTCCCCCTGCTATTATTTCAGTATATCATTGTGAATACTGAATGAGTTTCAGCAAATACAGAGACTGACACACAGCATTGCTTTTGGCGAGATAAATCCTTCCCTGAACAGCCTCATAACCACAATCCTACTCTTCCTTATCTCCTAGCTCTATTCTGTGTCAATTCAGACCAATAATTTCTCTGGCAATCTTTTGAATCCTTTGTCTTTCTCAACTCAGACTCTTCACTCTTACTTTACTCCCATTACCACTCCTGCTTGGCCATATTTTAGCTTTATTTCTTAGTCAGGCGAGCTGTCTGCTACAATACATAAGGGTAACTGTTAGGAACAAATACTAGAAATCAGTACTCCGTACCTGATGCTCTATCCCTAACACACCTGTCATACACACACCATTTCAGACCTTGGGCACGAGACATTAAAGCAAATAACCAACATCAGTTATTTCCTAGGTTCCACACTTCTCATAACTAGACAGCAATGTCATTAGCAACAACACATTTTCTGTGACATTTTTGCCCTAGTCCTTTTCCCCTGAACTGATAAGAATAGAAAACAAATTATATGGTTTATACACTTAAGTGATTTGTAACGGATTCATTTCACACCAAGACGTGGTAAGTAACACCATCCAGCATGCGAAGTCAGTATCACAGAGTTTGTGATTAAGTAGGAACAATAACTGTACAAAACGATATCCAGGATAACTGACTGAGTTCTCCCAGTGCCCCTCAATGGCAGCCCACACTGATCCGTTTCCCTGATGGCCCACAGCAGCAAAAACCCAAGGACAATCAGTCACCAAGACATGGCTGTGAAGCGGTTAAACTATCCTAATTCTTCTTGGGGAGTAAAGAATCCATTTCCAAGAGCATGGCCTTGGACAGGCCAGAGGGATGGGAAAGCCTGTGGCATGGTTGCTGCCACTGTAACATACTCAAACCTAAAAAAACCACCCCAAAAACCAACCAGCTGTTTGTAAAAGGAGATCTTAATCCACTTCATTTTGAAATTAGTTTCTTTGATTTCTCTGGGTAAAATAAATTAAGTTGTCTCTCAAATCAGGAAGAGACTATACAGGGCTAAGTCCCATGCAAATCTATTTTCTTTGCCTCTGAAATCTTGTAGAATCTAAAGAGACAGAAGACACTTCAGAATCCCTAGTGATATGATTCCCCAGTTCAGTCGTACAGGAATGCCCAGTGTTGTTATTTTTATATGATGGAAGAGCCTTTTAAAAGGTAAAATTAAGACACATGACTAGGAATTGCAAAGCAATATTATTCATGCTACAAAAAGCCTTATGGTGTAGAAAAAAAGAAAGAAAAGTAGAAACCAAAGAAGGTATCTGCAAGTATAACAAAAATCTGAACTAAACAACTACAGAACTAGCACCCATAAAAAGATTACTAGAAATGCAGAGGTCATCAATTTCAGAAAAAAGTTTTGTTTATCAAGATGATGGAGAAGCATCTATAAAAGTAATGACTTTAGACTAAAACTGATAGAACAGGGCAGATCTCACCAGGTACACACCAGTTAGCATATTATAATCGTAAAAGAAGTGAAATGTTTCCAGTTGATTTGGGTTCTGATTTTTTTTACTGTTGATTATTTAATCCTCCTTTTTTTTTTTCCTTTCCCACAGACAAATCTGAGATAAGAGAATTGCAGAACTATTCCAGTTAGAAGGGACCTCCAGAGGTTATCTACTCTGAGCTGCTGTTCAGAGGTCAGGTTCAACCCAGACTGGAGACCAGGCTGCCCAGGGCTCCCTCCAGTTGCTTCTTAAGAACCTGCAGGGATAGAGATTTCCCCAGCCTCTTCTGGCCAACATTTTCCTGGATCTTTTCAACAAAGAAGAAAACCCTAACCAAATCTAAAGAGAAAATGGCTTTAATGTTCACAGATTATGAAGAGTTTGAGAAGAAGTTTTGAGGTTTATGAGTGTATTTTCAGTCTGGCTCATACGAGACTATCTACATACAGCAAGTAAGGATGTCAAGGTATGCTTTTTTGTGAAGTTCTGTATCCCAAGGGAAGTCAAAGCAATTTACAGATAGAGAAGAAAGGGAGAACATTGGTTGCACAAGCCTTTATGTAATCTTCAAATCACCACACCAAGATTCAGTTTTTAGGATTGCAGCCCTAGTCTATTATGTTGACTAGTATGTGTACCAGGTGGTTACAGTTAATTTGTTTTTTAAAACACATTGCTTGAAGAGTCAAGCAAAATTTAATCCTGGTATTATGTTTCTTATTAAAATCCTAGATGGTTCTACACTTGTGGATTATTATGATTTAGAGAAGTACAGCTACATTGTAGAGAAGCTTCATGAACTCCTCAGCAGACAAATCCCTACTTCTAAATATACTAAGTCCTGCTCAGGAAATCTTATCACACTGAACCCTCTTTTATTAGAAACTTTATGATTATCAACCTCAGCACATTTTAAACTGCCTGAATACTTCTCTCACATAAATATATTAGCTATATTTTACCGTAGCATACTGCATGGGCTCAGCTTCAAATCCAACTCATAACAGTAATATTGGCAATAACACAAATGAAACATAATTGGATTTTTTTTTAAAACACTTGTCTTCCCCCCACCAGCAGAGTGCATTGAAATCTTTCCATTATTAAAACTTTTATTTTTTTTTTTTACATTTTTTTTAATTCCTCTTCTCAAATTCCCATAGACACAGGATACTCAATATAGGAAATTAGTGAATCTTTACAGAACTTCTTGTAGTGTTGAAAAGAAATGGTATACATGTAGGTTCAGTCTGTGTTACAATATTCACTATATTTGAGAATGTGTTATAAGAGAATGATGTACTGATTACATAATCACATTATTTCACTTCGAACACACAGATGGTACTAACAAAAGTTTTTTACGATAGATAATTACTGCAAGAAATTTAGTAATGAAAAAATGTAATATCTTAAGATTCCTTTTAATATTATTTACAATAAAAAGTTAGTTTCCAGTTTTCTGCATAGATCAAAAATAGATTATTAAAAAGGATACTGTCTCAAAGATAGCACAATGCTTTTTTCATGAGAATATTTACTTTGAATAATTGTGACGTATGATGTCTTATCTACTCATCCACTTGTGAATTAAGCTATGTTATAAAATCTATATTAAAATGAGAAACTCAAAATAAAATGCACTTTTTACTTTTAATTCCATGAAATAGCATGTCAAAAGTATTCATATCCTGACATTCCTATTTCTGTCTCTTTAACAGAAAACTGAGTCATCAAACCTGATGTAAACAGTTCTAATTTTACCTACTTGTCAGTCTACTTAAAGGGCTATAAAAAGATTAGTTGTAAAAAGCAGGAATGATCCTCTAGATACAACCATGGGAAGGGAAGCTGTATCCTATGGCTCGTCATAACCATCAGCAGAACATTTTTACATTATGGCATTGGGTAGACAGATTCATCCAAGCAGAAAATTTGTGTAAAAGAATCTTTTTTGGAAAAGGAAAGACATACTCTATCTCAAGCAACTTGTTTTAATGAAGTTAAGAGATTAGTAACAACTCTTTGAATTCTTTACGGTTTCTAACAGATATTGACTTGCCTGATAAACAGAGATAAACAGATGAGATTCCTTTGCTATACTGCAAACCCAAACATCGTATCATTCTGGTAGTTCAAGGAAATTACAAATAAGAAATAAACCCCAAACTGGTCTTTTCTTAAAACACAAAGAGAGTGAAATGCAAAATGCAAGGAAAAAATCACATACAGGAAAAAGAGAATTAATCGCTTAAAAATCTAAGTTTTAATCACAAATAACTGAATTTAGTTAGTAGTTGATGTTTTTTCTGTCTTGTGGGTTTTTTCCCCCCAGAAAAATATGCCAGCATGAGGTACTTCAGGAACATCAACATTCTTAAAATTAAGGTCATTTGCTCCAGTTGTATAAGCTGTGGTGTGTTTTTTTTTCCCCTCTGCTCCATTAACAGTATAATTATTTGTGGAAACTAATCATTAACTTTGTGTATTTGTCACAGCAAGAATCCGAGTCCATTATTTTTAAGGTTTTTTTGAAAGCTCCCCATGATTTTTGACATTTTGGAATGAAATGAGTGGGAGGGTACTGTTCAGGTGAACAGCTGTACTAACTTTGCCGAGATCTCTAAAATAATAGTCCCTAGCACTGCATATGGGGTTGGTAAGGAGCAAGACTGTGGAGCTGCACTGCCGGAGTCAACAGCATCAGTCCAGCAGACTTGAACAATGAACTCAAACACCTGAACTGGCCATCGGCAATCAAAATTAAAGAAAAAAAAAATCTTTAAGGAATCTTTAAAATCTTCAAATAGAAGAAAAAGGTCTCAAGTTTTCAGCAAAGGATCCAACCTTCCATCTACCTCTAGAATCTATGGCATTCCCGTTGTGTTTCTCATCCTGCAGAGGAATAATATACATGCAGATGTCAACATGCCTCGGGGCCTCTGAACAGCCTTTTAACAGAGACAACAGTCCCTTAGTGCCCGACCACGGAGTTAAAGCAAACTCTCAGGGGCAGCACACGAATATCGAACAAGAAGCAAGATTTTATAAAAATGAAACTAAAAAAAAATAAAATCTATTGATTAATGCAGTACTATAAAATGTACATATGTAGATTAATACATAGTCAATGGGCATTTATTACTGTGACAATTTACGATGTTCATTTCATTTGGTTCCTTTGCCACTATCTATGTTTAAGAAACCTACAACAGTATTTGTAAACAAGAAAAAGACCACAAAAGTAACCTGAAAATACACCTTTGAGAAGAAGCTGGAAAAAAACACCTGAGGAAACAAGTATTACATTTACAACATAATGTAACATCTTTATATTAAAGATACATTGGAAAGTTGCAAATGACAGTACCTGAAAGCAAAATAATGAACTTTTAACCACAGCTACAGTTTTACTGAAACTAAAATCTGTTATTTTTTATATATGTATATAAATCAGAGTTTGTTTTGACATGTCAAATACAATAGACAATTTCTAAGTTGTCATGGAAGTGAAAGAATATTTAATGTTTGTACTGCAAAAACAATAGCTATGGGAATGAATCACTTGCTCACAATCATGAACTGCTAAACAGAACAGTGTGTGAGATACTTGATAAGAGAGTCTCACATGCCTATTTGCTGGAGCCAAAACTAACACTTGTTATAGTATTTCTGTCTTTGTTTGTATGTGTAATTTATTCAAGAGACAAGTAGGTGATAAATTATCCATAAACTTAATTTTTGCAACAGAGAATAGCAGGGTTTTGCAGATTACCTGCAGGTGATTTGCCATGGGTAGCTCTCCGTGTAACTATGTGCTATCACATGCACTGCTGGCACGGTTCCTTGATGAACAGCATCCGGGGTGAGCAACTAAAATCTAGTGACAACATGAACTCAGAAGAGTAACCCATTTGTGCCCCTTTGTTCTGTATATTCGTATGTAGTACAGGGCTAAACACAGTAACACAGCTGACACCACAACAGTTGTAGGCAACTGCCCAACTCCTTTTTATCACATGCCACCTTTAGAGAGCTGTTTTCTTTTGCATCTTTGAGCAAGACTGGTCAAAGGTATGCTGATAAATACTATGATGACCAGAGAATGTGTGTTATACAAAGCAAGAAGTAAAGGAGAATTTTTAGTGATTTACTGTAAAGATGCAGTTAACACTTCATACCTGAGGTCCTGACGCTGCATGTGGAATGACACCTGGTCCCAAACCCCAGCTCTTGCTAAACAGCCTTTCAGCACATCCTGATTTCCTGTGACTCTACCTACGAGCAAGTTGCTAGAAATTAGCTGCTACTACTGAGTCTCTGATCATCGAGCAAGACTTTCAGCCCCATGACTTGTGTCTGGGTAAAAGCAATGCTCCTATTGAACTCCTGCAATACCTGCCTTTTGTAATTCCTGAATCGTTAAAAAAACCCCAAACCCCATGATGACTTTGTTAAAGATTTTTATTGTAGCTTTCCTAGCATTGAACTTTTTCAAAACAAGACAATATGTATTGTGAAATCAAAGAAAAACGAAGTTCACTTTAAGAACTAGGGCAATTCAAAGCAGTCGCATGCTTGTCACTTAGGAATGCAATATTCAATGGTATGTACATTAAAGTACTTGGAAAAAATATATTTGTTTTTTTTCCTCCCATTGTTCCCATACTCAGAAGCATACAGAGTCTCACTGACTACAGAAAAACTCTCAGAGCTTTGATTTACAGACTTTTCCCTACCACGGTGACTGATGTGCTTTTAATAACTGTATACATCTATTCCAAATATTCCCCTTTAGATCCTTCATTTCATAAATATTTTCTCTGCCTGTAGCACTGATAGGTACAATCAAATAGCTCTAATGGATTAGCCTTACAAAACCAGAACTTTCATCATGGTATGTATGAAGGACTGGTACAGAAAGAGAAATGGACCAACTCCACGGCTGGCATTGAGCAAAACCATTCCTTCGCAAGTCAGAAATTTTACTACTGAAGCTTGGACTTCCTTCGCTGACTTCAATTTACACAGAGAAAGGAAATAGATCACAATTAAAAATGTAGTTTAAATCAAATCATTTAAATAAACTTCCATTTACCTTTTAATGGCCTGGCACTTCTATTCTTACCCGACTGTGGATTATGCATTATTAAGGAGCCTTGCCTGGCATTTATTCGAAACCATGAGCGAGGCACTGCTTTTGTGAGTAACATTTACACTTGCCCTAACAGCCTGTCTGGTAACTATTAGTCATGAACAGCAGCATTCAGGCAGGTGGGACATCTTCTGGGAATAAGGTCTGAAACCCTTAGTTTTACTTCTCAAGACTGCTATATTTACCGGATGGCAATTGAATAAAAATAACATTCTGAAACCCTCGTACAAGTGCCTGGAAACATACTGTTCCTGACAGATTTGCTTAATTGTGAGGAACTCCTTCACTCATAAAACGAAATGGCTTCTTGTCATTTCAACAAGTGTATACCTGGGAACTACAATATGAATTAGTCTTAATTTATCTGTTGTACTGCCTGCATGCTTTATGAAAAGTATATGTGTATATATAAACAGGGTAGAAATTAACTTCTGCCTCAGGCTACCACCAAATGTCAATTAAGCTGCCAGACTTTCAGGGGTTGGTATTCTGTCTCTCTGCCTGGGGGAAGCTTTGTATTCAATTTATTGTTGAATAAGACAACCAGTTTGGCAGGGAAAATAGATTAACAAATTATACAGTATTTTTTAAAAGGTGAATATATCTTACTGAAAACAAATTTAAGGAAGCTTTCTTATTATTGTTATAGCTATTTTTCAATGTATAAAGTTGGAGAGGGAAAAAAAGTTAACTGTCTGTAAGCAGGATATAATATGAGCAATATAAGTTAAAAATGCACTCTTGGCTTTGTTTTATTATTTCACTATTTTATTAGCATATAAATATTGGTGGGAGAAGCTGCTGCCATGCCCAGCCAGAGGATATATAAATGTTCTAAACAAGATACTAATTCACTGACTGTTAAAAATGCTTTGTTCTTTTATTAAACGAACACAGACATTACCTCTGAGTCTGTCTTTCTCTTTGCAAAAAAATACTTCTTACCATTTCAAGCTTAGGTCTATCCTAACATTGCCATAGCTTTAGAGATGCTCAAATAGTTAGGTGCCAAGTGGTCTCCCTATTCTATTCAAACAGAGCCATTTAATCCAAATTAATTAATTACACTAAAATTCACAGAACGCTATTGTAGATAGGAAGAGTAGCAAGTTTGGGCTCACCCCACATAATGAGTACACTGGTTATTTCCATACACAATGATTTGAAGGTCCTCCCCTACCCCTCAACTGCCAGAACTGACAAAGTTTCTATGTCAAGTGAAACACAAAATATCCAGTGGATTCTCTGCACGCTGGTGCTCTTCCCCAGGTTGGGAGTTCCCATTTAAAATGGCCTATTTTTAGTATTGATTCTACTGACATAAGACCTAGTTTGTTTTCTCATATTATACATATGACCAAAGTCTTCCCCTAAGGTGCAGACTGAGCCATTCTGAGGGAAAATGTATGGAGAAGACCTACACCCACCCAACTAGGTGCTTCCACTATCCATTTGTTGTTCATTAATGTGGCCAGGTGTCAGAAAGGGAATGTGGTCCTTAGTGGGGTTTTTCCCCCTAATTTTGAGTAGAACTCTTTTTTCTCTTACCTTGTGCTCTGAAGAAAATCAGTGTTTACAGAAATTATCTATGAGTGCAGGGACAGGAGGACTTCTGTCTCCTCAACATGTAATTAGTTCAGTGTTCTGAGAGGCTGAAGAGAACACAGAGCTATAACAGTCACCATGTTTTGTTTGCTTGGAGAGCACAATGAGCACAGTGAGAACATCTTCCCACGACTGGGGGGGCTCCTGAAATATATATCAATGTACCGTTTTCCACCGAAGAAAACCTTAAGCCAGAGAACAGTGGGACTAGTGTGCTGGACTGACCTGGACTGACCTGTGTCCAGGTACCCCTACAGCCACGCTCATGCAACATGAAAGTCTCCTTCATCAGCACGTGTGGCAAATAGAGCAATGAGGACAAGGGTGCATTTCTTGTGTGAAAGCTAAGTTTCTCCCACTCAGTCCAAGCACCAGTTTTCTCTCATTAACATTAATATACAACTCTCATTACTACAATAACATAGGGACTAGAAAATGCCACACTGTAGGTGTCCTGCAGCTCAGATGCTTGGAGCACATGCTTTCACACTTTCCCTCTGCACCCTGAGTATGTTACACAGTGTCTTTGCCATTCAGCGTACACTCAGCTCACCCTTTTCCAGGATCCATCAAAGGTACCAACATACTCACCAGCAGCTCTTGATGTTTGGCAACAAATATTGGCTAAAGGGTTCTTTGCTTCAACTGAATGATTTGCAAAAAGTTACCAGTTTACAAACACAGACCATCAGAACTAAAAAGGCCCAAGAGAATGCTGTGGCAAACAAGAAAATCCTCACAGACGGAGCTTCTACTCTCTCATTTTCTCTCCAGGAGTATTCTTCACCATTTAGATTCCTCCCACATTTAAATGTACAGTAAAAATATCTTTTGCCATCTTTCCTCAAGCCATCATTTAGTAAAGCATGGAAAAGGATTGAAACAAAGTATAAATATTTCCAAAAAAGAATAAAAACAATTGTGCAGGACTACTATATTTTCCTTTAGATTATTTTGCCTGTCATGGCTATGCTAACTTTTGGTCTCTTTTTCCACAGGGCCCAATGGACCTTAAGCCTTGCAATGCTAAGGGCCTTCTGTCTGGGATGCTGTAGCTGCCTTGTGACCTCAGCTCTCAGCTGGGGGGCAGAGGCTTCCCCCTGCTCCCACGCTCATGTCCTTGTACTGTTATTCTCATGACTGTAGCTGCAAATGCTGATATTGTTGCTATGTTGGGTTCCTCCTGGCATGGAAATCACTACTTTGATCCTCCCCCTTTTCCTATCTCTTGTTTTGTAGCATCTCCTTTCCTTAGAGGAAAACAAGACTTAATGAATAAGGAGTGAGATAACAGTCATTCAGGTAGGTGATAAGCATGACCCAATAATATGCCTGCAGAAAGTGTCACAGCCAGAGGGTGTGTGACACTCACCCTGGTCACATCACACTCTGCAACTGCAAAGGCCACCTCAAAAGTAGGAATGAGCATGGGGACACCTGAGCAGGTCCTGACAAGAACCATATAGTCCCTGTGGGACAAGTACATGGAGGGGACCACCGGCAGCACTGGAGACAGCACTTGACTGGGAGACCCTGCCTGTCCTCTGCTCAGCTGACAACTGGGAAGTTTTCCCTTTTTCTCTCTCTCATTCCACTTTTCGTTTTTACTACACCCTTAGAGTTGACACATGCCATTAGCTATGGACTCCACAAGTAAATCTTGCAGCACGTAAACCTGTTTCGTCATCCCTTCTGCAACACTCTGTGCTGTATTCAGAAGCTATGCCAGACTGAACCTCAAATAACTCCTGACACCATTTTCTTATGCTGTGGAAGAGAAACATGATTTCAACAGGAAACTGAGTTATCACGCTAGCAAATTTTCTGGATCACTATCACTTGAAGACAAAGGGGCAAATAGGGATGTACCACAAAACAATCCAGTTCCAAAGGGGGGAAAAAAAAATAAAATCTATCAAGGTAACTGTGCTTATTATCAAAATATATATTTTTTTATTATTGTATTTTTGCCTAAAATACTAAATATTCATTCTCGTGGCAGCTTTTTTTTTTTTTGTTCAATTAGGTACAAGTATACTATTTACCATGGCAGTAGTGCTCAAATCCCATTTATTGAATGGACATCATTAGGGCGAACAGAGCTCAGAAAGGTTATTAGAGCCTCATCTGAACTACGAAAATGTCAAGTCAAGTGGGAATGGTGAATGGTGGTATGAAACTTATTCCAGTTATCTTATGTTAATGAGAATAAACAAAGCAGAGTTTTCAACAAAAACCAAAACAAAGCAAGGAAAACAGCAACATGAGATGCATTTGTGACCAGAGCCAACAATATATTCAGTTTTATGTATTCCCAACATCATTAAAATATGTCCATCTTAGCATTAGCTGATCATTGCCTTTACCTCCAATCCACCAATTGAGCTTTAGCACTTGCTACCTACATTGACAAAAAATAGCTGTATATATAGAGAAGCAAAAAGCCTCTGTGAAAACAGATTTATAATTGCTCTTTTCTCACCAGTAAAATTCATGTGTCATATCACTTCTTTTTTCATAAGTTTGTCTTTCCCCCAGGACATGTGTCTCAATTTATTTGATGAAGTCAGAGAGGTCTGACAAGATTTTTTAAAAGAACAATTATATATTAATTCCACAAATCTAAAAAAAACATTGGTCATGTTCAAAATCTCTGTTTTTTCCTTGTTACCTTTACCTTTTCAGAGTGAAGGTGTCTCAATAGGACTGTCAAATAAATGTGTGACTATGAAGATGTACTTTTTTATATTAATTATGGAATAAAATGTAATCCAAATCAAAATAACTGGGATTTTTTTTTAATACAGAATATATCCCTCCTATTTCTTCAGATATAGCTTTTATACACGTAGGAAACTCACTAACTCAAGAGTGTTACATGTCAAATACATATTGCCAAAAAACCCAGACAAAGCCTTGTGAAAAAATACAACCTCCCCATAACAGCTCACGTACATTGTGCACAGTGTGTGTATTAAGGTTAATGCAGACAAAAAAGGGTTTTTTTCCAGACCAGGACAGCAAAAGTATTTGCTACGATGTTTTTTCTCTTAGTATATGTCTAAGTGTCGTTTTTCTTTCACATTCTGTTCTACAAAAGATCTTTAGCACCTATTCTGGCAGAAAGCTTAAAATAATACAGCAATTAGAAAAGAAGCAACTTCACCAAAAAGTGAAGCTGAGCAACAGAGAGGAAAAAAGATTTTCATTAATCTGTGTAGGGCACCTGTTTGTTGTTTTTCTTAGACCTGTTTGATATAAATTATTACCTAAATTTTGGACTTTTTTTTTTTAAAAAAAAAAGACCTCTTCAGTTTATCAAGAGCCAGGCTGACACGATAAGCCTATCTGCCATCCCATCAGCGGTCATCCAGATAAACCAAAACCTACAGAGCAAACAAGACCTGAATTGGAGGGCTTCATTCCTGGCCAGAAAAAAAAAATCAAGTGTTATTAAAAAAATATAGTAATTAAAAGCTCATACTGTAGTTCCCCTATATATTTCACAGTAAAAATGGTATGATAAAATAACATTAAAGAAACATTAAAAACATCAAAAGTTCCTGGAGGTCTGACATGGACATCACAACATAAACCTCCAATACGGAAAGACTTTCAAACTCAGGCCTAAATATAATGACACCAGAGACAGGACCACAGTTCAGAACGAATGGAGTCCAGGCAGAAAGGGCATAGGCATCACACAAGAAGGGAGAGAGGCAGGGAAAAAAAATACAGGATAAAGAAGTGAATAGAACTTGTGCTCCAGGTCTCCTAAAGTCATGGTTCCATAGTTCATAAGGTTTGAAATTTGAAAGGCTATGTTGCCTTATTAAGAAATGTTATCTTGATCTATAATTACATCTGGACCACATAAAATAAGCAATTAATTTTTATCAATACAGATTAATACAACTTACATACTTAAGATTCAAGGAACTGATCTCTATGTGTTTGTAATCTTTGCTCATTTCATTTAGTGAGGCTGCCTATTACTGGCTTAATAAAGCCTCATTATATTAAGTCCAAATGTCAATCTTGGTTCCAGTCCAGGCTCTTCTCTCTGTATTTAGTAATTACCAGCAGAAGTAATTTCCAATAGCAAGGAGTTTGACACTTACCGACCAATATAATGTTTACAGTAATATTCTATGACTTCATTTCTTTAGCTGAAAGGACATATTTACTCAAGACTAATTTGCAGTATTGGGAAATGCGAAGCAAGGAAGACCTTTATATCATCTGTCTTTATATGCAAATGATATATATGCATATATTTTACATGTGGAAATCTCTCAGCTGAGCTATCCAGTTTACACAACCGTCTGTCTCATCAGTGACAAAAACAAGCCACACGTCCTACCTAGTAGACTGTCACATATTTATTAGAAACGGACAGCAGAATCTGCTCCAGCTCACATCTCCAGCTTTCATGCCATCTAGAAGGCAGAAGCAATTATTTGCTTTCTAGCACAAGTTAAGCCTGTCATATTTCATATTATTTTGCATATTCAGGAAAAATCATGTCAGTAGCTATGGCCATAAAACAATTAAGATTAGTTCGTTCCTGCAATAAGCAGTATTTTGTTTCCTGTTTTAAAGGTATTATGGCATGAAATTGTAATTAAAACAAATGAGAAAAAGTAAAAATTGTCTTTTAGAATTTTAGAAGTGAACGAAATAATGTCTTCATAGATAACTATTCTGCAGTTAGGAAACTATCTAAGAGATCTCAAAGTAAATAATTAGATATATCACTATAAGCCTAAGAAGCATTTAATAATTATAGCAAATTACAGTGAATTTTGAATTTTAAAAATATTCTCCATATTAAAACAAGATGACCTAATCTACCAGGAACAGCTTCCAGGATTCTGTCTAATGTGTTGTCAGTGTATTTCAAATTCAGAAATTTGATTTGAAAAAGCAACAGATTTTTCAAAGATTATTGTCACACTGGCTATATATGATAAACATCTGTAAATTAAAATCAGTTAAGCTGATCCAGTCCATTACTTCATTATTTTTAGCCAGCTACCTTTGGAGGCCAGTGGATGAACAACAGAATGGAAAATTCCTTTCCTTCTGCAGCTCTGCAGGTGTACTTGCATCATGAAGGAGCTTCCGAATAAAGCAAGCTGTACATATTACTACTGTCTTCAAAATAGCTTATGAACTTTTCAGTCCATTGTGATCACAGTTCCCTGTATTAGAAGGGTGCCTATGCCCTTAAATCTTAACTCGGTGAACTCTTTCCTTTAAAGTACCCAACATGAGAACTTTTTCAGGAACGGGAAAGTCTGAACTCTAATGAGATCCTCTCTGACAATTGTAGAATAAAACCTTCTATTATATGTACTACAGAGATTGGAAACACATTTGCTATACCTCTCATTTTTCTTTATGATCCTCTCAGTCCCTTGACTAGAGTACAATGTCCCTGACTGGAATTTATATAATGCTTTTCAAGATGCAATAAGCAGAAGACTGCAGAACCTAAATCACATAAGGAAAGAAAACTTCACGGAAAGACAGACTGCTGTGAACTAGACTAAACAAAGCAATATATTAATGGCTGCAGTAATAAATATATCAATATGGTCGAAGTGTCACTTCTTCATACTCTCACCTCTTTAAAAATCAACCTATTGACTGACCGAACAGCAAAGAAAAAGAATTCATTCTGGAGTATCCAGCGTTAAGCAGATTTTCTGCTGTGTAGCAAATAACTGAAGGTTAAACTTATTCCAGAAGGTAGGATCGAAGTATCTGAATCTTTGTTTATAGAAGAGAGAGTAAGGGAGGCAATGCACAATAATATGGCATAAATCATGGTACCTTGACTGTATATTCTCTGCTATCCTGCACAACAAATTTAAGTGTAAGGTACAGGGAATAAAACTTGGGGCCTAAACTTGGAAGCTTACCTACAGAGATCAGTGCAACAGGGTTCAGGGCTTGACCAGAAACAAAGTAAAACTTCCATTTTGAAATGAATGGGCTATAGGCTGTTGCTATTTCAGAAGCATGGAAATAGCCTCATTGATTTTAATTTTAACATTTAGAAACTGTGGCCTTCCTAAACACATAAGCATTAAGTTCACGTGAAGAACTATATCTATATCAAGATCCTAAAGCAGGGTACAAGCTTGTAAGATTTGTCTTGATACGTGCTGTGACTTGTGGCCACAAATTAAGGCTAAATTTTGAAAGCAAGACAATGCCAGTGTTCTGGGGTTTTTTGTTTGTTGGGTGCTGATTTTGTTTTGTTTGGCTGGTTTGTTTTTTTTCCCCAAGAGGAATAGCAGCTGAAATATGTATCTCAGCTATGTGTCAAATGATACTTCTCCCTCCCTTCATGACCATGTCACCTTCATCTCTGGTTAGATCGAGCTATCTGGCCGAGGCAGATAGAACCTCATTAAAACTCAATTTCTACTGAAAGTGGAGCACAGGTAACATTACTGATACATTATCAAATGTCCCCACCTCTTTATTTGGAGAGTGTCATCAATGTTTGAACTGAAGATGAAGTGATCTTAACTACTGACAAACGTGAACTTCAGCTTTAGTTACAATATCATAGAGAAATTCTACAGGCTTATGAGTGGAACCAGCACATCAGCCCCCGCTGGCAAATGGCATTTGAAGCCCTTTAGCTATGTCCAATAACAATAATATTGTGTAGATACACAGTACACTCCACTGAAGGACACTGAACAAATTTACACACAAATGTCTTACAGCTCAAAGCATTTTTGTGGTTAGCAAGTATCACTGCTATTACTGCCATCCTACAATTCAGACAAGGGAAGAAAAGAAATAAAAAGACTAAAAAATATCCCCAATGTCACAGGAGTGACAAAACAAGGAACAGCACTCAAGTCCTCCTCTTCACTACTGCAGTCATCACTTCAAAAATTTTTCTTTCAGAAGAGAGAATTCTGGTTTCATCACAGTATTCTTTTATAAACTATTGGAAATATATCTCAAAACAACTGAGTCTCCAGCAGGCCTATCTTAGACTATGTCTGCAATATTACATGCTCTACATGAGGATTCCCAGAACAGCAAAAGAATTCACTATGAGTTTTTGAATTTTTAATTTTGGTTTTGTTTTTTGGTTTTTTTTATTGTTACATAACCTCCTAAGCTCACTGCATGCTTTCATCTCATCTGGACTATGCTGGTTAAGCACCCGAATACAAAAGCACAGTGTAACTGAGAGGTGTATTCTCTCAAAATGCTCCTCTAGATGATCACAGTATTTTTTAAAAAAATAAGTATTCCACTTCCCTTTATTTTTGCTTTTTTTGTAGGGAAAGCCATTTGGTGAAAAAACTTCATGTGTCGTACAATATATCCTAAAACTGTATTTAATGACTGTATTAAATAATGGCTACAGGCCAACAGGAAAAGGGCTTGCATGGCAGTTTAATTAACAGAGTATCTGAAGTGCCCTTGAAAATTATTTAAAAGTTTATTAGTGTCCTGGAGGTCAAGAATGAAAGGCTTCAAACAGCAGTTCTTCTGAGGTCCTTCTCTGACCCAGATGCTGTATCTTTGATGTTCCTATTAATTCAAAATTTTAACTTAACACACAGACACCTTCAAAAACTCTCCTCTTTTGAAAATTTGCAATCATTCATATACCATGGAGCTCAATAATGTTTGAATCTCTGACTGGAACATAAATCTGTGATGAAGCGTAATTACTTTAAACCAAATAACCTACAAGATGCCACAAGCTATGGGAGAACACATTTTAAATGTCACTAATTTAATATTCATGCTGTAAAGAAGTGAAATATGTTGAAAACAAGCATAAAGTGACAAATATCTTATATATTTATGAAATAACTCACAACATTTATGTTAGAAACATTCTAGCATACATATTTGCGTAGAAAATAAAAAATGTCTTCGTATTGAATGGGAAACCTAAATTTTCATTATGCCAGGGGACAGAGAATACCTCCATGACTCTACCATATACACAAAATTATCAGCATGGCAAGCTGACAAAAAACAGGTTAACTGACAGATACAATAGCTTCACCTTAACCCAGATGTCAGGAAACATGTCATTATTGCTATTCAAAGCTGGAACAGAACAGTTAAGTGAGTCACATAAAGCTGAATAGGCAGGTATTTAAAATATCACGTGTGTAAGAATAAATTCAAAGCTCACCTTATCTTAGAAAAACTGAGGTATTTTTTGTTTTGCTTTTATTTCAGAGCTTATTATTCTGTTCAATATCTTCTCTGTATGGCTTTGGACGATTCTACAATATCCACATGTAGTCTAAGATAAACTTACCAATTTTTCTCTGAGTTTTCTGCGTTACATCAACAGAATTATTCAAATAAAATAAGAAGAAATCTGAGCTCAGAATTTAGCCTGACCAATCTCCCTGTTGTGTATGAACATAATCTCCCATTCAATCCAACGTGAAGCACAGTTTAAACGTATTGGTGACAGTTGGTCAGAAAATGTACACGGCGAAAAACAAATCTGCATGCTTCTTCGCTTCCTTGATTTTCAAGAATGCAGAGCATTTAACTCACGTTTTAATTATGACAAAACACAATAAATGTTGCAAGGGAAATGAAGGACAACACGTACAAATTCTGGTTTTAATCCATTTCTCCTCTTCCACACACGAATCAGGTATTCTTAAAAGGACTTACGAATTGTCAAAAAAGGCTCATCCTCTTATTACTTTCACAGTACATATTTTTATATCTATGTAAAAACCCAGAAAGGTATATGACCATATGATCATGAGTACATATGAGAACCATAAGGCATGCCGTTACAGCGGCTCATGTTACAGATCACAGGAGCTGCTCACACACAGTATCTCTTATTAAACTTCACTGTTTTTTCATGTTTCCAGCAAAAGTAGAGTTAAGGAGAATTCAGGAGAATTTGTTTTGGAAGAAATCAGTCTCTTGCTAATGCAGTGAAAAAATATGAATGTTGAAAGGATTATCTGTCCTGAGTCTGAAAACAGCTACTGGCCGTAAACGCCACATGCTGAAATTCTGATATGCATTAGTAACTTCGAGACACGTTAGAAACCTTTCTTCACTTTCCTTAGAACTGATTTATAAATCAAGTCTCCTCAGTGGAGGTGAGTAATTTACAGTTCCCCACCCCTAACTTGATAATGAAAATTAGTCCAATTTGAACTTTTAGTTCTTTGACACTGGATAATATATAATGCAGAATTAGAATGTAACATAAATGCAGACTGGATCAACCTTATTATTTTGTGACCTTAGCAAAAAGAAACCCAACCAACCCAAAAAATTGGTCATTCAAATGAATCATTACATTTCAACAAACGTTAGCTTTTGTATTCTTCATTTAAAGGAATCCTTATTTTTACCAGAAGTATTTGTCCAGGGTTATCTTTTTTTCTAAAAGAACAGACAGCAGTTATCCCCCAAACAAGTTTGTTCCCACAAACTTAAATAACAAAGATAATTCTTAATTGAGAAATAAAAGTCTCAAGCATTTTGTCTAAAAAAAAATAATAAATAAATCCTTAAGATTCTCTTCCACTTCATGCCCATTTTTGTAACTGCATGTATCTTTATTACAGCTGCATATAAAACTTTATAGAAAGGCAACAATGCAATAACAGCAAGTTTACTACAGCTAATACTCAGGTAGCAAGATGATGATACCTAGATTAATTTGATGAATTATGATGCTTTCATCCCTTGGTAATGGAATGACTTCTACGATCAAGATCATGAAATTCATTGCAAACACAACAAATTCAAAACCCAGTTGAATTTGAATTCATAACAAAAGGGATAGAAAGGTCAATGTACTGTGCTAGACAAAAAAAGAAGATGCCTGAACAGACATTGAATATTGTATTTCAAGCACCCATCATCCTTGACAAGCAAGCTGCAATTAAGATTTTACTTTTATGCATCAAGTCCTTTAGTTTGATCTGTGTAGCTGCACACACTTTCCCTATTGTTTGAAGTTGCATTTCAGAATGTTCATCACAAAAAAATATATAAAACATTATCAGAAAATAGTTGTTTCATTCTATCCCAGAGCTGGTCTGAACCCAGGACAGAGAGGATGGTCTGAGCAGCAGTACGCTCAGCTAGAATTCAAGACTCCCAGCTTTATTTCCCAACAAGCCTTATGCAGCCTTGGACAAATCTCTTTCAATATCTCTGTTGCCCTCTCCAGTCTAAGACAAGTGTTCATAATAACGGCATCAAAGCGATACTAAAGGAAGAAAATGTATTCATTAATTTTGATGCTATTTAACTAACACACAATAGGGACTACTTACTATCACCCAATGTATGGAGGTGTCTTATTTATGCAAACCCCAGTATTCCAGTAGAGCTAGTTACTCAGCAAGTGCCCCATCTCCTTGTCTCTAACCCTACTGAGAAACCAATGAATTTATATTATATCTGCCCACTGAGCTTTCCTGTGTCACTGTAATGGTAGAAAATCACACAGCATGAGTTCAAATATAGGCTTAAAAAACCTAACCCAAAGCACCAAAACATCACACTCCCTAGTGTAAGTAAATCTGGACTTCAACCTTTGTCAAATACACATGTATGTAAGAAAGATTCACTGAATCCTGCAGATTGGAAAAGAACTCCTGAGGTCAGCTAGTCCAAGCTGCTGCTCAAAGCAGGATCAAATACAACAGGATGCTCAGGACACCATCCAGTGGAGCTCTGAGTTTCTCCAAGGATGGATAATGAAGTATCTCTCTGGGCAACCTGTTCCAGTACTTGACCACTCTCTTATGGTAAAAACTTTTTCCTTGTATTGAATTGGAATTTCGGATGTTGCAGTTTGCATGTATTGCCTCTTGTCCTACAGTTGTATACCTCTGAGAAGAGGTTTGTCCTTCCTCACTCTTCCCTTAGATAGTTGTGAACAAAAATAAGGTCTTTTATTCTTCAAATCCAATTCCCACAGTCTCTCTTCTATTGTCAAGTGCTCCAGATACGCACAAAATGGAGCTACTGTGTGCACACCTATCTGCCTTGGTTATAGACAGCATCTCAGTTACATAAATAGTGACCAGATCTACAAGACTTCTCCAGTCTGTCATTTGTCTTTTGCCTTAAACTGAGTCTGACTGAAGTTAGAGTTTCAGTTGAATGATATGTCACTGAGTCGCATTAATTGCTACAAGGCCTGCTAACAAAAATGATTATGTATCTTTAAAAGGGTCAGCTCTTGCTCCCACATCTCTGATACAAATTTTCTCCTTCATGTGTCAGACTCGTCACAGTCATGTGTCAGGGAAGTCATTGGCTGATGTACTCTCAAATATGCACTAGTTATGATAGGAACTCCACATGGTACAAAACTACATGATCTTTATAAAACAAGAAAAGGCAGAAATTGGCAGAACATGCAAGACTAGGAACAGTTTCTGTGCTATACCACCTGATAACAGGGCAGAAATAAGGCTCTAAGCCATTATTTGTTCAACTGCTGTAACACAGGAATATGGCTCAAGGAACACCTCATGATACAGAGATAAATATCAGGGTAACATAACTGTTGTATTGCTCTCCAGCATTGTACATGTGACTGATCATTTCTCTCCTGAAAAACATTACCAGGACTGAAATCTAGCTCCTTCTCCTTCCTCCTTCTCCTCATTACCTGAATGCTGTGCCATTGGACCAGTAGTAGCCAACACGTATTCTTGATACCTAAGAGTCCAGAAAGGAGAATAATGGTTTCCCAAAAGGGTTCATAGAATAGCAGCCTACTAACCACACAGATGAATAAGGGGATTGAACTAAAACCCACCACCTAGAAACTGAAAACTGTGATGGATGGCAAGCTGCAAGATAAAATTGTATCCTATTTGTGTGATGTGAACAAACATCAAATGTGTGTATGAAATGGGTATCAGTATTAAAGAGCAACCTTTTAGCAATAATAAAACTGAGAAGTTAAAGAATACCTCCTTTAAAGGGGTATTTTTGGTTTGCAGATTTTTTTGTTTTGGTTTGTTGGTTGTTTTTTTTTTCACCCCAGTTTCTACATTCAGAACACAGCAGCCCATTGCTGCTTAGGTTAAATAAGTACAAGAGATAGTAATTAGTTAAAGATCTAGCACTCAGATTTTTTAACAGCCTAAAAACGTTCAAAGATGCTGGATATTTCCACACAGACTTGTTCTCTCTTGTATATTACAACTGAGAGAGCATGAGAGAGAACGACCATTTATGTCATTAGAGCAACATTTGCTACTCACCTAACTGCCTTTGGAGCCTAAGTTTCATTGATTTTTCATGGGACTTATCTTCCTCAGTCACTCCGGGGCTTTTGAAGACATCATCATTAAGCAGTAATCTAATCTTCTTGTTCAGCAATTTGCTACCAGCTCTGACTAGTGAAGTCAAAACCATCCCACTTCTTGGCTTAAAATAAATACTTGAAACTAAACCATAGTATAAAATTTTGATTTGCTATAAACAATATTGACAGAAGACCACAAAAACCCATCTTGGAAAGTTGATGGGTGTCACTTGGTGAAGAGAAACAGATTAAAATATTCAGAAAGGTGAATCCCCATTAGCCATCCAGTCTGTGAACAACACACGAAGCTCCATTTGGCTATACTTTTTTCTTTTAATAAACTACTACCTTCAAGTATTACGGTGGTTCAGGATAATTAAACTGCCATCTCAGATAAGGTAACTTGGCACAAAATTTTAGCCATAGAGCTATATATGATCTATTCCACTATGAACTGTGTGTACCATGTTAGCATGTGAGCCATACAGAGCAACAACAACAACAAAAAAGAGAGAGAAATTTAATAAAATGTGCATTTCTCTATTTCTTGTGTTTTGGGGAAAATTTGCAGCAGCCTGAACTATTTTTTATGTACATTATTATTAATAGATGTTCTCTATATATGAATAAAACTAGCAGACTGAGAATTTACTCACAATAGAATCAATAAGATACAGATATAAAGACAAATTCCCAAATTTTCCAATTCAACTCTAATTTTAATGTCCAGAAATTACAAACCAATTCCCTACTTCTGTGGGCTGGTAATGGTTCTCCCTCAGGTTATTATACACTCACTTAGTGCTTTTGAGGCCAGATGTGCCCTAGCTATACTTCTCTCAACATTGTCCCCTTTTGGGAAGTGGGAGGTATTCAGAATGTACCAGCAACATGTTCATCAGAAATTCTGAAGGACTTCTTTCTCTTCCTCGAGGACATTTCAGCCCTGTTCACACTCCTGTATTTTAAGAAAACATTTTTTGTTTTATCTTGTGTATTTTGACAACCTTGGAAAACAAAACCAGCACTCCATTTTTAAAAGTGGACTTGAATTAACATATCTGCAGTATAGAATTAATTTCAGTGATTGTTCCTTGAATATCATGTTTAAGGTCATCCTACCCCCAAGAAAAGGAGAAGTGTATGACTACACAGAATAAATGTTGCAATTTCTGAGACCTTCGGTTGCAAGATAAGTTTGTGTCTTTTGTATTTCTACAACATACTGCTCTCTTGGAGGTCAGTAGAAGAGAATAAGGAGGTAATTAGCCCGCATCCTTCTTGTTAATAATTTCTTCCATTTATCCCCCTTATACACTTGTCAGCATATCTAGTAATAGATAAATGCTACTTCCTAGTGAATACTGAATATTATTCCTACCTATTTACAAAAGCACAACAACAATATTATGAGGAATATTGTTAGGTGGTTAAGACCTCCACACTTGGCCAGATTTCAGCTATGAAATGAATTAAACTGGAGAGAGTGTCCATTTGACATTAATACAGAAGCTTTTGCGATGAGTCTGTCTCAGAAAATCATGCATGTAGAGTTAGTCTTTAAAATTTGCTTTTGCAAGAAAGTTGTTTGATTTGTATTTCAAGCTGATGAGACCCAAAACCAACTGCCGGTTGGTTGTTGATTTTTGGAGCTTCATTTCAGTTGTGTTAGCTCCCGTTTATTAAATTTAAGATATGTATTTTTTATTTTTCAACAGCACTTTGTAGTTTTTTCCATTTCTGGCAATTAATTTGTTCAGTGAAGAAAAAAAAGAATACTTTCATGTATTGCTATGTTTTTTAATTCTCTGCTGATGTGTGATTAAGTATTCTCTTTCACACAGAACAAAGAGATTTGTTCGTCTTATTTTTTTCTCTTTTGTTTTAGGATGTACAGATGAATCAATTTTATCTTAATTTGATATTTCTAGGAAAAATTAAACTGATGATTTACTTTATAAAGTTTTTAAAGTGTCATTTTTTTCCCAAAGTTATAGATAAACTGAGAATTACGTATTTCATGTAGAACTTTTTTGCCTGACTGTGATAAATACTGTGAAAGGAAGGTTACTGTAGAAAGTACAGACATAAGTTTGATATGAAGGTTTAAGTCTTCAGTTCAACACCACTTCATATTCCACCAGGACCTGCCAGCCAGTTCACCTTACATATTTTCACTCTCAACCTTTTCCAGAAGTCAAAACAATTTTACAGAAAGGAAGGAACCACACAGCTAAATGATTTATCTTATGTTTAACATAGCAGAAAAGGGAAAAAAAAGTTAGATCTAGTCTAAATTAGCAAAGATGAAACAGAGTTCTCATCCTGATCCCACATGTCAAGATATAAAAATTCATATAAAATTGAAGTTAAAGTACTTAAAAATTATAGATGTCAATTTAAGAAACAGGCTGATTAAGCTCAAGGAACTGAATGTCATGATTTGAATTCAAACAACTAAAAAATAATTGTGATAACTGAAGAACAGAAAAAATGAAGACTGAAGAAATTTAAATGTCAGGTTATGGTCTGGTCTTACAAAAAAAAAAAAAGAAAAGGAATGCATACTGTTGCAAGGTTAATCAAATGGAAATCAGATACTGAAAAGACTAGATTATTTTTGGCAGCATTAACATTTACAATAGACTGCATCCCCAAATCCATATTTATCCCGGCACTTATATTTTACTCCTGTTTGGGGGGGCAGGGATGAAGTATTTTAAGGAACAAAGACTTTCTGGAAGCAAGAAAAGAACCATTTTATATGGAGTTAGAACACATATTGGCCAAAAAAGGCTAGCTCAAAAATGTCCAGTGTTTACACTAGAGAGGTAATGTATGGCAGACAAACATTCCAGGATGAGAAGACAAACAAGTGTGATAGTGGTAATAGAATATGTGTTGAGAATGGCTTTGGAAGTATTTCAGATCCACGATTCATTCCTACAAAATCCTTAAGATGCAGTCCTTTCTAATGGTGGCAATTAACAGAAGCAACTCTAAGCGACAGACAAAATGAGTTTGATGAAATACAATCTAATATAACTTTTTAAAAGCAAATATGTATCACTGGATTTAATAAGCATCAACACAGTTTATTTTAAAAAGCAAAATGTTGTAAAGTGCTAGTGTGGGTAGACAAGTAGGGAATTACCTTTCTGATATTTTTTTAATTCACTTGCTCCAACCGTACAAAGAAAATAAGCTTTATGTAAGGCAAAATCTAGCAACAAAATCTACACATGAAGGCATACCTTCTGCTCACATCTGCATACCTGCAATTACATTAGATGGCCTCATTTTAAGAAAAGTACTAAATACCCTACAGTTCCTACTTTGCTTAATCATTACAACAATAATTTAGTTGAGTTGCAAGTGGAAACCTGACTATATTATTCTTCCCTTTTAATAAGCTTTGCAAATGAAAATCTATTATACCTAAACAGCCTGTACAAGGAAAAAAAAAGAATCTGAGGGTATTAGAAAGCATTGCTTCCTTTAAAAGTGTGCTAAAAGGCTTCAGAAAACATTTAATAGTGCTTGATAAAGTGATTCATTCTCTTTCCATTCCTCAGCCATTGGCTCTTCAATAGAGATGAATCCCTATAGAAGAGGTCTGTAGGACGAGTTTGCATACCCTGAATGCCACGATGTCCCCCTTTCTTGGGCATCCTAGGACAGATGGCTCTGCACACAGTCTCTTTCATAAAGTCTATGGCAATGCCACAAAATCAGTTGCTATGCAACCTCAGTATCCCTTCACACCAACAGAAGTAGGTGATGCATAAGCTTGAAAAAGCTAGTTGTTTAGGGCAAAGAGCCTGCAAAGCTGTTATAATTCCAGGCTTTCTTGTAAATCATCATCTAAATAATCTGCAGTCACTGAAATGGAGCACTATGGCAGCTTGCTACCACTGCCTGCTGACCTGAACTGAGGCGAACCCAAGCCCAGTGTGTCAGCTGGCAGTCTGACAAGGGAGCAGCAAGGGATCCTGCGACAAGTGGTTGGTCAGTGGACCTACACAAACTAAAACAATGATTATTTTTATCTCTCAGAGGAGCACCAGACAGTGACACGTCTTCAACTAGAGGAACAGAGACTACAGTATCCTACAAAGTGACACAAGTGTTCGTCTCCCTCCCTGAGGTTGTGGAGGTGGTGAAGAGATGACACCGCTAGAGGTGTAAAAGATTTAACTGCTAAGTAATTACATGGAGAGGGGTCTATGACCTTTATTTTGCTAACTGTCTATTAGAAGAACTTCTCTACTTTTGACTGGGACAAATTAGACAATTTCCAGAAATAGTTCTTGACCTTGAGCTCACAAACCTTGAAGGCAACTATCACACAGCAAATAATTAACTGATATATTACCAGATCATGCTATAGCGTCCTTTAACAAGATGACATTCTACATATTCAAGCAGTGAATTCCTATTTTCCAAGTCTGAGTTCTGCACAGATAAAAGTGAACATTAATAAGGGAACAGAAACCGGAGGCTCAAGTATCTGAACCATGAAGAAGAGAATCATTTAAATTGTTTCAATCTTTTGTTTCTGGCACCATGCCGTCTAGTCATATAAAGCTGTAATTGAAACCATGCGGTATGTGTAGTGGGTTCATTACTGGCTCTGACTGAGTCGTCTCATGTGCTAACCATATACTGATTTTTTGCATCCTTAGGGTCAAGAACTCTTCACCTACATATTTGCTAGCGCATATGGGTTCTTATTCCTTCTAGGAAATTAAGACTATCTAATATTTAAGAGCCAGAAATTGATTTCTGAATCCAACTCCCATGTGATACTGAACAGTATGCCTAAGCATCCGTAAAATAAATCACCTGTGAAGATATTATATTCATAGACTTAAAATGTAACAACTGTTTAAATCATTTATTTGTAATACTTGGCTATATGATACTTAGTTTACTGCAAATTTGTTAATAGCATTCCACTGCTAAAAAGAATGCATTCATTTTAGAATGAAGTACCTTGCCTAGATATACTTATGATTTTAATATTAATTATTATTATTTTAATTGTGTCTGGAGGAGATAACATCTAAGTACCTCCTCTAATATGCCCTGAAATGAGACCCATATATTTTACAAAACATATAAAATTAAAAGTCTGATAATGATACTTTTGTAGAATTTAACACATTCGTATCTACTTCATGACTTCACTCATTAGCTAAGAATTGTTATAGAATTAAACTTTCATTCAGGAAATACAGGTGAAAAGGCTGTTACTGTTTAAAATAGTCTTTGTCCCCTAAAGTAAGGCACTGCCAAGTCAGTGGAAGCAACAGAAAAATACATAGATACAGGACTCTGCAGTGCAAGGAAGCTGTAAATTTTGACCTGAGAACAGTGACAGGTTTGCAGACCTGTTTCAGACAGTTTTCAGGCTCAAATCTTGCTTTTTTCCAGAAGTATAAACAATAAAAATATTTCAGACAATTGATGCATTTACTACTACCCTTAAACATTAGGCATTTCAATTTATTTTACTTTCAAATGATAAATTCTGCAATCTTTAGTAAGATTTTGTAAGGTTTCAATAAATAGTTCAAAACAAGAGAATTAAGTAAAAACATACCATCAAAAGTCTGTCCTTATTCCTTCCCAAGAACTTTTTTAATCTTTAACATCAAATAGGCTTGTGTTACCATGCAAACAAACTAAAACTACATCTATGGCAAGTGCAAGAAGAAGAATCCAAAGAAAATCAAGCCCCCCTTTCTAGTCTTACAAAAGTATCATGAGATATTTGGGGGGGGGGAAAGAAGATATATAGGGAAAGAAGAATTCATAGATTGCTTCTATTCCATCCTGAGGTCAAAATCTCACCTTCTTTTGAATCGTGTTAGCCATTTCATCAGCCTATGAAACCATACGCACTTAACTTCTACATTTCAAGCTCTAATAATCCACGAATGCCCCGTGAATTCATGGGGGAGTAAGTTAAGCACTTCAACTTAGGAAGCAAACTTATTAACATATTTCAACTTGTATTCATGGGTATGAACCTGGGCTGTGTTGTTTGTGAAACTACTTTATTTAGATGTAAATGGAAGTAACTGCAATGCCTAAATAAAAATGCATTGTTCTTTCACATTACACAGGAGTTGATCTTATTCATGTTTGTACATGTCTGACCAAGAAGCTTCTCCGATGAAGAAGCTGATCTAAACATAGCTGTTTTGCTATTTATAGGTACCAGTATTCTCATAAAAAGTAAAGACAGGAATATTTTAAAACTAAGATGGTGGCTTTAAAAGAAGTACCCATTTTATTTACACTAAATAAAAGCTAAACAATATCACATGATTAATGTAACATTTAAAATATTCTGTGCAAACAGTCAGCAACTTGTAGTTTTCCTCAGTGCCATCCTTCTCCTTCTGTAGCTTAGCAACATTAAGACTATAACAAACAAAAATTAATTGTGCCAATGCTAATTTCCATATATGATGCTCATCCAAGTGCACTGGAACCATTTACATTTTAACCTGCAACACACTCTGCACCACTTGCACACAATAATAAATTGTCACAATGCCGCTCAGGGAAGTGTTGTGCTGTTGTGCTGCATGTAAGTAGGAGCTTCACTGTATCAGTAATGCTGACTGCTGGGGAGAGCCAGTGCAGCTGAAGCAGATGTTTCATGTTGATAAGTAAGGACTGGAAAGAAATTTCTAAGCCACTTTTTCTTTTTTTTCCTTCATTTTCTCTACTGTACTTGGCAATAACTGATCTAGTACATTTGCCATGTGCAGCCACTCTGCTTAGTGTAGACTTCCTCATCTCTTTCCATAAATCCAAATTAGCATTAGTCATGTGAAATCACAAACCTCCTCCTTTCAGAGCTCCTGCTCACTCCTCCAATTGGGAACGAACTCTTGCTATCAGATAGGGGTATTTAACTTTTGGTTATCCTTTCTTAGGGATTTAAGAGGGAAACACCCAGCCTATGGCAACACTATTTATCAACACAGCTATAAAAATTCACATATAATGGGAATCTACAATCTGAGGCATACATTATCTTATTCCTAAGACATCTGAACTACAAAACACAAATTTCAGTACAATTCCGTAAAATTGTAATTATACCCTGCCATATTCACAGCGTTTGTTAAACCCACCACCACATGAACAGTCAAAACTAAACACTAGCATTACAAGCCAGAACTAAGGCAATTGAAAGCTCATTCCGAAACTAAGCAAAACAGGTAGGTTGATACAAAAGGTACCCTAGATTTATAGAACAATTTATTGGATGAGACCTCCTGACTGGAGGCCATCCAATCCAATCCCCCAGCTCAAAACAGATCCAATAAGACCTGGCTGTTCAAAACCCTGCCCTGTCAAGTTCTCAATACCTCCGAGGATGGAGACTCCATATACTCTCTGGGTCTTTATTCCAGCATTTGAGCATGCTGAACTAAATTCACCCCATACCAACTGAAATGTCTGTGTTTCAACCTGTGTCTGGTTGTACCTTGTCTCATAGCTGTGCACCTTGAAGAACAGGTTGGCCTTATTTTCTCTATACCCTTCCACTTAACAGCTGTGGACAGCAACATATGTCAGGGAGGCATGGGAAACATGTCTGTGCCAGCCCCGTGTGTGCTTGCCTGGTGTTTTGTCATTTGAGAACAGGAGTGGGTAGAAAAAGGTTAATAAGTTATCGACCACCATCCCTGAAGAAATAATGCAGTGTACACTGCAATGGGCTCACGATTACATGCCTGCTTGTGGAGTCCCTGCTATAAAGCAGTAACTTTCCTTACCGCCCTTATGGCATGACTCTGGATAGCCACATGGGTTACAGTTGTCCTGGACAGCCTAGTTCCAACACTTCCCTCCACTTTTCTCTAACCATTCTTTAGATTTGGCAATAAACTCCTCCATGTAGGTGACAACCCAAACATCAACCTAAACAACAAATTATTTTTCAAGTATCTCTGCAGTTTTCCTCCCCTTCCCCACAAACAAGGGCCAAGTTAGCCCTTCTTTCCCAAACTTTTGCAAGTCAACTGAGCTATGCAGAGTTTTAGGGACTGTGTATCAGCCTGAATTTCAAGGGAAGAAACCCTAACCTTTTCCCTTACAAATTAATTTCTAAATTAGGTAACAGTTCAGAAATAGAGAATTACGTTGGAATGCATTCTGGAAGATGTGAACACACCACTCAATCTCAATGCAACTGCAGTTACAATAAAAAAACCCAAAATGCATAGAAGTCTAACAATAAGATAAATTATACCTTCCTGAGTGGTTAAAATATTTGAAGTAGAAAAAATAATAAAATCTATAAACTACACTCTGGAATTTATTGTCCTTTAAAAGCTCTATAATATCAGTTGCAATCACATCCCTGCTAATTAAATATATATTAGGCTACGGAAATCAATGTAGTTAGAGAAAGTAAATCAAAGGCAGAAAGTAGCTTACCAATTATAGTGAAAACAGCTTGCTAAAAATGTAAGGAGTCCTAAATATTGTGAGGCTTTTCAAGATATTTCCTTATCATCAGGCTGCTAGCTTTGTGAAGTCAGAAAATATTTAACATTTATTAAAATTTAGTTGCAGAGGAATAATAATATGTAAAAGTTTAAAAAATACAATTTATTTAATTAATTGAATCACTAGGATAAAAATGATAGATGTTAGAGGACATCAGGGACAAATTTTTAACACTAACCTAAACACTAGGAAAAAAAATAATCTGGAGACCATTACCTAATCACATAACCTACATTGCCAAAGTCTTCAAAGGTAGAAGATTTTGCATGCAAAAAGTGGCTGTTGTTTTAAATTTCTAGAGGCTTTTTCCACCATCATTGTAACTGTGCAGTCTTTTCCCAGTCATTGATCACTGTAATGTGTGCCCACCTTAAAATGGCAGTAAGTCAAGACTAGTCTTTCCAAAGTTCCCAATCTGAGGTTTGCTGTGAAGCCCGATATGCAGTGTCTCCTTCTCTTCCACCGTGAGATGAACCCTGCCTGTCTGATCCACTAGCTGAGCAGAGATACCACCCCAAGAGGTAAGTTAGGGGTTGTGATGCTCCAGGGGCTCCCTGGGAGAGAGGGCTCACTGCAATCCATCCACAACTGCCAACAGGTCAGCTGCAGAACCACTGGTCCAGTTCAGCCTTCACTGGTGAAAGAGTGGGCGGGAGCTGAATGCATGTGTGCAGAGGAGAAAAAGAACGGGGACCACTGGCTTTGCCCTGTTGGAGAGCTGGGTAAAAAAAGGCAGAGCTGATATGTGGAAGAAGGGCTGCTTATATAGATCCCAGCTGCTTAAAAGCCATGGTACAGAGGAGATATTCCGTGTTTATGCTATGTAGGGAAGAGGGAAGCTGCTCTGGAATAATGGTACTGGACAAGAGACAGCCCTATGACATGAGAACTTTCTGGAAAAAAAGAAGAACTCACACAAATTGATTTATTCAGGCAAGTCACTGCACACAAACAATTGAAGTATGAGAAGGAGCAGGGTAAAATACTCTTAAGTACCTACATGACTTGGCAATCTTCATTTTGGAAACAGATTCATTTTAGTGGGAGTCTGAAATTTCTATCTGCATGTGATGGAATGTAAAAATCTCACGTAAGTTCTGTGAAAATTTTACCTTGATGTAAACCATTATATCTGAACCATTATGTCTTCTGGTACAGTATGTTTAAAAAATAAATATAAATATGCGTGTGCGTATATATATATATAGCTTACTATGTAAGTAACAAAAAGAATGCAACTAGATTTTTTAATTCTTGGATTAAAAACTGTAGCATTGTTAATATACCCTAGTCACTGATAAAGACTTCTGTACATATTATCTGTATTTTAAGTGAAAAAAATGCAAAACCAAAACAAACAATTCCAGCAATGAAAAACACCCTGAACCTGGTGTTGCCTGCCAGACCTGTGCCTGCAGGTACAAATTCGTATGTTGCAATAACTTTATAATTGTGCATAAAAAAGAAGTATCTTTCTATCAGGATGTAAATGAATCATTTAAATACCATTAAGATTCTAAACTTGGTAATTTCTATATACACATAGAGCTTCTAATCTCCTTTCTTTTCACCCATTCAACCTTTGTGGTACTTATGACTGGACAAACATTTACGTTTGTTTGAATTAACTAATGGCTTAGGGTTTTGTGAAGGTCATCAACCTGGTTTACACACATGGCTGAGTAACACATCTCCAGAGCTAAAAGCACCAGATATTAAATTCTGAATTAAGTATTCTTTCTAGCAGGGACTGCAAATCACCATCTGCAGCAATGCCTTCCTTCAACCTTGACACTGCCCTAAATGTCAGACACTATCACCCAGCCATCAAACCCATGCACCCTTCTGAAGGTCACTGCTTTCACGTTTCCAGTCTGAGCTCAGATACCCAGCACAGCTTTCTGGTGTGAGCCAGCCCACTCCCTGCCAGCATTATGCAGTAAGCTGGGCTACACCTGCAGCCCTTCAGCACAGCCACACTCGCTCCTCACTCCCTCTGTCTCCACGGAATGAGGAACCGTGTGAAAAAAGAGCCTGCAGAACATACTCATCTGACAGGTCTGTTGTTCTGCACCCACTGTGGGGCACCCAGTCCCACTCACAGAAAACAGAGTATGAAAAAGATCCTGGGCATCCGTTCAAATCCACAAATACTTCTAAAACTGCAGGACAGATCCAACATGTGAAATGCTCACTTACTGTCAAGAAAAAGTGCATCAGTATTAACTATGTAATACTAAGTAATGGCAGTTTGCTATAGCTATTGCTCCCACAGCACACTGCCAAAAAGACAAGAGAGGAGAGAATAAGAAGGAAAGAGAAAGAAGAAAGAGCAAAAACTTAGCCAGACTTGCTTGGCTTAAACACTTAGAAGAGGAAGCAGCCATCCCCCATAACTACACTTGCCTGCAACCCATCACAGAAGGAAAACACAACAGGCAAAGAAGCTGCAGCTGTTACTGGAAAAGATGTAAGAAGAAACACTGCCAAATTTATTTCCAAACGTATCACAAACCTGAACATCCCAGGAACATTTGAGTGTCTGCAATACGGCTGTATGCAAAGGAGATAATAAATGCTATTATATATGTTTATCTGTCTGTATGAAATAAAAGGAAAGTGTAAATATTCATTCCCTCTTTCACAAAAAAAACAACTAAACAAAAATCCCACAACTTTTTAGCAACCACTGTGAGGCCAAAGGAAGAAGCAGCTATAGACCTTGCCAGGGAAGGCTGGCTCTCTTTAGGGAATCTTGTAGGGTGCTGGAAGTTGTGCTGACATTTTATTTCAGAGCTCTTTCCAAAGTGTTATTTAGGTGTAATGCATTAAATGTATAATGGAAATGCAGAGTCATACAAACGTAGGCAAAAAGCATCAAAAAACGCGTACATATAAATTGTATAATCTAGTGCTACTTGAATCCCTAATATTTTAATTATATCTAATACAAATGAAACAGATACAAGTTTCTCACAGCGTGGAGTTGTCAAGTACTGCGGGCAGCAGCAGATGCTTGTTACAATGTATCTGAAGTATTTTTTAAAATTTCCTGCATAATTGTTACACAAAGTATAAGTTTAAAGACCTCTTTTTCATCAGAAGCAGAGAGGCTAACCTTTCACACACTATCCAGATGCAAGAATAGTTTGTTGAACCCAGAGTCACCCAGAATGACAGCACTTAAAGATGTAAACCACTGCTGTTCATCACAGCACAGCATTAAACCTGAACCTTTCAATCATGACTATTTAGCTCCCAACTTTGTTAGCCGCCTTGTACAGCTTCTTTGCTGGTTCAAGGAGCTGATGTTGGTAACACTAACCCATCAACCCACGCACAGTCAGCTATTGAGGTACTGCAGTGCTGAGTGGGGTGACAGGTTCACTCATTTGTAAGCAAAAGGAACAAATCCTAAGTTCTAAAAAGAACAGTAAGGAAGTTGATGAGTTATTTTACCTGTACCAGAAGCCTTAACCACCCTCTAATAATGAAAGTGCATCTTGGAGTCTGAACAGCTGAAGAAAGAAATCTGTTCACATTATGATGTATTCTCAAGGAACAAACAGCATTCATTTTGCGTCATTATTAACCTAACAGACCATCAAATGCAAATACTCAACAGTATGATTCACTTAATGTTATAACAATTACAGCTGTTCTTAATAAACACATCAATGTCTTCTACAGATTAATAAAGAAAAAAAAAGAGTAAAAAGCTCAGCTACATCTTAACAAACTTATTGATTTTTAATAAAGTACAATATAGCCAAAACAGTGTTCAAATGAGGATGCCTTTACACAAAGGAAGCTTCAAGAAGCAAAGACATGTACTCTGTGTACCCAGGATCATTAACCAGCCTTACCAAACCTGGTAGAGTTTCTGCTCAACCTGGTTTATCATACTTCTATTTAAGATCAATCCCCATCAATACTGAGATGCAGTATTGCTTTCATTACTTAACAGCTCAAGATAAAGTCTCCAGTTTCTGGATTACCAGCTGTGTTGTCTGGCTATGCAGTGCGGAGACTAATTCTCACCTTTCTGGTATTGTAGGCTTTGATGCTTCAGGAGGTATGATGGCAAAGACAGTTTCTACTTTGATAATCGTTACAACTTGCCTGAAGTTGGCAGGTATGTAGCTGTGTAGACACGTTACATATGTACACATGTATATACCTTCTCTTTTCTCTCTTTATCCCCAGATAGCAACAGGAAGGTTGCATTTGGAAATTTAATAAATAAATAATCTTAGAAATAAACTAAGATTTATTTTTGCTATTTAATGAATTAGTTGCATACAGACTGGTGATGCTAGCAAAACAGGTTATACAGCTGAGTGAAGGATAATAAAACCCAGGAACCAGCATTCTCTGAAACATTCCAGCTCTGTCACTCAGGAGGGTGACACATTAACCGATGATAAACCAACTCCAGAACATTTCAGTTTATGGAAGTCAATTGAAAGTCCTGAACTGTACAACATCTTCAAGCCTTGAGAAAATTAGACTTTGCTTTGGTTTCAAAAGATTTGGTTTTGATACCAGCAAAGGGTAATATGGTAAAGAAGCAGAAAAATATGGAGCTATTTTACGTGCTGCAACTTCTCCAAGAGGAAATCTTAGCAAAACTGGAATCTCTGGTTGGAAGGCATCAGCCATGGGCTAAGACGGGAACAATACTTCATAAGCAAGAAAGGAAGACATTGCAAACAGACTGGCTTTTCTCACTGCACCTATCTTATCCTGAACTTAACTTCTAAAATTAATTGAACCCAATTACACACATCTCTATATGAGGAAAAAAAAAGGAAAAAAGAAAAAAAAAGAAAGAAAGAAAGAAGCTAGCAAGAGTTGAAGTGAAGCTGTAATATTTAATTGGCATTAGAACTGAGTTGGAAGCCAATCGATACCAAATAAATTCATTTTGGTGGCAAACCATTTAAGTTACAGGCTATTAAAGGATTTCTCTCCTCTAACGAATTGATGTCTCACTGCTGTAGAAAATTTCTGCAGTGTTTTATTTAAAAAAGCCATTAACCCTTTGATGAAAGAAACAGTTAATTTGTTGTACTGTTCTGACAGGCAAAGATGTTATAGACTTAACAAAAATATATAATAGATCTATTTTTAAATTATAAATAACTTTCTTTTAAATTTTATTTTGAGAATCACTCTTTTTTCCCCATTTTGTCTGACATCACATCAATGGTGCTGATAAGGTGACATTAGCTTCACCTAAAGTGAATTAATATCCCTTAGACTCTTGTAAGATTATCCTTCTCAGCATCAACTCCAGAGACCCTTCATTCTCGATCTGCTTGCTTTGTGTAAATAATCCCACTGACACACAGCACAACTTGTGTGGATAGAGCACATCTGCAGGAATTCAGGCTGCTTTCCTGATCCAGATATTATAAAACAATTGCTGTTTTCCAAAATACACTGATACAATTGGTGTTAGACCTAAAGCAAAAGATAAAATTTCATGCAACCATTGATCAGTACTGTCTGCAATTGTGGCTAAAACCAAATTTTGTATTCAGTAGAGGCACTTTATCCTGTATCACTGCATTTTTGTTACAATAATTTAAAATTGATACCATTATTCTTCAAGACAGAAACAATTAATGATATTATGTGAATATTAACATTGCAATAAAGTATCTGCATTTTGACAAAACACAACATTGAAAAACTTATTAAAATAACTGAAATCAGATTTTTTTCCTTAAACTACATAGTACAAAATTCCCAATATATTGTAAGTAGTTCTTTTAAACATACGTGGGCTCCCTGTGCTTCCTTTTCCCATGTCGGAAAAATAACAACCCTTGTATCTTGGGTTGTGTGTGTGTATGTGAACATCCCTGTAGGACTTAACAGAATCAGAGAGAGAAGAATGTTTGTCAAATAGGAAAAGCAGCACCAATAATTATTCAATGAATTTCAAAATCAACTCCAGCAGAGAAGTGTATGAGATTCCTGCTGATATTGGTCATCTGAGAAATAATGATTTATTGCTGTTCAGTGCATGCATACTTATGTGGATACATTTTTCTACTAAGAAATCAAAACAAAATAAGAAGTTCAAACATTTGCATGGTTCCTTCAAAGAGACTGAAAAATAAATTGAATACTAATAAGTATGTTTAGCACAGCTGATTTAGTCCATGTCAATGAAGTGTAAAACACGCAAAAAACCCAATGTAATCAAGTTAACTTTACATTTATTTTTTTGTAAATGGTTTAATAAATAAGTACTCTTCTGCACAAAATTAGAAGGGGACTCTATAACGTTCTTTTTTCAGAGAACAATCTTAATGCTTGCTATTACTTATTTTAACGTCTGTTCACTACTTCATTCGTTTAAATTCAGCTACTTTTGATCTACAGCAAGGTAATCAGACTCCACATGTGAAATTTTAAATCAACTCTGATGTCTTAACAGGAGAAAAAAAAAAGAGTAAAAAAAAAGTCAAACTGTTAAATATGGCCTTTCAATTTGTGCCTTCAACTCTATGCATATTTGATGGCTGGATCTGAAAATGGGTATTAGCATATGCATGAAAAGCAGCCAGGTATCACAGTAATATAGAGCATAAGAATATGCAGCACTATACCCCACAGACTCATCATAAACAGGACTGGGAGATTGGATTACTCAAAAGAGAATTGGAATGCCCCCAAAAAGTATTATTTGGTATTTTCTTTGCAGAGTGCTACAAGACTTACCCAGTCATAGACTTAATTCCAGTATGTCGTGCATTATATACAGTTCTAAATCATTGGTAAGGTCAGAAATCTTTGCAACCAGCACTCCAAAAACCAAACACACACCACCATCTCCCCTGCCCCCTCAAACCCCATTGTAATAATAATTGACAAAAGCCATTTAAGATGTTGAGTGAACATTAGACCAGTTACAATTAAATGCATTCCTATTGTGAGCAAGAGTTTTGCAGAACTATGAGTTAAGGGTAAAGCATTGCCATTGAAATCAGTTCTCTGGGGGAGGAAGGAGAGGAGACGCGTAATTCCTGCTCCTTATTTCTACACATGAGCAATACTACCACCATATCTGATTCTCTTCAGTTGCCCCAAGACACATAATCAGTAACTCTAAGGTTCCTGTTTCAACTACAAAATGCATATTTAAACAAATACAAATCAGGTAAGTTTTCAAGAAAAAAGAAAAGCCATAAGAAGCTATGTTGTCTTTACTCTGCAATACTGTTTCTATAATTTTATGTGGTTAACCTACACTGTAATAAAATAACTTAATATTTTTATTTTATTTTATTTTGCAGAAATAGAAATCTTTAGAGAAGAACTGCCTTAATGGCAATGCTTGGATTAAAGAGATTTTTAAAAATAAAACAAAATCCTCTAAACCTTTGCCTGTAGATGTGATTAAACATTCCCAAAGTTGGTAGAATTAACAATTCTAAAAATGTACAGTAATGCCAGATGCTGCAGCCAGTTGTTGTTGACTATCTTAAAAAAAAAAATGTAAATTTGAACACATCTTGACAGTATGATGCTCTCTTACATCTCTTATGTTCCTTACAGAGTTCCAGCTGGGAAATTATAACTGGAAGACAGATGTCCTTATATTCCAAAAATCCGGAAAGGACAAGCTTTATACCAGACTGGTGAGAGCTTTTTGTTGAAAATATAATTTCTCAGATAATCAAATATCTATCCAATTAGACAGCTTTTTTGAATAAATCCATCTTCTCAGAAAATGGAATGACAACTCCTCAGCCTCCCACTAATATCCTACAAATATCCTAATCAGCTTCCTACAGTCATACATGCTCTGTGAAGCAAAGCCTGATGGGGTCTCCTTGTAATTGTGAGACTAACTTCATCTAATAGCTCTTGCTAAGTAATAAGCTTACCAGATATCACACAAAAATTATGGCACCAAGTTGAATACTTACTTTGTACTGCTCCTGAATGAATATGAATGCCTGTTTAACTTTACTTAGCACTTGAAGCTGATTCCTTTCAGCTCACAGAAGAAAAAGAATCCTTGATATTAATGCAGCAGAATCAAGTCGGTAGGCACATAACCCACTCAATTTCTGCAGAATACTCATTTAAGAGTATTTAACTCTAGTTAAATAGATGCCTGTGTGCTCCTAAAATTTGGTTTGAATATTTGGAATTCAAGAGTGAAATATTACATGGTGAAAGATCACTTCCATCCTGATCCAGCTGTCACACAACTGTTGACGGGCTCGAGCCAATGAAATCAGATCATTCTGCTTACTGAGGCTCCTAGGAAGTTCCTCTGAAATCACCACGCTGAAGACATTAGGCAGTCTGCACAATGCTAGGTTACACAAGGCAGGATGAATAAAGCACTTGATGAATGAGATGGTGACCTCTAGATGATCTCCAGCCATTCCTTCCAGCCTAAAATGTTCTATGGTTCCCCAAGACAGATTTAAACCCAGAACACGAATTGTCCTTTTAAAATATAAATAAAAGTAGCTTCTAGTATGAGACCACGAAAGAGAACTAGTTGTTCAAGAGAACTTTACAAAGCTAGAACTCTGCAATTTGAAATCTGATTTGTTTTCTTTATGCAGTGCCCCATAAAACATAATTCTTTGTGAAGTTCTAGGTGTATAAAATCTTTGTGCTTCCAACTGAGATGTGAACAACCAGGAATGGACTAAATTCCGCTCACAGTTGTACCACAGGCCACCTACTTTTCCCCCTCCTCAGTTAAAATTGCATACATACTTAAGAGAAACTCACAGGTTACAAGACTTGTTTATCAATTTAGCCTTAAACTTCACCAGAAAAGTTGCTTTTCTTCTATACAACTCCCTTCAAAATCTTCCAGACTTTTTTACTGAATAGAAATCTGGCTAAACATCACAGTCAGATGTTAGATACTTGTACTCCATCAGTAATTTCACTTTCAACAGTCAAACAGCAAAGTCAACCAATTGCTACTTTGTTCCACTTCCTCAAAACAGATGAAAAAAATATTGCAGTGGCAAGCAGAAAAAAGAAGCATTTGAATTTTAACTGAAACTTGTAAGGTCAAAATGATCTGTGCTTACGCAGCCAAGTCTAGTAAAATGGGGTATGGAATGACATTGGGTGAGTATTCCAAGAGTTAATGAATACCAAGAGGGACACAAATAAATTTATGTTGATATTCTGATGGAGAATTTGAAAGAGATTAGGTTTGTGGCATGGTCCTGAGGGAACCATGACTAAGATAAGAAGTATGAGCTATGAGACTTCATTTCTGAGAATTACTTAGAAAATAAATAAATAAGCAGCCACAGAAGTTTTGATGACTGGTGTACGCAGACTTATACCTGACTTGGAACCCTTGGGGAAGAGTTAAAAAAGAGAGTTCAAGAAATAATGGATTTACAAGCAAAAGTAAGATATATTGAAAACAAGTGAGTATAAAACACAAAGGAAGAGGTGGGGGTGGAAATGAAAACAAGATGATTCCAGCAAACTACAGAAAAACAGCAAATTGTAAATAACACGTTTAAACCATCTCGAAGATAGATTCATTGAAGTCCTTGGTATCTAAATGTCATTGTTCTATTTTTAGGTCCCTGGTATTTAACACAAATATGATGTGTTCTAATTGATATTTAACTACTGTATTCAATTTGTAAACATGATATAAAGGAAAAGACAAGATGAATACTTTATAGACATTAAGAAGATGGTGTCAGCAAGGACAGTGATGAAAATTGGAAGGGTTTAGTTTATATCCGCTGAGATAGCATATTGCACATATCAATCCCTCACTGTCTGTTTCACTAATTTGCATGAGCATTATAATTGACAGCTTGTTAACAGCTTTTTAGGGACTCTGAAACCCTGTAACAAACACCACACACAAAACAACCGAGTGGACAGAGACTCCAGTAATAAATTCTGTTTAACAATCCCAACTGAAACCCACAGGTCAAAACCTGCATCTTAATTGTGTAAGAAATAACTATGATTGGGAGTGGGGCTAGAACATCAGCAGATACCAAAGTAAGAATGTAAGAATAGCCACACCAGGTCAGGCAAATAATCCATCCAGTCTAGTTTCTTGTCTCCAAAAGCAGCAAGCACAGTGATAGCTCCCATACACTCAGCCACAAGCGATCTGCATCTCTGGGACTGCCTAAACCAGGAGTGGTGTTTCATGTTTAAGAGCCACTGATGGATTTTATTCTGCTATGAACCTCTCTAAACATATTTTGAACCTCTGTAAAGTTTGAGCATGATTAAATGGTTTAAAATATCTTGCTATTGCCAATCTTTCTGTAGATATTATCCTAATGCTCATTTTTTGGGGGGGTAAGATAAATAAACAAACAAACAAATTAATGTGTAAGCTGCAACTCTTATTTTTCTGCATTTCTAATTATAATGCAGTTACAACACGGGCTTCCCACAGTCTATGAGAGAAAATGTCTATTAGCATGAATTGCAACATATCACATGAAAGACAGTAACAGCATCGTAACACATAGACAAAGCTATTTGTATTTTCCGGTGAGGGAGTACAGAGCTACTGAACGTTGTCCTTACTTATCTTAGGATGAAAGCCTTATTATAAGCTCATTTCAGTTGAACAAAACTCTCTGGGCTCCCTGCTGAGCAAGGCATTTAAACTTTAAAGCTAAAGGCATTCATTTTCCTTTGCTGACAGTGAAAACCTTACTGCACAAACTCCATGATGCACATGGAAGCTTTTAGATCGCTCAGTGGAAGAATGCATTAAGGCATTTAGCTGCTTACTGCGTTTCTCTGCAGTGAATGGACATCAAAGGCATTCATTTCCATGGGTAGCAAGAGTGGACTCTTAGTGCAACTATCATTATCCCGCTCAGGTTTAAGTGCTCTTTAGATTCCAAATACAGAACGCAGCGACTAAATACTCTGGGCAATATTTTTCAGATCATTCTGACCTGCAGCTATTTCTGGGGAGTATTTAACATAGCGGTCCAGGCACTGAAGATTTGAGAGGCCCTTCTCTGAGTCAAGCCACACGATATACATCAATATGGAAAAGACACATGTTACAGAACCACAGCTTCCTATTTTTCATTGTCCATGTTCCTAACAGCTTCTACTAACAAAGCTTTCTTTTATAGAATCACAGAATGGTTGGGGTTGGAAGGGACCTAAAGATCATCTTGTTCCAACCCACCTGCCATGGGCAGGGACACCTCCCACTAGCCCAGGTTGCTCCAAGCCCCATCCAACCATGCCTTAAGCACTGCCACAGAGGGGCAGCCACAGCTTCTCTGGGCAACCTGGGTCAGTCTCTCACCATCCTCACAGGAAAGAATTTCCTTCTAATATCCAATCTAAATCTACCAATATCTACCTGTAAAAAGTCCCTCCACAGCTTTCCCTTAGGGCTCCTTTTTGTTTCTTTTAAAATAAAATAAAATATGATTTTGCTTATTCCAGCTGGTGATCTCCGTCTATGAAAAGTTACTGTCAAACACAAATATTAAAAAGCCTGACTACTACACACTGCAAAAGGGACCAAGCACTTTTGTATACACACTTATAAGCAAGATCTTAAATACTTATCTTCTTATGTACTGGGTGACTCAGAGATCAGAGCCCAGGTTTAATCACTCCACTTCACCCAAGTGTAACATGTCCCCAGATCAAACACTGTAATCATAAAAACTCCCCGCCACATACAGCAAGGCAAATAAAAGATAAAATTATTTTCATCTCATGTATCTCTTCAATTTTACTTAGCTTAAATGTTGGATCTAGTCCTGCACTCACTGATACTCACCAAAATCAGCAGAAGTTTGCTTTATTTCACAAGGGCAGCTTTTGATCATCCACTCTCAGAAGAAGATTCTATTGTAATACCAAAAAAGTCTTTTTAAATATGGCAAGAAACCCAACTCAAATAAAATAGTACATTGTCTGTTATAATTTATGTGGGTTTTTTGTTTGTTTGGTTACGCTTTTAAAAAACATATTTAGAGTTTAGTGTTGAAAATTAGCATGAAATGAACTTAATACTAATTGTTATCAGTACATTGATCAGGAAGATTAGGAAATTACTGTGTGACTGCAGTGTTCATTACCTAGACTGCATGCAGGTAACAATACAGAGTTCACACACTGCAGGAATAAAGCATAAGACTGAAACCGACTGAAGAGATAAACAGATGCAGTAATTATGGAAATACTAGCTTACCAGACCATATTTTTTAATATATCTATGACAAAGGTAAAGGCAAAACACAAAGCAAAACACCAGCAACCATCATTATTAAGTCAAAACTTCAAGGAAGATTCTGTCCAGGTCAGCCCAAAAAAAAATACAAAGCCTTAAGAACTCATTTTGTTAGGTGACAAGTACTTTATCTTCATCTATAAAAATACATGTGTGTGCTACTAACTTTTAAATGCATGGGTATTTGAGCTATTTTACATTGAAGTCAAGGGACTATTTGCTTAAACTAAAGAACTGTATAAATAGTTTTCTTAATTAACACCAGTATTAATAGTAGTATTTAGCACTTTACTAATATTTCGACTTTTACTAGTAAAATAACAAAACTGTTGCCAGTTCATGTTACTGACAACTGTGGTGGTGGCATTATTTTTATGACTACACTACTCTACATGTTTCACTTATTGCATTAACTCTAAAAAAATAATACATATGACTCAAACATGAGATCTGAAATGAACCTAATAATTAAATGAAGACCAAAAATATTGAGCAGAAGGAACAATCCATTCTTCATTAAAAACCAAACAACTAAGAGTGGGATCCACCTGTGGTAAAAAGGACTCAAATTAAATATTAAGAAAAACTTTCTAATGACTAAGATAGCAAAACAAAGGAACAGATGACTAAGAGTGGTTAGGTCTTCACCATGTGTATAAACTGATACGCCTTGCCTACGGACTAGGTAATCTTTAGAGGTCTACTTCAGACTACAGCTAGGAAAAAGTCTCTGTAAAATTAGCACGTGAAATTGTTTTAAGAAAATGAAAAACTGTATTTGTTCTTAAAACTGACTAACAATACGCATAAAGAAAATCTGCTGGAGAAGACACAAAAACAAAAGCAGTTCTGCTATCTGGGCACCATGTAGCAAATGCAGAAGTTTGAGGAATTTTCTCCAGCACCAATGTATCAGGAAGTGATCCAATGAGGCATCAAAAATTGTGTAGTGGTTATCTATAAAATTAAGAGATCCTTTTACAGCTCATGATATAACTACTGAAAATAGAGTATTTCATGCTTTTCCTTTTCTTTACAAGGGCTTTAAATGACATACCAATATTAACAAAAATTACTTACCACTCCACTTTATAAAGATTAACAAGAATTTTAGACTGATGTTCAGCAAAGATATTACATCCATAGTACTACTGATATACCATTTATTAGGCTCACAAAAAGAATGAGTTAACTACACAAGCTGTTGCCTTTTGGTGTAGTCTGCTTGCTTTTCTATTCAGGCTCTGCTTGCTACTGAAAATACATTTGTAGAATTGGCTTTAATGATTAAGAATACTACAGAGAGAGCCAACTCACAATATGGTAAATGTTAAAGTGGAAAGATTTTAAATTTAAATTCCAAGTGTCCAGCAACTAAGCAGGGCAAGCTGAAAAGAGTGGGAATTGCTACAACGTTGGCCCCGAGTCAATTTTTACATGCTGATTACCTACTGTAACTACCAGCAATTTTGATGGTGTTTGGCAATCTTTATTTTACTTACAAATATTTGCATAAAGGCAAAATAAGGCATTTTAAATAGCCTCAAATCAATTGTAAGAATAAAAACCAGCTGTATTTACTGTCCTCCTAAAAAGGCCCTGCTGCTGTACCAAAATTTGTGGTGCTCTGTAAGTACTGAAATTATGATACAAGATTGCATTCACTTTTATCTTACCCTAAGTAATACTATTTTCTACAACTATAAAGGAACTGCACTATCATATACTATGCACTATCATATCATAATCTATTTGAAAGAACTGGCACAGCTACAATAAAAGTCATCCTTTTCTGTAGCTTGTTCTTTGCAAATCACCCAAATGCTAGCAGTTGAAGAGAGCCTTTGATTTCTTTTCACGTTGGCACGTAAACCCCCTCTGGTTCGATACACACATATCCCTCAACTTCTGTCAAAAGCAAGAACAAATTTCCTAACCAAAACTGAAAAGTCCTTGGCTTTTCAAATGACTATAAATTGCATGGCTAAGTGCACATGGCCACAGGGCTGTCACAGTTACTTTTCTTGACAATTCATCATAGCATACTAATTCTGTAATATCATTACTGTGTCTCTTCTCACTGTACTGATCCAGCCAGTTAATTTAATCAACTAATAATAGATTCAGAAATGGATGCAAAGGGCCCTAGCACTTCAAATTATATTACTAGAGATGCACAGCAGTGAAAGCAATGTATTCTGTACTTGGCATTAAATATAACCCCAGTAAGCTATATTCTTCTAGTAAGTTGAAGATTTTCCTCTAAAAGGAAAAGAAAAAAATATTTATAGAAGGTTCAGAAAAGGCCTTTTCCAAAAAGATTAAAAAAGCAGTTTATTTCACATTAAGCATAACCTACAGTTACATTGCATTAATTTAAAGAAAAAATTATAACCAACTATTTAATCAATTATGATAATTACTGTTGGTAAGTTTTAAAGTAAAAAAGCACTGTAGGAAAGGAATACATATCTGTAGTGGAAGCTAAAGGTGTATGATTAATTGCAATGTGAGCCATTCAAACATGGACAATTAATTTTATTAAATTTTAATCTTCTCTGAAAATGTCAATGATGATTAAAAACATTATTCTCCAACATCTCAGACCATTTTGCATGTCATGAAGACGAATACTTAAACTTTATATGATAAAAAAAGGTAACCCAAAAGGTAGGCAAAACTGAAATGCAGACTGCATCCAATTTTTGCTTCTAAAACACTGACAATCAAAGTAGTATCCTGTGAAATTTTTGAGGATGCAGCACAGACTCTGATCTAATATCTGCTCAGTTCAGTTAGGAAATCTACACAATCCAAGGGACATGTCCTGCAAGATGCCACAGACCTAATGCATAAAGCTTTATAGGCATGTTAAAATTTGTCCTACTTCAAAAGGTGCTACCAGCTGTCAACAATACTCTGATCTATATAGATATTTGTGTGAGTGTGTGCAAGTGTGTCTAATATACATGTTTAAAGTAGCTGTACCCTTCATCACCAACATATTTCTGCTTTACTATCCTCACAAGCTGTGGAACAGAGCTCTTTTGCAGCAGCGCAGGGAAGGCAGCCCTAAGTGCATGGGTGGCTGCTCCCTGGTCCTGCGCCAGCAACCAGGGACCACGCTCACCTGAAGCCTCTGACTGAGCTGCTTTACATCCCCTTTGCACTGCCAAAGCACTAAAAAGGACAAGGATGCCACTCTCAATATGGTGTACTGTAAGGAAATCATGTTCAACAGACTTGACTGCAATCTCGACGTAGAATTTTCTACTTCTGCTTAAATCTAGATGAATTGTCAGTGTTAATCCAATTAATCTTTTCTGGAGCTTAGACTGAAGTCAGTGATTCTCTTCACTTGTTGAGACATTTTGTGTATTAGGGCCTAATACAAGGCAAAAGTGCGTTTCCTGATATAAACAGAGTTAATTTTGGCAAAACTCAGTGAGCAAGGGTGATAGAGATTTATAGACTTATTCTCTGGCCATGATTCAGGAAGGCAAATGTTTAACATTTTAAAAGCGATTAGAGGCCTCCAAAATGCAATGAATCTTCTGTACCTGCCAAAGCACTCTCCCTGCAATGAGGGTGCCTGAATTCAGACTTATATTCAGGGCAGACTAAATACATATTTCTCAAAGCTCATTATGCAGAGATCACCGTGTACTCGCTCTTTAAGGTGTCCAACGTCACTTGTTACTAAGTGTGATTCAAATTATGCCTACCTAGTCTAAAAGCAAGGCATATCTGCTCGAGTACCATAATCTAGCAAAACAAATAATTTTCCTTTCATCAATATACAACGGCTTTGTTCATTACTGGGAACCGTTAGGTGGTGAAGTACTGAGAGTGCTATGCATTTTACGCTTAAATCAATGTACTGTCTTGCAGTTATGCCACCTAATGTGTTTTTAAGCCATGCGCTAAAGAAATCAATGTGGTTCTTATTTGATATTCAGTGTTAAGTTCAGCCTCATAAATTTAGAATTGCACTCTGTTATTTTGATGGTTATGTATTAACCATGTCCTGTAAGTTTTATGATTTTATATTCAGACATGCAGTAAATCATGCCAGTTATACACAAATAGCATACAGTGGCTTTATTTTTACTGTCCATTCTAGAAGAGAAAGAAAAGGATGATTTATTTGACCTAGTGGGGAAGAAAAATACAGAATATCAGTTAAATTTCAGAAGGTGTATCAGTAACAAAATTAGGTTCCATAAAATTTAACTGAGTCTTTTCTGAGACAAACTGATTTGCAGCAGATAAATGTGTTTGATATACTTCATTTTACCAATATTTTACACTGGAACAGGCACACAACAGTTGATCATTCTTTGCAATATATCTAGCAGGTGCTATGCTATTGTCTAGAAATCAAATGCTACAGTGTAAATATTTTTTCAAAAAAATTGACATTGGTACACAGAATAAAAACTAAGCCCTTTCCCAGCAACTTCTAAGATGTTTTAATAATGGAAAAACTTTTCTTAGTTTATTATTTTTTTGAAGTATCTAAATAAACTTTTTCTTTTAAAAAAGCCATAAAATCAGTGCAAGCCTGTAGCGTTGCATGGGCTTACTGTGACCCAAGTGCAGGACCCAATGCTCAGCCTTACTGAATCTCATCCTGATGGCCTCAGTCCATGGATCCAGCCTGTCCATATCCCTCTGTAGCACCTTCCTACCCTCAGGCAGATCAACACTCCCACCCAACTTGGTGTCATCTGCAAACTTATTAAGGGTGCACTCGATCCTCTCGTCCAGTTCATTGATAAAGATATTAAAGACAACTGGCCCCAATACCAAGCTCTGGGGAACACCCAGAACTGACAGCACCACTAGATTTTGCTAATTGCTCAAACTTCCAGGTCAAATGATGAGCCAGCAGCAAGACAGCGTAATGCCCTTAGTGACAGAGAACACCATGGTTACACCAGACTTTGGTCTTCCACTTGCTCAGATTAAATCCTGAAACTAAAATCCTCTTTCATTTTCCAAGAGCTATTAAAGACTGAAAAGTACATTTAAAAACTCGGTGTGCAGCACTGTAATCTTTAATTTTGATTTTTTTTCCATACCATTATATATTATATTATCTATTATATATATAGTTAAGAATCACAGGAAAGACTGTGTGTTTCTCCTGATAGCAATTCAAATCACAGAAAATAATCTGACAGTATCTACAGTGTAATCCAGCAAAAAAACAAGAAAGCTTTTCTTTAAAACTAGTAATGTACACATTGGGTATTTGCACAGATTTCTATTCAATCACACCTCAACAGTTCATTGCTACAGCAGAATAAAAAGGTGTGAATTTATGTCATGGCAATGGGCTGGAACGCCCTGACTCTGGGGGAGGAGGCACTCTGCTCATCTGCCCACACTTTGCCCCATTAAAGTTTCTTGGAGTTAAGCCCTACCTTTTCTGAATACACGTTAGATCTATATTCCAGTATATACTGCACTATACAATTCAGAATTAGCCCTGCTGTTATAAGTAATAAAATGAAAACATAAACGGACCATGAAAGGTATTAAATGAGGCACTGCTAAACAACTGTATATGGTTTTGCATGACTTAGAATAGGCAGCTACGCTTGGTTTATCAGGTTTATCACATTTTGCATTGACTTGGTTTCATTTTTTAACTTATTTTCATTAGTTGCTTTTGCTAATAAATACAGAATGACCGCACAGGTCTAATTTGGGTGAGTTAAGAATCACAAATAAGGCCACTCTTAATGTGGCCTTGTTAGAGGAAGGCAATGAAAATTGATTCTGTTTCTGCCTATGCAGCCTTTGCCTATGCACTGGGATGACTACTACATACAGGTCCTGATGCAATGAATTCTTTCAGTGCAACTTTGTCCACTAGAACTGCAAACACCCTATGGTAGGAGATTCATTATTAAGGGTATTCTGAAATTATTGTGAAGCCAAAATACAGCTTATTCTATGCATTATTAAAATCTGTTATGGCATTTGATTTTTTTGTGCTTCTGCTAGCAAACTGTCATCTGGTGCTAGGAATTAAAAACAAATTCCCCTGGGGGCAGGATCTATCTATTCTAGAAGGTGCAACAGTGCAGACAGCTCTGCAGCTTTGCATGTCCATAGATTCTTCTTTTCCTTTCAGAACAGTCAAAAACTATCAAGTGCACTGTACACACAGAGAAACAACAACAACAATTGTTAAGAAATTCCAAATGTCTGATAAGAAATGTAATCATACTCAAATTAGCTGCTGTAGAGTTCACTATATATACAGTGGTACTTGTATTCTTTTACAGCATTTTTTCCTGGAATGTGACAACATGCTGGCAAGTAAAATTAGATGCTCTTATCTTCCAATTTTCACTAAAATCCCGAGTCCTGATTTTCTCTGCATAAACCACATATAGATTTATATTTTGACAGTGGGAAGTAGGAAATATTTATAGTTAAAGAGAATGAAAAAAGAGAGAGCACTACAACGTATGTTACATAATAATTCTCTCTCTCTAAATGAAAAATGTTTTTATTCATCCTACCTGGTAAGCTGAAGGAGTTCACTGTCACAGTACTTTATGGAAAGGATTCCCCAGAATTGAAGCAACTTGTTGGTTAACTAAAGTCCATACAACAGTATCATCAGGACAGTGACAACTTTCCTTTGAATAAAAACTTAATTTTATGTTAACAGCTAAGGTCAATGTCCAGCTAAAAGCCATTTCATAGAGGCACAGAAATGAGAGAGAGGGTGAGGGGGGAAGAGAGAGACCATTATATGGAAACATAACTTCATTAAAAACATGAACATACAGGGTCCATTTGTCCTGAATTTCTTCAGTAAAAATGTTTCCAGGCATGTTTCACTGGTGGACCAATAGCCCATGTTTAACAACCCAAGAGAAGATATAAAGGCAGAAGACTCTTGAAGGATGAAAAGAAAATCTGTGCAACTTCTCCAATTTTGCTATACTGCCAGGGAAAAAAAAACACAACAAAAAAAAACACAAAACCCAAACAACAATAAAACAAACAAAAAAACACCCCAAAACACCCCAACCCCTTCCCCCCCAAAAAAACCCCAACCAACCCCAAAACAAACAACAGCAAGAGACTAAACCCCTTTCCAAAGCACAAAATTTGCTGAATGACCTACCCCTTGGCAAACCAAGAAACCAAACTCCCTAGGAAAGAGCAGGGCTAGAACAGATCAACACAGTGACTGCCATGGAACAAGGGGATATAGGTCAGACTGTACAGAAAAGCTAAGAGAAATGACTCCTCTGAATCACACCTGACCAGTGGCTAGCTGCAAGGACCAGCTTTTAAGGAATCATAGGTGATTCAGACTTTGCACCCAAAAAAGAGAGGTGGGAACATTGCAATCAAGGAACACACAGTGTTTGCTAGAATGGGAGAGCAGGAAGATGCTCAGAAAACCTCGTTTCAGGTATTCTCTTCTCATATCCTCTGAATGAGGAAAGGAAAAGAATCCCTCTGCTACTGCTAGATCCTTCACGTCACACCTATGCCTCCGCATTAGCAGCACAGTGCGAAGGAGCCCTGGCTTATGCCAGTCTCCTTGCATCTCCAATAGGATGCCATTTCAACACTTGGGCATTTGTGTATGATGTTTATTTATATACCCAAGGTCATTAAAACTTGTTTCCACTATATATCCCAACGCATCACATCCATCTTTTTAATCTCTGCTTCTGACTGGAAGAGCACTGCTTTAAAATCTGCAGTGTATTTTTTCTGAAATGTTTCTTCTTGCCTACCATGGGAAAAGATTTTCCAGCAGCCATTAGCTACAGCCATTTTCACATCTCATTTTAACAAGCTATAAAAGCAGAACAACATGCCAATTACATGAAATAAATAAAATGAGTGGGTACAAGATGGCTAAGAAAACCTCTTGCACTGCATATATTTGTTAGAGAGAGTATTAGGGTTTCACTAATGCATTTATAATCCTGCAGAACAGTCTGGCACATCTGCATCTTCAGTAGAACAGAACGGCAAAGATGATACAATCCTCAGAGAATTTCTATTTGAAATAATTTTAGATCTGTTTTATGTATACCAAGGAAGCTGCCAGTCATTCTGATCTTCAAACACGCTGAACTCCACAGAGGGAACTCTGGTAAACTGCAGACTGTTCACCTAAATGCATTTATTTTAGCAACATGAAAACCAGTTGCTGTATTTGGCTAATAACACATTGCACATTTGGAACTTTGTTAAATACCTTAATTGTGTAGCAGAGAATAAGGCAGTTAATTTACACAAAAGGACACAGAGGTGAATTTTATGTCTACATCTCGGAACAAAATAAGTAAATTCACTGAACATATGGCTTATTAAATTTAATAGTTCCTTTCCAAGATGATTCTGATTGCCATGTTTTGAAAGATAGCATTTTAAAAAAATTTCTTTTGGATATTTGCCGTTGAGCAGATATGCCATCTGTCTCCCCAAACGAAAAGAAACTGAAGACTTTGATTACTATTTTCCTAACCAAGATTCAGGGTAATGTATTTCTAGTATACTGATTAGCTAGATCTGAGATCACATCTCAGACCTGTTTATTCTTTCTCAAAGAACTACCCACATGCACACACAATTGTACTACGTGCTATACGATGAGAGAACCATAAGGAAGCACCAGCACCCCTTGCATCACTTTCAAGCACTGTTGGTGACACCATGTTATTCAAATAGGCATCTTGTATTTTCACTCAAGTTTTAAGGAGACAGATGTCTAAAGCATAACACTCCCAACTGGACTTAGAATTTCTGTCATAAAATGCTCATATTAGAAAAGAAAACTAAAAAGGAAGCCACTCACAAATTTCATTGTGAAACTATAATACAAATAAGATGCTGGACTGAGCAGATCACACAAATTCTGTGTATAAAGGGAAAAAGTGTAAGCCTGAGAGTATAGCAAATTCTTGTATTTTACATATTTTGTACATCAAATCCTCAGAAGTCCAACTCATTTCTCCTGTCTAGCTGTTTTCTAGGAAAATCTTTCTCACTAGCAGCCTTTAAGCCAACACAAGCAGTAACTCACCTGTGTCTGAACCAAAATGATTATTTCATTCCCACTGATAAATGTATAGATTATGCATTTACTTCTGAAGTCATCAAGTGTCTCTTTCAAATCCCGTGTGAAGTGGGAGAGAAGCCCAGGAGCAGAGTTAGATGGGCTATTGGCCCCATATCAGCCACAGGGGCCAACAAGGTAACATGGCCATCATTACCACAGAAACACCACACGCTTTGGTCCTAGCTCAGGAGGCGAATGAATATCACTGTTCATTTAAATCACATGAAGCTTCACTTGGGACTCTGGGGCATATTATGTTCAGCACATTACAACAGAGCTGAACAAAAATAAATCCTATGTATAGTCTAAGGCATAGTGGAAAACCACAGGTGGTGAAAAAAAAAATAAATAAAAACCAGGTTTCATCACTCAAGTCCTATATATACACTATGGAACTGATTTATTGCTACAACCCTTTTCTGCTTTTTTAATAGCTGTATTAAACAGAGCATTCATCAAAGCAGCTTCTGAACCAGAGCTTGACTCTGAACTCACACCCTCTCAGTGACAGGTCCATGTGGTGCTGCCCTCTGTGCCCCGGCCACCCCTGCCTGGCAGGACAGCACCAGGCAGCCACAACAGCTCCCGTTTCTGGACATTATGGACAGAAATGGGTTATATGAAGGTTGTAATGACATTAAAAACAAAAGAAGTTTTACAAGTTGCATTTTAGGCTAATGTTTGGGGGTTGTTTTCCATTTTCTTTTGTCCTGAGACAACACAGCCAAAGCAGAGCTCTGCATTCCTAAGGCTGCCCACCTTCCAACTAGGCAGAAGGGCTCCGGATAAAACCTGCACAACAAGCAACAGTGCAGAAGCATTTTTCAACACTGTTAAATTAAGTAGACAAGCAATATATAACCACACAGGGGCAAAAGGAGAGTTGTGATATAGCTGGATGAACTGGGCACAGGAAAACATGTGCAAGAAGTAAAATCTGCAAAATAAGAACAAGGGCTGTGGGACAAGTGGGAAAGCTGCCCAGAGGACATGGTCCTAAAGATAAATCCGCTACTCTGGGAGCAAATGAGATCCTTGCTTCTGGGGAAGGAGGCCAAGCAGCATAAAAACACTGAAGAGGAGTGAGGAGAAATGGGGAAGATAAAGTTACTCACTGATTCCAGCTCCTCACCCCCAAGTTCTCACCCACCAGCTGGTGGCCTGGCCTCAGCAGCAGAGACGGGGGGAGCTCAGCCTCCAGCTCAGCCTTGGGTGCTGCACTGGCACAGCGGGCTCAGTGTGAGGCTGGTGGGCACCAGCTCAGCAAGTATGTAGTGAATCATGATTAAGAGCTAAATGTTTATTGTTAACGAATATCGATCTAGTGAAGCCCTGTTTTGAAGCTTCCAACTGGCTGGTCTTTCAAACACTCCCCTAACTGGTAAACAAACCCTTTCAGCTGACATTTAGTTTCAACACAGGCCATCAGCAGCAGTTCAGCAGTCACGGGTGGGAAGTGATGGTCACCACCGAAAAACAGGAGGCAGCTGAGCTCAAACCAGTACAGGTTGTGCAGGTGAAACTCTTCTAATGCAGAACAAGATAGAAAGAGACAAGGTGCAGCACAATGCTGGGAGAGGCTCAGCCCGCAGGGCTGTGTGATACCATCACCCCATCAAAGGGCATCCTCAATCAGGACACAAAAAGCAGGAATGCTTGGAGCCTCACTAGACACTGCTTCAGCTTTGAATCAAGCACATGGTGTGAAAGCAGCTTGTGCTGCCTGTTATGGTCCCATGTGAGAGTACACCTGGGTGACAGGTAGTAACAAAATTACTGTGAGATAATTTTTCTTCCAGATACTTGATTTAGAGTATGAGCCAGTACTCACGCATGTGTTCAACCCCCATGATGATCTTGCCACTGCTAAATAGAGGCTGCTTGGAGAGGGCTTTTTACTATCTCTTTAATAACCACAGCTGAAATGAATTTACCTAAAGGACAGATCTTTCATTGAAATTCTTGGACAAAATTATCAGAACTCGCTGAAATTTATGTTTGAATAGCATAAGTCTAAAAAATTCCTCAGACTTCAGAAACTCCTTAAAAAAAAGAGTCAAGTATTTTGAGACCATCAGTATACACAACTAATTTCATCAGGCTTGCAACCATTACCCAGACTGCTGAATACTTTTTGGTGCACAAATAAACAGAGCATGTACTACACGCTAGTACACTGGGCACTGCTAGAACTGTGCAGATTTATGCCAGGTTCCCTATCTACCATCATCACATTTTCATAGCATTGCCATAAACTCACAATTTGTATGCACGAAACCCAGAACTTTCTTTCATTCTTATTGATATATTAATGAAGTTACTCTCTATTTCTCAACAGTCTTCGTTAAAAATCCACTAGCATTATTTAATTACATAAATAATAATAAATAAATTACCTAAATGGACTTGCAGAACCAAGTTTTTGTTAACAAGTCTTGCAAAATTCTTTTGAATGTTAAGACTTACTAAACTGCACTATGACCTCCTGTGCTTACACAAGCACAGTACACAGAGTTGCAGAATTTACCTTGCTTTCCATAAATAAAATAGATCTTAAAAAATTAGATATAATGTAATGAATACTATACATTTAATTACAGTGGTTTTGGGTTTTTTGAGAGGGAGGTGGGGTAAGGCCTATCTGTGGACTTCACATGGAAAGCTACAACACAAACTTCCTTGCTGCCAGCTCTTGTAGAAGCTGATCTGTTCGAACAGGTTTGACTATATTTGTGTTTTGATGCAAAAATGAACTAACCAATGATAAATTCCTTCACAAAGAAGCATGAATGAGTCATGCAAGTGCTCACATAGGAAACGTGAGACAGAAATTATCATCGTATTAGGTGTTCTGGTCTAGCATCTGCCTTTGGATACATCTGTGTCATTGCTATGAAAGTCTATTGGGCTCTTATTAAAAAGCAGACTTTTTCCACAATTATTGAGTCAAGTCTGTTGGTTATAATTCCTTTTAGAAATATGCAACTTATACCCATACTGATATATGCTAGTTAATTACTTTCAGTTTTAAAAATCACTTTTTTTTTCTTTAAAGAAATTACACAAGGTATAATTTTATTCCCCTGGCTTGTTATGCAGCTTATACAGCGTAGGAACACTTGAGCAACACCAAAGGCTACTGCGGGGCTTCTGAATAGTCACTAAATTACTCCTGATTATTTTATGTCATGGCATTCTAGCATCATTGTAAACTAAAAAAAAAAAAATAAATGAAATCTTTTATTTGTGATCATATTGATAATTTTTCTCATTACACTCACCCTGACACAGTTTGGATTTCTAACAAGTGTATATGTTACAGTATTTTCTGTTGGTTTATAAAAAACTTCTGAAAGTATATCTTTAGGTCTATGTCTGTACTAATTTCAAAGTCACTGTCTACTTTCTCTTCTCTCTCCTTGTGCAAGTTTGTACATCTTTATAATACCTTCTGATTAATTTATCACATAGTAAAGATCTTAAAAAAATCATTATCCTTTTGATCTAAAAATCCTTATATTTCATCTTTAATATGTTCTTTTGAGAGGAGCTTTCTGGAGAAGTTGCCACGTATGTTCTACTCCTCTGAGACATAACAGCTGAGCTCAAGTTAGACTTTAGGAGCTTCAAATCACATTTAAAATGGTTTGAAAAGTTTTTGTTTGTTAAAAAACCCATTTCTTTCATTCTATGAAAAATGAGAGTACTGTTGCAGTACATATGGCACAAGATGACTAACAAAAAGGAAATACATAAAACTAGTATTTGAAAGAGTGTCAAAATTTTTCACCACAGAAATGATTAGAAGCATTTCTAACATGCAGTTATTTCGTGAACTAGACTTGAATAAGGAGGAACAAAGGTAGAGAAAAGCAAAATATTGATTTCTTCAGAATGTTTTTCTTAGATGATCATTATTTCTGTAAGATGATCTGTTCCTCCGTTTTTTTAAGCCATGCAAAGAATTCATCATACGTAGGGAAAAAAATACCCTCACTTTGCACAGTCATGCTCTAATATTCTGCTTTATAAAGAGTGCTTTTAAGCTAGGAGATTATCTGGAACCACATTAAAGTCGAAAGCTCAAGGCACTATGTTATATAGTTAGGCACCATGTTATATAGCTATTGCAGAAAGGGAGAACAAATGGTCTTTCAGGCAAAGAATAGCAAATGACTTAATATTTTTACTGAAACTGAAAATGATGGGAGAAAAACATGGTGAAAAAAGATCAGTAAAAAACCAAAATACCTAAAAAACAAGCTAATATACATTATCAGGGGATTGACCAAAGCCATAGAAAACGTGAAGCTACCTGGTCTACCCTCTTTGCACTTCACTATGTACAGTTATATTTTTTAATGATGCTGACTGTGAAGTCCTCAGAATTATGTTCAAATCCTCCCTCTACAGCTCCAGACTTTAAGTTACAGTGCTGCAGTACTGATCACTCCCAGAATGTTTTCTTGGGATCTTTAGCAAAACAGCTGGACTGAGGATAAGACAGAAAACACTGATTATTAATGTCTGCCTGCTGTGGTTACAGGTCAGTCTTCTAACATTTATCATACATCTCTTATTTCTCTTTTCCTCTCTGAAAAACAAACAAACAAAACAAAACACCAGGATGCCTTATCTATGGAAGTAAAATGTGATTAATTAATTCAAACCATCCAAAAATCCGAAAACATAGGAGAAACTCTGCTTTTAAATGAATAGAAATGTTCATTTGAAAAGAGTGTTGTATTATGCATAGTATGTCCTTACTTCTGGATAAGGATGTCAAGCCCACAAATAGAGAGTGCACAGGGGAGAGGACAGCAAGTCCTGATTGAGACAGACAGAGGACAGGCTTGGAGCATGATCCAATCTCAAATTCAGGATTAAACTGAATATGGGTATCAATCTTCAGACAGTCTTAGGGAAGTTAAACTATAGGTCAAGAAATAAAGTATCCCAGTGAAGAAAAACTGGCTATGTATCATGATACAAGTGGTCTTGAAGTATGCAGTAATTATCCAGAAAATTAGAGCTGGCAAATTAATCTAGACGATCAAGACTCAAGGAGTCTTTGAGCTGCTACCCAGGGAGTATGTTGACAGGACTGGGCAGACAAGGTTTATTAGTTCACTGTTTAATACTAAAAAAGTAGAGAACTGCACCAAGGAAGGTAATAAACAATTATTTAAATATATTGCTAGCTTTAAAAGTAACTATGAAATGCATAACAATGAGAAGGAAAATAAAACTCCAAGTATTTGTATCTCATTCACATATATCACAAGGACAAGCATTCAATTCCTAGCAATCTTGTGGCATTCACTGACACATTAACCCTTCACGGCCAGCAGCCTAAGAGGGTTTGCTATAGCAGAAGATTATTAAAGTCAACATCAGCATTTATATACAGATGGAAACCATTGAAACTTATTTGCTGTGTTGCTATAGCAGTCTTCTGGAAAACAGCATACACACGCAGTTAGTTAAAACATTTTTTATGGCAGATTACTACTTCCTTGCACAGGAGTGTTGTTTCATTGGCTGCCCTAAAGCTCAGCATTTGATGCATTCTCTGCAGCCTCCTCTGACTCCTCTTTCCTCTGCACTTCACGTCCCACTATTTGTTCTCACCCATTCCTCTTTTCACAGTGTAGGAGGTCTTAACCTTAACCTAATCCTTCCTACCCACACTTTCTTTCTGTTCATTGTACGAAACTTCAGAAACAACTTTTTAGCACAAGCGTTAGTGATACTGTGTTTTACTTAGCAAAATGAAGTTTAAAAAAAATAACAAAAAAACCCCAAAAAACAAACAATGCTACAAAAGACAAATTCTGCTCTGTTAAGCAGTTTTATCCATTCCCTTGTTTTGTCCTTATTCACACTGTGTAATATAGCCTAAAGCTTTAGCGTTATGTGGGAGATACAAAAAATAGCACACAACTCCTTAAAAATAATTATTTTTTGAAAGAAAACCGGAAAAAAGGAGTAATTTCCCTGTAATTCATCTTATTTCAGGTTTAGTAAATAGAAGTATTCTACAGCAAACTAATAAATCCATTTCTTACTTAGTACAACTCAAGATCTTTTTTTTTAAAAAAAACATTTTTTTCCCCCAGGAATCTCGATTACTCATTCTTACAGCTCTGCATCTGAGGAAACAGAAGCTATATTTTCACTCTTGAACACTAATTTGATGTTGACAAAAGTCCCTTAACCATTTGTGTGAAAAAATCCAACTGCTACCTTTCAATATTTCTGAATGACAGTCATGGCTCCAAGCAAACAAATGATGCTCACATATTGTGCCTTGCCTACAGGCATGTTGTTATAATTGAACGATATTATGCCTTCTTACAAGATGGTATCTCAATTTCAATAGGGAAAACATGGCAGGGAAGTATCAGTTTCCATAGGTGTCTTGAACTTCCTGGCAAATACAATTTCCTCAACTGATCGGTCTTCTGTTGTAACGACTTCAGAAATCACAAAAGCCATCATTTCCACAGAACTGCTGCTCAGCTGCATAATCTGTCCCAAAGAGATGTTATTTGAAGGCCCTCAATAATACCAGCATGGTTCTTAATAATTAAGAAGTAAAAAACCTACCAAAACTTCTTTTTCCATCTTAGCCTATAGGAAAAGAAGCTTGATGAGCTCATATTTTTACTTCATTTTCCTGGATAGGTGCACTGTGTATTTGGGAGCAAGAGAAAATACCAAAAGATGGGAGGTATAAATATGAGTTTATAATACATCTAAATACAGCCTGATGTACCCTGTGAATGAACTGTACCTGTGACATATTCCATCAACCAGTTTCTTAAGAGTCCAGCTTATGTAAACCTCTCTCTCAGACCCCATCACCTGATCACAGATGGAGAATCACCATGCAACCACAGACTTAGGAGGACAGATAGTATACACAGGGCAAAGGCTCTTACACATTTTTAATATTAGGAAAAGGACCTTGAACTGTATGCCTTGAGGAGCCAGCACAGACTTCATTCACAAATAAAACTGCCTCTTCTCCTGACACTAGCATGCTGCACAGTACTAAGCACCTAGAAACTTGAGGTTTCTCGTTAAGAAACAAGTGATATAGAGTTTGTAAGCACCTACAGTGTAAGTGGTGTTAGTTAAATGTATTCACGTAACAAACGCAAGTGGATAACCAGGCAACAGTCCCTTTTTAGGACTTGGTTGTTCCAACTACTGCTTGATTTCCTGGAAGCAGCAGCACCTGAAGAGTTGAATGAACACACAACTCTGCTACCAGCTGTGCAAATTATTCTCCACAAGGCCACTTTTTCTTGAAATTTCTTAACACTGCTTAAGAAAGAGGTACTGTTTAGAAGCAGTACCTCTTCCAAAATTCAGCAGTTTGTAGCACAAGAACATGGAAGATCACAGCAATGGCACCCTCTGGTGACAGACAGTAACACATAATGAGATGAATTATTCAGCCTGGAAAAACATTTAAAGCTACTGCTTCATGTAAACCTTTTACATAGAAAGCATTCCTACAGTAAGCTGCAAAATGCAGGAGGGTATTTGTAAGAACAATAACTAGCCTTCAATAGCCAGCTACTTTATTGAAAATGCAAGTTCTTCAAAATACTTCCATCTCTCCAATATCACCATATCTTCCTTTTATGGGTTCTAGTTTAATCTAATGTTCTCCCACCATCAGACAGACAAACTATAAATTGAAAAAATGGTCCTCTATTTTTGTCTTAGATAGTATTTCACATCCACATACAGTTAAGATTTCATTATGGTCCCTCTAGTGCTACAGAAGCTTTTGACATGTTGAAGAACACTGAGGACAGGTCTGTGAGCCAAAGGCTTAACAGAAAAATGTTTGGGAAGTGGACAAACAGCTGCTCATAGGAAATCTTTCACTTGATTAGAGAGTCAGAACTTCAGTCCCATAGCTTCTTACAGCAACAATGTCAGAGAGTCAGCAATTTCAAATGCTACAGAAAGATTGAATTAATATATAAAATTATTTCCCTTATCAATGTCAAGGAAGGAGACTGTGATAGAATGTGTAAAAGCTTAAATTAAGCAGAAAGATGTCTTTGATCCATGTGAAATATAGTGAAATTAGAAGAAAACAGTTGATTTCCTGATTGCTCCTGGAGCACCTGACAGAGGTTCAATTCTACCAGGAACTTTTGCAAAAAGTTGAGTCACAAAAAAACTTTATAGATAAAATATAAATTTTGTCTCCTCTGATCTAAGGAATGGAACTTATGGCACATTTTTATCATTTACTACTTAAGAACTAAGTAAAACAAAGTTTTTTAATAAAAGAGAGTGAAGTAATAATAATCTCACTTGAAATTCAGTAATTATGGAATTATTTAGTTTTCAACAAGTTCTGTTTATTCTAATAGTTACATTCTAAACTTTGGCACTAAAAGAGCTAAGGTATAGTGTCCTATCCATTTTCTAACTGAAGATGACTTCTAGTCTACCTGAATAGAATGTTACAATTTAACATCATGTCAACAATCAATTCAAATACGTCGTCTCTGACAAGCTGCCAGATTAGCTGAAAAGAGTGTAAACACAAAGCATACCAAATGAAATATTTATAAACAGTAATAATACTTAAATAGCATATCTGGGTGTAGTTTTACACATACGGCAAATAGGCATTCACTGCACTATAAGAGTTCATTGGTCAGACTCAGGCCAAGCTTCATAAATGAAGGGTTGACTAGAAAAACCAGTATGTACCTTGACCTAATTATGCACTAATCAGTGAAATACGCAAGGCTTTGTAATTAGGAAGATTATTAATAGTGGGATATGCTATATGAGCAAAGCTGCCAGTATCCGGTTTGACAAATTTAGAAGAGGCTTTTGGTAAAAATTCAGTCTTTTGAAAGGGAACACAGAAAATAAATCACGTGTATGGTTCCCTGTGATGTGTACTTCAGTTTACAAGGGAAATGTGAAATACAGCATTTTTGTGTTTGTTTGTTTCACCATGATAAATGTTGTTAAATATCACGTACAGGTAAACCTTCCTGCTAAGGTTTTATCGCTCACCAGCCACTCACAATACATTTCTTACCCAGCTGGATTAACTTTATCAAATACACATCTCTGTGATAGAAAAGTATAAAAAGGCATTATCCTAATTCAGTTATCCTCTGAACAAAGGCACTGTCGCTTGCTTACCTAGGTGACCTATATCATCTAAGTTTGCTTCACTAAAACTAATCATTGACAAACTGAATGATGTGCTGTAATAGAGTTCTTGTTAAACATAGTTTCATCATTTCTCTCTAGTGATGGAGAGGCTCATCATTAAAATATTAATTGAAAAGTCTCATGGCTTTTTGAGTTTTTTTTAAAAAGCTCTCCATGTTTTAACCTTCATACAATGCTGTAGATACAGCTGCACACAAAAGCTATTTCCTCATGAATTCAGGAAAAAAGGAAGATCACAGCTAGCCTCAGCAGTTTATGAATCCGGCTGCTGCAGGATTTTCCAGGTAACCTTAATTCACCAGCCTATATATTTATTATTTTTTCCTCAGTTTTCTTGCTAAATACTGGGTTGCATTTCCCAGGTCTCAATTCCTGGTTGCTTTGATTCATGCAGTTACCTAGAGGACATTCATATAATCCAAAAAAGTAACTCTGAAGAGAGAGACTGCAAACCAGAACAGTTTCAGCCAGGTCCTCCTACAGTATATGGACAAAAAGCACTACGGTCAAGGCCCAGCAGCCAGACCATGGCACAGGCTGGGACAGGGGTACTGAAATCACTGACACCTCAGAGAAATGACAACTTTTACAGACACTGAAGCCCTGGCTGAAATGAATGGAGAAGAAGATCACAGACACCCATGGTATAAGATGCACTCCATGCTTAAGAGATTTTCCTTTTTTTTTTTCCCCCCCCCACACTCCATTTATAATCAGGAGGGCTGGAAATACACATAGCTCTGGAGAATAAAACCCGAGATCCTGGTGTACACTGGTCAACACCAAACCGAATGGAAAATCTAATGGCTGCCAAATCCCTGCATGCCAGCTACAAGAAACTGAATGTCAAAAGAGCATTTTTTAACCTTTTAGGCCACCTAAACAGAATTCACACCATTGCCACATCTGCATCCTTACTCTCTAGACTATCACCAAACACTGCTCCAGACAGTGTTTATTTGGTTCTTTCAACATACCTGTATGTTTAGCACTTACTTCCATCGCACCATCCTGCTGACTTACACTACAGTTCTATTGAGTTATATTAAAATTGTAACAAACATTTAAGATGTTATACACTGTCATTTCATATTCCTGTCTTCCATGAGGCTTTAAAGTTTACCAGTACTACATATCCATTTTTTGTCCTTAACCCCATCATCCAGCCTCCCCCTGCACTGAATGCCTAAGCCATTTACCTGGACAAAATTGTAGTTGATGTGTAGTTAAGTTTTTAAAAGTCATTCCTGCTAGTCAATTCCCTCATTAGGAAACCACTTCCTATCAGAAGTGCCCTCAGGTTTTGAGAGCACATCAAAATTGGATCCACTTAAGCAACTGAGCTTTGATACTGTGCTTAATGACTTTCTAAATTTGTCATTTACGAAGCACTTTACAAGCCTTCCTAAAGAAGAGATTAAGTATGCCCATGCATGAGCTAACCTCCCTAGCACTCCTTCTTAAGAAGTCTAGTTGATGTATGACGTATGCAATTCCATTTTCTGAATATATGACATTTCATTTAAATCTCAGCATTTCCTTAGGACCATCTGGACACTTTCTTAGTTCTGAACAGACGGTACAACTGTGGCAGCATTTCCTCTCTTCTCTTTCATACCTGTCCCTCCGGCTGTTTCCAAGCTACCCGAGTCGATCCACGAGGGAAATAGGCACAATGTTCCCAGAAAGTACTAACAGCTGAAAGCAGAACTCAATTACACAATATACAGTAAGTCTACAGCTTCCCTGCTTCTTCTTGTGCACAAAACATAGATATACTATCTCAAAATTATACAGTCATATTATCTTTTTTCCCCCCAATTGAAGACTGCACAGATCTGCTCCAACTGTACTGCCACTGTTTAAACATCCCATTTTAACAAGGAAAGTATGTCCCATAAGTAAAAGTGAGTATTTCTTAGTAGGAATACTTAATAAACAAATTTAACCTCCCACTTTTTTAACCCAAACAGAATTCTGTCACCAGGATGGTTACAACCTTCTACTTTCAAACTGGTCTTACCACTCAGAGACATTAGCACATAAAAAACAAAAACAAAATCTTCTCAAGAGTAGAATCACAGTTTCACCATAACCTTTTCTGCAAATTGTGAAGTGTGAAATAGAAAGCTGAATAAAACCTGAAGTAATAAAACATTGAGAAAAACATGACAAAATTAGAACAGTAAAAATCAGAAAATAATCTCCTCAGATGCCATCTGATGATCTGGTGCCTTTTTGTACACTCCTCTGATGCAGTGATATCTTTACTTTTCCATTGTAAGTCTAAGTCTGTTATTCAACAACATCCTAGGAAAAGCCCCAATGATACTTCTCATAAAATTGAAGCAACAGTAAAATATGAGGTCAGTGTGAATTAAGGGATTTTTTGTTTGTTTGTTTTCTTAATATTTACTTTACACAGGCATTTGAGAAATTACTATATGAAATCACCACTGAAAACGTCATAGCAGATAAAAAAAGAAATAAAATATAATTTCCCTGTTTTTTCTTAAGATTCAATCAGAAGTACAACACATAAATACAGTTTCTTATATTTTATCTTACAATTTTCCCGACTTCATTTTAATATAAAAAACAGAGTGCCACAAATAAAGTCATTGATATGCAACACATGGTATTGTCTAGTAGTCAAACTTTTAACTACAACAATAAAAAACAGCACCAAAGTAATGTGGAAAAGGTAATAGAATTCAACATCACCAGTATGTCTGGCATAGCAAGTGTTGATGGATATTGAACCTGAATATATCCGTGAAGCATCCTGCAACTCCTTTCCATGTGACTTGAACCCTCGCACCTGATGCTAGAGACAGGCTGGCTCCAGTAGGGTAGGGAAGATCCCCAGGAAGAAAATACAAGGAAAGGGAAAGTGCACAACACGACCAGATTCAACACAAGCACCTTCGAGGTCCATTCCAATAATGCACCACTTTTCCGCACCTCACCAGGTACAGCTGGGCTGTCAACACAGAAATTGTTCTGTACATTCAAAATTACTTGCTTTTCATAGGCATTAGATACAAAGAGCTACCAAAATCAGTGTTTTGATTTCTTTAAGACATACACACAGATTGCCACAATATGACCTTGAACTATTTCCCTTGATTTACTGAAGTTTGCGATTGCTTTAGTTATTCCCATTCATTCTTGTCATACTGCTCAATTCAGAATCACTACTCGTAAGATAAAAACATTCCTCGATCATCTTTTTTGGTCTGACATCATTTTAATAACATGGTTTCAGTCCTGGAAGTTCTCCCCCTCCCCCAAGGCATGCTTTTTTTCTTTTCTGACACACAAATGTAAACCAGAAATATCTCAAGTGTTTCAAATAATAATATCAGAGTAGAAATCTTCTGGTAAACATTTTATATTACGTTCCATTCTACCAGTGATATTATCCACTATATGCAATAATGGTTCTAATGCAAAAAGTGTGAAGGTAATAACCTTATACAAAAAAAGTCCCCAACACCATTAAAGATGTTTTCTCTTTTACACCACAAGAATTACCATGATCTAAATTCATATCAGACTGAAAGCCCTCCTTGTGGATTCTCTTTGGGTCTACTAGTTCATTTCAGCACTCTGGAATATTATCGAGATCTGCTCTGAGTTTACATGCTACTTCTCTATTCTCCTTTCTTCTACCTAGAATTATGTTATCTCTTTTATACTACTGGTTTGTTCAGCTTTTCACTCTCATCTGTCGGATGCTGGTTGAGTTTAATTGCCTGCCTAACAGCCTGTAACCAGTCATTCAACAACAGTGAAGCCAGGAAAAAAGAAGATTGCAGTTCTGTTGCAAAAGCATTCTGTACATCAATCATCCTTAATTATGACCGTTCTGTTTTCATGGATTTTTAAATTCAAAGTTACTTTATTTTACAATAGGTTTTATATTTTTGAGAATGTAATTGATTACTCAACTTAAAAAAAAAAAGAACAACTACTCTAGTTTAAAAAAATGAAAAAAAAGCAGACCTGGAAGAGTACTTGCTTCAAGGTCACTACCTAAACATAATCAGCACCTAAGCTTTTGTCTGGAAATAGGAGTACTGTAGGCTTAGGAAACATTACTTTTGAAAAGTTTTTCCTGATGTTTTGAAATAAGCAATTACATGATTTAATAAAAGGAAAGAAAAAGTAAGCACTGAGGAATCCTCTTGTATATCCCCTATACTCCCTACCTGTGGGCAAATAATTCATAGAATGTGCTGAGTTGGAAGGGACCCCTCAGGATCACCGAGTCAAACTCCTGTCCCTGTGCAGGACACCCCAGCGGTCACACCATGTGCCTGAGAGCATCGTCCAAATGTTTCTTGAACTCGGGCAGGCTTGGTGCTGTGACCACTGCCCTGGGGAGCCTGTTGCTCAGTCACCTTCTGGGTAAAAAACCTTTTCCTGATATCTAACCTGCTAATATTTCTATGTTCACAGAATTCTAATTTATGATAAAATTAAACCACATGAAATCTAGAAGTGCAGAAAATGGTCATGAGCTTTGTGAATGGATTTGAATGGGAACAAAATCATATTATTAGAGGAATTTCTAGAAATTAAGCCTACTATGCTACTTAGAGTTGTACTAAAAGTGCCAAAAAGATTTAATATTACAAGATAAGTGAGGGGTATGGTTTGTTGTTGCGGGTTCTTTTAAGTACCATGATATAAATTGTGACAGCATCTCAATATTAAAAAAAAAAAATCACCTTTTGGAGTTTTGTACTACATTTGAACCATGGTTTTGGAACACAACAGTTGAACTGCATCTGGGGATAAAGCTTAAATGGTACTTTAAATAAATTCAGTGGTTTAGGCATCATGAGTTCCCTCTAATATTGCTAGGCAGAAATGTATAAAATGTCATACCAAGAAATACCTTGGTTTATGCTAGCATTCTGCAAATCTGAAACCGTATCAGAGAGTGAATTTCTCTTGAAGTATAGATTCTTGTTACTTTCTCTTCAAGATGAATACCTAGCAGGTTGTCGATCTGCTTCTGAAGGTCATAGTATTTATTATGTAGGAAACCACTGCTGGACACAAGTGCGAGAAATTAATGATGGTTTTGTAACTGCCCACACTGTGGTGCTGAACCAGTGGGGCAACTGTCAATCTATATGATAATGCATTCCAAAAACTCCATAAAATCAGTGATGTGAAGAAGCATTGACTTTTGAGCTAACCAGAATCTGTGAGAGAGTAAGACTAAAAATTTTACTGAAGTTAACGCCTCTACGTGTTTAATAGTTGCTTCATACTTGTGTGATTTTCTTTTTAAGCAGTGAAGCATATAGAAACACTTATCACAAAAACCTTTCCAAATAAAAATGAATTCCACATATTGGTTAGTTCTTTGCACGCTGTTCAATCATGTCCTTCTTTCTCTTATTAACATAATTGTTACAAAAATTACCTATTCAAAATGGATTCACTGCACTGTATTTCCAATTACTTAATAATTCACTTCTTACAAGGAGGAAAATGAAATGCAAGCAAACAGACTCATTCTTTTATCAATGTCTGTGACAGTATGTATGAAAGAAGGTCCTGAGATTAAATTTTCTCAGACAAAAGGTGTGGCACAGTGCTTCCACTGAAATAGAGACAATCACATTCAGGGAAGTGAATTCATGATACAGAAATTAATCCCAGTCATTTCATAATGCCAGAATTTCATTAGTCAGGTTTGTTATTTGAAATTATGCACAGTAGCCTTATCAAAACTATACCAAAATCAATGGAAGTTGTCGTATTTTCTGTGAATGGTATTATTAACATAAAAAAATGGAAAAGGAAAAATCAATTAATCAGTCATTGACTTTTTCAAATACTGGCTTTCTTGCATGCACCATTATTAGTAAACATACATTTCCTCTCTGGTTTTGATGAAGAAATACATCCTGCTCTGTCTATGGAGAAGAGATATTACTTGAAGATTCAATTTAAATCAGCACAAAAAGACTGCTGGTACAAATAAAATCAATTGCACTTTTCTGAACTATCAATATAAAACTGAAATTCAGTTTTGCCTTGTGTGCTTTGGCAAGCAGTTGCTTGTGTTCCTCATGCCTGGCACACCGGCTTTGTTGAAATCAAGACAACTGTCAGTAAATGTGGGGAGGAGCCTAAAACAAACTGCTAAAAAAATCCTTTTCCGAGAGGAAACCAACATGTAACAAATTAAATTTTATCAGAAGTAATACGTGTAGCAGAGAGCTGGTTTCATTAGCTGGTATCAGCTGCCTGAACAGTTGCTCGGAGGGTATCACTTCAGGGAGATTCCTCTTCACCTTCTCAGAACGGAAAGTATCAAAACCTTCAGTTCATATTCTAACTAAGCTGAGTTTGCACCTTCATCACCCTGTAGCACGGAGGACAAATTCCTGCAAATTCATTTTTACTAGTTTTCCTCTTCGGTATAATTTAAACTATGTGAGCAGAGACAATTCCCCAGGTAAAAATTTTTAGCTGATACACATAAAGAACATGAATCTGGGTTATATGCATTTGAAAGGACAGCTGGCTTAACATATTTTACCTCGAGAACCAACCAATGTCTAGGTGTTTGGTCACATACGACTATTGCACTGTCTAAAGTCTCATTTCTAGGAACTTAATAAACTATACCAAGCAGAAGTGCTTTGCTTCAGTCTGATGCAAAGGTTTGATTTGTAGAAGCCCTCAAATACTTACCAATCAGCAAACAGTAAATTAATTTTATGTTTTTACAACTTCAAAAATATGAAAAAGCAGACAAAATTAAATCTGATTGTTACAAATTAGCACCACTGTTACAGCTACTAGCATATTGTAGATTATTAATATTACCTCAATCTGTGCATAAAAATCACATATGAGAAACTATCTTAAGAAATTTAATCATTAAGTTTAATTTAATGTACTCTGAGGACAAACTTCTGTGAAATATTATCACATGGAAAGTAATTGTAACATAATATATATCATATTATATGATATCCATGTAATAGATTGCATGACATTTTAGCCTGATGCTAAAAAAAACCCAACATTAAAAAGCAGCTTAGGTCAAACTGATGAAGAAAAGTAAAAAATTCACCTTTAAAAGAATACTCATGTATTTTTAAGTACGATCACATTCTCATACATGTGCATTAAGAATATATTGAAGAGAAAAGGCCTACCATTCTCCTCATCTGACTTATTTTCATTGTCGGAGTCAGTAAGCGTGAGCGCTGAGTTTTCACGACTTGACAGACCAGAACTTCGCCTGGATTTGATCCCTCTTCCCCACAGCCTGATGGCATGCTCTGGAGACATCCCTCCCTCCGTGTCTGAGTCAGCATCAGAGCCAGTGCTCAAGGAATAGCCTTGATGGAGTATTCCTATGTCTGAGCAGTAGCCACTTCGATGGGGAGAGGGCTCACAGATCCCTAGTTCTGCAAGGGTGAAGTTTGTTCCTAAAAGGACAATTAAAAAAAATAAATATTAAACGCAAGGGGACTTATTTTACATTTGAAAAAACCAGACCTTTTTAATTTCTCTTAAATATTCTGTACGCCAAACCTCTGTAATTAATTACATAGAGAGATCTCTGGTGCACAGCTCTAGCAAGACATAACTAAAATATATTGAATATAGTTAAAATGGATTAGATACACAAACCAAAGATAAGAAAGATCTCCAAATTTTAGGTTATTATTTTGGCCCCAAATAGTTAATCACTTAGTATGAGATTAATGTGAAGCTCATGACAAGTGCTAATGACTTGACCTGCTTTATTGAGTATCTAACCTTATTATTTGTAGGACCAGAGCATGAGCTTTGAAATTAAGCATTTGATTATGAGAAAAAATTCCTCTTTTCAAGTAAAGCTAATTTTCTCACACACAAGTCTTCCGTAAGATATTTTTTTTTTATTCTAATTTCGAGAGTTTTCTATTTCACAGGAAATAAACACTTATTTGGGAAAACAAGAGTTCACAGATCAGGATCACTTGAAACAACGTAAACCTATCAGCAATGTAACATGAAACCTTATCACCAATTTTGCACTTCTACATTTGGTGAGACTGGTAGTTTAACATCTGCTATAGAAATCAAGATAGACCTCATAATCACTACAATTGTTTTCTACCTTTTTTCACCATATTCAAGAAGCAAGTTTACATCAATATCAAAATTAGGAGGTCACCGATTTTAAAGGCAAAACTTTTGGGAAAAAAGTTAGTAACACCACAGTGGACAAAGTCCCACACGTTTTAAGAACACATGGAATCCATCAAGGTTCTCAAAAAGTATAGACTGGCTGGCTGGTTTCTGCTTATATGTCTGCTTCCGTGTTTCTAAAATGGTAATTTCATTTTATCCAAAAGCAGTTTGTGTTTATCAGAATGTCGCCATACAGTGGAAGTTCATACACAAACAAAAAAACATACTTAGGTGTCTTCTATTAAGAAAGACATTAACTGGATTTATTTTAAGTATTACAACTTCTTTCACAGATTAGCCAGGAAAGATCATACAGTATTAAATCTATCTGGTTCATCTATCTGCATCACCCCTCTCCAGTCTCACACCTAGCTGCTACAGTATTTTTCTGTTATGGGATGTATGCACACATCTACAAAAAGGACAACTGGGACCTACTTAACATTTATTCCTAGAGCTCATCAATAAAGGAAGGGGATGGATTTCTTCTGGAAGACTGAGCTATGACTTGATCCAGCAACGGCTACACAGCAACACTGAGCATGACATGAGGGAGGAGACACGCTCTCTTTCGCCCTTATGTTGACCAGTAAACAGGCCAGCAGCAAGAGAGTGGCCAACAACATCAGGTAAAGAAGTATCATTGACTGGATGCTTCAAAAAAAGTGAAGCATCTAGTGGCAAAGTTTAGAAAGAATATAAAAATGCTGACATTAAAAAAGTCAGTTCTCTTTCATCAACACCAGATTAACCCCAACCCTCCTAGTTAGGAGAATTTTTTAATCTGCCTTCTAACATTTATTCTCACAATCAGAAATGTTGTGGTTTAGTCTAAAGCAATGAACCGAACAGTCCTAAGCTTCTCAAGTGCACTTCAGTCTAGAGACTTTTTGCCTTTTTTTAAAAGTAAGAGTCTCTAGCACCACACTTAGATTAAACAAAGTTACTTTTAAAGAAAATGTAAACTTTAACTGTGCCATTTCAGTACAAGACATTTAACAAAACTATCTTGACTGACTAGAGTTTTGTTTTAGCCATATTAGCAAACTAACATTAGATTCACTTAAAAAAGGTCAAAATTGACCCAAAATATAATATATATATATATATATGGAGTGAACTGAAGCCTAACAGCTCCACACTTTCTGACCTACACAGGTAGAGTGCATGTTGACATTAGATAGATGTTAAAGTTATTGAACTCATAATGAAAGTGAAGTTTTTCAAGTTTTCTTGTTTGCTGGTGGCATAAATGTCTACAAATACACATCAATTACAAATATATTAGCTTAATTAAGCTGTTTTACATACACGGTAAAACATTTTAATGATATTCTGTGGATTTTAACAGCCATTACAAGCCCAGATGATTTCACTCTGATTAGCACCCTGTATTGATGTCAAAATCTGACTAGAACATTGACGAAAAAAGCAATCTTCAAAGAAAGTCTTATTTTATTTGTCTGAGGAATATGGTAAAAGCACTTAAAGTGGAAGGAAAATATAGTGTTCACAGAAATCATTCATCCATTGGAGTTTTATTATCTGGGAAAATGGCATCCTACAGAAATGTGGAGAAAAAGATTTGAAAACCGACAAATTCAAAAAATTTGAGAAGTGGATCGGATCAACTCAAGAACACAAATGGAACTGGCCTCTGAGCTTTTGGGAAAAGATTTTCTATGCTGCTTCTCAGAAATATCCTTACAGTCTTGCAACAGAACACTTCAAACATCCTGATGATAGAAATGAAATATTCTAGAGTTTTCCCTCTCCAGCAAAACCATGTTCTTCTCTAGTAGACTCTAAATTAGTTTTATTTATTATTTTTCAGTGTTTGCTTCTGCAAAGTATTATTTCAGAGAGTTCTGTAAAACAGCATACAATGGCAGAATAACTCATCCTTGAATATCTATGGATAACCACACAAGAACATATTTTTTGAGATGTTTTTCACATCTATATACATACACAGATTTTATATACGCACACATATATATTAAAAAAGCATTTTTTACATGTATATTTTATAACTAAACATGTATAAATGTATCTAACATGTATTATACTTCCCGATACCTTCATAGCCCTTAATCTACTGTAAAATCTGAGGACAAGGAGATAGAAACACTACAGTTACATTCTCCAGACCTTTTCTTGATCTGGATCATGTTCTCCTACATGCCCCGTTTCCTTAAATTGAAACTGTCCAGGTCTCTTGAATAACATATGAACTGCTTTCACTAATATAATATTCTCTTATTTGCTCAGCCATTATTGCACATTAAGGCATCAATGGCATTAGTAGACCACCCTTGTAAATAAAGATAGAGGATAAATACAGTTCAGGTTGCACAGAAATAATTTATACAATAATTCATAGCAGAAAGAACCCTACTGTTACTTTGCAAATAAGTATTGTCTCACAAACAACGACAAAACATCAAACTTGTGTCATATCCAATCAGACTGGAACAATACAGCCTTCCTTGCCTCCACTGCCAGTAGAAACTACGGCACCTATGAGCTGGAGCAAGGAAACATACACACAGCCTTGGCCTGAGGTTAGGATTTGATGTGACCTTCAAGAAGTGTTCTTCTTACAGCTCTTAAAATCAAGCAAATCAAGGACAGTAATACCTCTTGCTTGCCATTCCCTGGCAACTCAAATTGCACTGCTATGTATTGACAGAGACTATTTGGCCCAGGAGGTAAAATGCACTACTAGCACTAGCAGTCAAGGTAGATGGGTGGCTTCCTACAGTGTTATACAGCATACTCTACCACCAGGGCTTGCACAAAGTTGAGAGTAACTGCATATTACTGACACTTCACTTGCAAAGCAGGACTGAAATGTGCAGGCAGAATCCATTCTTGCACACTCAAAACCTAAGTGTTTTCTTTCAGATTCTTGTAGCATCTATTACATCGCTGATGACACTAAGTGAAAAGAGATAAATAATATCAGATTCTTACTGATGGAAAAGAAAGAAACCTCTTTCTCTTGAATAATACACCACGCACAAAAACAAACAGTCACCAGTTTTTTTGCTTCTTCATATGCAAGTGAGCTCATTAGCCTCCATCACCAGTCCCTTCACCCCCATCTGCAGAATCCACTAGACCACTTTCATTAAAGAAAAGCAGTTAATACCCGTTGCTCCCTTAAGGTGTATGCAATCTCTCATACACAACTAGACAAGTGGTATACTAGTTTAGAAGTGTAATATAACGTTACGTACTTGAGCATCATTGCCCATAATCTACATGCTGTGAATAGTCTCTCAATAGAGTAGAAAAGTTGTTTTGTTTTTAATTAGTACATGACTTCTATTATCTTTTGAGCACATTTCCTTTTACAGAAATTTACTGAAGTTATTTAGTGTATAAATGCTTACTGAAAGTGTGTTTAATTCAACAATGTATACAATTCTACTCATTATTTCAGCTAAGACTAGAAAGCATTACCATATAAGCAAAGGTTATTTTCACCCAACCTGTAGGCAGAGGTCTCATTTGGGTAATTACAAATTGCATGAATTGCCCTTCTGAAGATTAATCTAATCCAGCTGTGATCGCTACAAGATGCCTCAGAGGAAGATCTCTGAAACCAGTAATGCACAGATATGATAAATTTGCCTTCAGCACTAGATCAGCAGTTCAAAACTGTGCTAAGTCTAAAATTAAAAGGATAAATATCACTTACATTGTTTGCTACTATAATCAATTATGAGAAGCAAGGGTAACAAGAATACATTTATTTAAGACATTCCATCCTTTCTCAATTTTTTCTTATGTTCACAGCAATAATGATTTTTGCTGGCATGAGTACCACAATTTAGCTCCAATCTGTGGTATATGAAGAGGTCATTCTTTTTAACAAACTCTGATGCACAATTCATTTTTCTCAATTCTTTATGCATTCATTTATTATAATGACAGGGAAAACAGATGATCGCAATCTCATTTTTTTTTACCTACTCACTGTACACATTTTTAACATTTACCCTTGGTAGTCATCTTCCTTATCCAGTAAACAACTGCTATCTTTTAAATCCTTCTTTGTATTTAATTTTGTTTCTAATTCTATCTATCAGATACTCCAAACTGAGATTCCAAACCTAAGCTGAGGGATACACGACTGTCTTCCCATATTTTTGAAGCTTTTCTACTACTTTACTATTTTTGAAACAAATTCTACTAATGAGAGCCCTTTCTTATTCTAAATGTCCCCCTCCCCTCTTGATACACAATTATAGAATATACTGCATCTTTCTGGTGGTTTAAATATACTTAAGCCAGAAGTCTCTTTTCTGGGCAACATTTGGATTTTTAACCAGATAATCACAATGAATAGCCCGTGTGGCAAATTTAGTATTAGCATGAAACATGACTGGAAAGTTCTCTCTTAACACCATTGATATTACAATGGCCGCAATATTCCATTTCTGAAGAAAGCACAAATTCAAAAAGAAAAGTACAAGGCAAAGATACACCCTTCTTTCACTGTGATCTCTTCAAGTAGAGGAAACATCCCATAGTTCAGGAGGCCAGGTAAGAAAGAGTAGATACTGACCATTCCAGCCATGAGACTCATCAGCCTACAGGAGGCTTATGGGCTAGCTTTTTCTCCCCTTTGTAATATTCACAAACCTTATTACACAACTGTTTATCTGAACTCTCCTAACACTCCTAAGTATCTATCATTTTTCCCTAATAATTGTCCTTTGGTAGCTTGGGGAAGGAGCAGTGTAAGCTCCTGTGGAAAAAAACTCCCCACTAATCAAACACTAAAAATAGTAGAGAATGGATTGCTTAGAAATTAGAAAATAATGAACAAGCAGTATGCAGACAATTTTTAAAATTAACAGAAAAAACAATGGTTTTCTTTTAAGTGGAACTCTGGCAAGCTCAGTCCCTTCTGAAGCAAACCAACTAGAAGCAGCAAACAGAAATCCACATGCACACAACACATGGTTTGAATTTGAAATATATTTCTAGCTTCTCTCATCAATGACAGCAAAATCCTTTAATTGTCTCTCTTATAATCCTCTTTCTGCCTTGCTTCTTTCTGATTCGGAGATCCCCAAGCCTAATACCAGGATACAGATGTTTCTCTTTTTGACACTAAGTCTGCTGCCAGTATTAATACAGTAGATTCATATCCACTGAAAAAAAATAAATTATAAGGTTTATAAAACCAGGCATCTAATGAGATTTCACTCTAGCTCACAATATTATATAATCTTCAGTTATGTGATCGTATTCTCTTTTTTCAGTAAAATTTCCTCCTTCAGTGACTATGGAGCTACTCTTTTTTTTTTTAACCTTCCTCATTCAGTCTTTATATACTAAATAGCTAATGCAACAGTTTTCATAGAATCATAAAATGATTTGAGTTGGAAGGGACCTTAAAGATAATCCAGTTCCAACCCCCCTGGAATGGGCAGGGACACCTCCCACCAGCCCAGGTTGCTCCAAGCCCCATCCAACCTGGTCTTGAATTTTTAATTACTTTGTACACATTTTCTGCAGCTGTGCTGAATGTAGTCTCCGAGAACTTCTCAAACACTGCTTTATTTGTCTTCACCTCCTTGTGAGGTGAGCCTTTAACATCTCTATTTTATAAGGAAAGGGCCTCTTTCCAGAGCACACACCCATTTTGTCAGAACAAGTACAGTTTAAAAATCTAAAAATTGTATTTCTGGCATCACCCTTTGGTGATGAACTTCTTTGTAATGATATGCTGGCTTAGGGCAAAGTATGCATTCCTTGTTTTTTCCCCTAATGCTGATGTTGATTAAGGACAACATCAGATTTAGAAGGACAAGAGGATGGAGCTAAGTGGCAAGCATGATTATTACTTATCTACCTAACACAGCCCAGGTTAAAATGCAGTTCTTCAGGCAAATGTTTTACTTTCTTAGGCAGTCTTTCTTTTATTGTAAGCTTTCCAACTTTTCCAAGCTCTGAGGAACGGTAGAAAAAGAACAGCTTCATTTATTACAAAGGGATGTGTTATTCCTGCTGATCTGTCCATTTTGAAATCTGAAGGAGATAGAAAAAAAGTATGCAAATCTGTAAGCAACTGATCTGCTCTTTTTTGCTGCTTCGCCCTTCTGTATTCAGCCTTGGCACGCTTCTCCTCCTCCTTGCTGATTAAGAGCCAGCAGAAAGCAAATTCAGGGCTGAGTCTCCCCTATTATTCCCCACGCCGATGCCTGGCAGCAGTGCAGGAAGAACAGCTATGGGAAAGTCCTGCTCAGCCCTGACCCCAGAGGCTGGCACAGCAGCTCCTCGGTACACATGCAAGCTTTCCTCAGTTTTGCAAGTCAAACTCCAGGAACTCCATCATATTTCAGCAGAGGTGCATAGACAGATAGCAGGGAAAGATCTTCCAAACTTGGAATCTCTGATTCAAAGGATGGAGATACTTCAGTTTAATCCCGTGATGTTTTCACTGCAGGCAAAATGACGTATTTTCTCTAGCATCATACTAAGAACCAGTCAGATATTCCCTGTCCATCTCCAAACAAATCAATCTCAAGTAGATGGAATTCATGGTAAATTTCTACCTAAATAGTTTGGTCTATGGAAGATCTATACATACTATAAGAAATGTACATAAACTTAAGTGTACATGACACGTTGACATGCAAATAAGATCTTCCTTTCTCACAGCAACTTTAGGCCTCTCCATTCTCTCTAATGAAAAGTATCATCTATCATTTAGAAGGCAATGACTGTTTTGTGATCAATCCACAGGGTTCTGTGTGCCAGACATGCACAACGCCTACCTGCATTTGCATAAGTATGTCCCACGTCAGTGATGGCTTCCTGGGCAACCTCCAGCAGAAGGGAAAAAAATCCCATCTTTTTAGGACTACTTAGTGTCTAGAGAGACCGTGAGTATGACCAGTAATCTAAAGCAACTCTAATCTGATTTTCTGCAGTTCTTGTTAGTGACAAGAAAACATGAGTAATGTCTTATATTTAAAACTACAACGATACACGTTTTTCCTATGTGAACAAGTCTGGAAATGCTTCTGCAGATGTGATAATAGACATTTTAGCATTCTGAAATTAGTTGTGCCACATTAATCCTGCCAAAATACATGCACTAAAGTACAGAGTTAACAACTGGGCTGTTGTTCAGCACTAGGGACTAGCAGGAACTAACTTCCCCATATTAAAGAAAAACAGACTGAAAGCAACCCACAAAAAATGTGACTGGGGGAAAAAATAGCACAAATTCTGTTCTTTTCATCTGTAAAGCACAGACAACAACATTGTGCTAATACAACTGTCCAAATGATCTAAGGTACCTCTGCAGTAACAAATGGTGCATTTTTGGGATAAAATCTGTACCAATGCACAGCTATCTACTGTGATACACTAAAACAAGAAGGTGGTTATAAATGACTGAAATTCAGTTTCTATTACTCCTTCTTTTACAAGCAGCAGAAAGAGCAGAACATGAAGGTTTGTGGCAAGTGATGATGTAAACTTCCCAGCTCCAGTCCAAACACGATCAAGTAACTTGGGTTGAGGTTTTGGCTTGGGTTTTTCCAAGAATCTTATGAAAAGGAGTTAGAGTGTGTATTTTCTATTCCTAGTCCAAAATGACTCAAACTCTAGAATAATTTTGTTATGTATCTGTTTCATTTTTAGAGATCATTAAATAAAATTCACCATAGAAGCATCAAAAAGATTAAGAATATACTGCATTTGTGTACATAAAGTGCTAGCTACCATAAAAGAACACAAAAAGAACTCTTTTCAAATTGCTTTTTCATGTTAAGCAACCTGTTCAACATCTGATAATATCTCCTGTCACACTAGAATAGTATTTTCCTATGAAATAATAACAACCACAGCTCCATAGAAAAAGTAAATTTTAAAGAGGAGTCAGTTTTAAAGATAGTATAAGGTGAGAATTAAGTGCTATCCCAATCCCATTTACATTCTAGTCTAGCTCATGAAGATGCTGGTCTTCTGTTGTAAAAGCATTTTAGTTATGTCATAAAAGGGCACTGAGAGTGGTCCTCGGTCTCCAGGAAAAAAACCCTTAGCTGACCATAAATACATATATAGAGGAGTATTTTTGGCTAAAATACTATCCACTACTAAACTTCATTGATACACAAATCTGAGTTCAATTATTAAGAAAAATCTCTATGAAAATCTGTAGGAAACGACCAGGGGATAAATTAGCTGGTGATAATTTGCTCAATTCCTGAAAAGCCTTTTTCTATTTTTATTCTGATAAACCAAGATTTATAAACAGTAAAAAACACACCACTGTTAATGACTTGATAAATAAACTGTGCCCTCAAAAAACAGTAGAAATCACGGGTAATAAGCCTTCATTCTTTCATAACTGTTAAATTGGGAACTCTCAAAAAACCTGAATCAGCTGTCATCACTGATGAAACCTTAATTGTTTTCTTTTATACCTTGCTTCACAAGTCAGGAACATGGATACTCTAGATTTTATTAAGGTCCCCAGGCACATACAAAGATTTTTTAGCACGCGCAGCTGTCAGCTGTTTAGTCACAAGGTCCTTCCTCACTGTAAACATCATGTCACCTGGAAAGAATGGCAATGTAAATTCTATCCTGTATGGTAGAAGAAAAGAAGTTTAAACCAGTATTCGCCTCAGAACTTCTGTGCTTACACTCTGAATGATGCTGCTCATAATAGGTTTTAGAAATGCCAGAGATGCCAGTCTTTAACGTTGCATTTGTAATCCTGCTAGGAGGACATTCAGTAGAGCCATGTGAATGACTTTGAGGACTGATAAAGGAATTTATCTAAAATGGAAAGAAGAGCTTAAAAAATCTGAACAATTTAAATGCAAGACCATATGAATTAAAAAAGCATATTGAAAAAATCCATATAACCTTCATGCCAAACAAAGAATAATGAAATTAAAATAATTTGAGCACTATAATTTTGAAGCAAAAGATATATATTATAATGAGGTATCAAGGAACACAGATTAAGCTCTGTGAGGCAGTATACCTACTAAGAAACAGACACACCCACATTTGCTTTTATCATCACTTGTGTTCATTTTATTACGAGATCAGGAAACATCTTTCTTTATTTGACTGAATTATAAATTGCTTTTAATTTTTAATCCTAGTAAAATAATTAGTTATTTTCATGGCCAGTGAGTTGTGGAATTATAGATGGAACTGTTGGCACCAATTCAGATTACCATTGGTCCTGAACTTTCCTACAGATGAAATGTACACCCTTAATACAGGATTTCTTTTATCTCCCAAAGACTATAATTGTAGACTGTATATACAACTGTGAACACAGAAACTGAGTGCACCCTCACCTTTCTGGCATATACAATAGCTCTAATGCTATAGGCAATAGCACAGCAAAACATCAGTTCCACTGCTGGAATGGACTGGTCTTACCAGGCTTCTGCATGGAAGGAAGACATATGACCTCCTTCCATGCACCTCTGTTCCTTTCTACAGTGCCATTTTGCCACACACCCAAACCAAGCCGCTATTCCGATTCTCTTTTTGCCAGTCACTGTATAGCCCAGTCCAATGTCTCCATTTCAGCCTGTTGCACTTGGGCCGCTGCGCTGGCGGGCGCATGCTGTTCCCAACATTCTCTTCCCACAACAGCACAGCTCTGCCTGGTTAATGCAATCTGTTTCTCTATTTTATCTAAATTTCTGCCTGTTCCAGTGGTTTAGAATTTCTGTTCCATTGTTTTAATTTTAATTTAGATTACTTTTCCCTTCTTCTTCAATGACCAGAACTGAAGATTTATAAATAGTTTATAGATTATGTTTATTCTAACTTTCTGCTTTTTGAAACTGTGTCTTTGTTTGTATGAAACTCCATTTCATCAATAGGGCCAGCTGTTGCTCTTCGTTGTCCTTTCACTTCCATTTTTGCCTAACATTTGAAGGACTGCTGGTACTGACTTTCATTTGGATAATAACAGAATGGAGATGAGTATGTGCCAAGCAGTAAGTTAAGCTCCAATGACTGCTTCATCATTGATCCTCTGAAGAGGAATTATTAAGATACCTCAACTACACCCATGATTTTATCAAATCACCTTTTATGTGTGGGAAAATGTTGACCCTAATTTTTCAAACTCAATTTTAAAAAACTGATTTCCCCCCACTAGGTCAACTATTCTACACGAGCACTAGTTGCAATAATAAACATTTTACTGCCTAGCTCTCCTTTACTGCTCATTTCCGCATTAAAAATCTTCAGTCTAAAACAAAAATCTTAGTGAGGCATTATTATTAGGAGATAACACAGTAAATACTACACACAGAGCTAGAGCAAAATTTGGTTCATTTGGAAGACTTACTGTGCAGGCTATGTTATCTGACTATTTTTAACACACACTTCATCTCACTTTGTAAGTGCTTTCACTTGCTTCATAAGTGCCTTGCAGATCAGGTGAAATGATAAATTCATATCTTACTGATAAAGGTCAAGTATAACCTAAGTATGAAGCCATGCCATTTATTTTTTTTTACTTTGTTGTTGTTGTTGTTGTTGTTATTATTATTTACTATGCAGACAGCAATTACAGAATTCTTCGGATTTAGCAAGAGTGAGATTAGATTGGATTATTCATTAATCCTCACACTAGTTCACACGTTTTAACCTACCAACCATTTGCAAAGAAGCATCTTAGGCGAGTTCGTGTATTTCCTTTTTGGCTATATGAGAGTGACAGGCAGTTCTCAACCTAAAATCAGGTTTGTTTTGAAAGGGAGTCTGGAGCAGGTGGGATGGAAAGGGAATGGAAAATATCTCCTCTCCCGCTTACAGGATACCTTGAATGAGAGAGCTTGCCCATTCTGCTCCCAGTCTCTTTCTCCATTATGGGAATACTGACAGAAATCATGTGGTTGTGTGGTAGTGTTGCACATCTCTTGCCTGTGGGCTTTCAGTCATGGTCTTATCAGACAAAAATTGTTTTCTTAATTACTGGTGTGATAGAGCAGACAAGCTAAACTGGCCAGTAGCTTCAGATAGCTTAAGCTACCATGACAGGCTCTGGATACTTCACAGATTTACCCATTGCTTTCAGACCAATGAACCACTGATTCAGCGAAATATATTAAAACTTGCCAGCATATTTTTCAGATTTGTGGTTCTCAAAGGCATTTGGTTGCTCTGTTTTCTTCTTTATCATCTCTTTAATGACTTCAGAACAGTCAACAGGCATAAATATTGAAAAACTACCCTTGATTTAAGGTCTCCTACAACTTACTTTTGTTTTTGTTGTTTGGGTTTTTTTTTATTTATACATATATATTTATATAAAAAACAACTAGGAATTTGGCAAATGTGCATGGATATATAAGGAAGGAGCAAGTCATCCCAACTTCCAATAGGAAAGCCAAAAGAAAGATCCCTGAACCCCAAATTACTGAACAACCTAAAAGTTCCCAGTACTGATCAGCTGTGGTCCTCTAAGTCATTTTAGGGATAACTTTAAGAAATGCAAAATGGGGGGGGGAGGGGGGGATCGAAGTCAACTACGTTAACTGTGGAGGGGAAAGATACTACTTTTTTTTTAAAGCAGAAATTATCTGCACAAAATCATAAAATGGTATGAAAGATGGCCTGGTAAAAATCAAGCACTGAACTTATCATATTCCTGTTGATTCTTTTTAATATTACTAATATTTAAGAATATGTTTTAAAATAAGCTCTGAAGTGAAGATGCTTTTAAAATTAAATACAGGATAACATGCATGAGCACCATGTACTGAGGAAATACTCATTCAAGTAAATACTGTGCACTGACCGTGTACTTACCAGAATTTCCCGGTGTGTTTTTGCAGGCTGGAGCTGGACTGCCCTCGTTAGCACTGCAGTCCATGTGTCTGTCCTCCATCTCATAGGACTGGCTTGACCAGTTACATTTAGCCAGAATTAGTAAAACCTGTCTTTAGAGGACTGGTAGCAGAAACATTGCAAGCAGGGAACTGAAACAATGATCATCAAGCATATGTTCTCTTCTAGCTAACTCACTGGTGCTATAGTAAAATGGGAAAGCCTCTGTCATTTTGTTTTTACTTTACCTAAAATTTTGGCTTTTTATCTTTGACCACCAGCAACTTGCCTCTTCAGAGTTCCACTGCAGGCACAGCAAATGGGTAAGACCACTGAGAATTTGTTTCCATTGCAGGCTAATGCCACTGCTATTCTTTTATCAGTTTTTAACACTTCTGTTATCAGCAAACTGCCCTTTTTCAAGGCAGAGAGGGGGGAGAACCCTACAGAAGTCTGCTTTTATGAATGCCTCAAGCCTTCAAAATTAACAGTGAGAATCTTGTGATCACTGTATACCCCTGTCTTAAGAGCAGATGTGGCACTGTATAGTTTTGGTATTAAGTACTCTCAAGCATCCTTTCAAGCAAAGAATTATTTATCTACTTAACACAGAACATAGCCAACTTTTGTAAGTTTCATATATTACATTTATTTCAAAATGCTTGGCATTATTAATCCTTTTTATATTGTTAATATAAAGATTCAGCTTCAAAACCTCAAAAACCCAGAAAGTTTATTTTTTCTCTTTTTTTGCATTGCATGCACTGATGAACTAGCCTGCTCAGCAAGCATTTAACAGATTAGACACTTGAACATGGTTTCAGGCAATGCTCTCTCATGTTTCTGCGTATTGCCTGATAAACACTTCAAAGTAAACCGCTCATAAATATGAAATGAAAAGCCGAGAAGTCGTTATGCACAGCTTTGAGATACAAATCTCTTTATTCCCCTCTGAAGTGGAGTTTGATTGACATAATGAGTCATAGATCCTGTCCAGGGACACACTGCCTTATCCCCTTTTCCTCAGGAGACAGGGAGTCTTTAAAGAAATCCACTTCAGAACTTTCTGATAGGCAGCCACAGAAAACTTGAACACTACACAAATTTCTTGTTTTGTATTAATACCTCCTTTAACAGCTATGACATATGTCAAAGATGGATTCCAAAGCCATGAACGGGCCCCAGCATCTAAACCTTTTAAAGGAGGCCAAAGCAAAGATATATGTTTTATCTAGTTATCATTGACACGGCAACACAGGCCTTGGATCTGCAAACAAAGGAGGACTCTTAGAGCCAGAAAGGGCTCTTGCTGAGCTGGGTACTGCACCCTGCAGGGATCTGCACATCCACAGGGCCCCTTTGTGAGTTTGAGGATTAACAGCTCTGCTCCCACATATTCATGAATGACTATTACTGTATAGACCTTCGAGAAGAAACAGGTCTGCCTTTTTGGCTCAGGCTACTCCACTACCGAGCCTCACATGTTCCCTATGACTTTTGCACAAGCAGCTCCTGACTGACAAACTGCATCACACCTCTATGGCTGAGACCCTGCTAGTGCCTGGCTCTACCTGCTAGACATGTCTGGAGGAGAGAGGAGGAGAGAGGAGGAGAGAGGAGGAGAGAGGAGGAGGGGCCAGGGGACACTATTACTCTGAGTAAGTCCACATTACTGTGACCCTCATTAGAAGGCATATTTACCAAGTACAGATGCCCTATAGTAATTTCCTATACCTTACAGGTCTATGCTGTGAAGGAGATCAAGACTTTCATGCAAGAAGGAGCAGTTAAAATCATCTAGCCTGAAAAACCTCTGAAATGCTAACTTAGATATTGCTGCTAATGAACAATACCCATATGAAAACAACAAAGACTATGGCATGTGTAATTGCTGGCCATTCCTATTCTGCAAAATGTTTGTTCCACAAAAAGTCAAGCTTTAAGCCACCATGGTGAAACTGCTAATCAGTAGCACTACAAACAAAATTATAGTGCAATAAACTGCTATCCTACAACGTTATATTCACAACCTCCATTTGTAGTATTTGTGGAAGTTTTTAGAATTAATCCAGCAAGTATCTGCCTAAACTGAGATGCAAATTCTGGCACTTTATTTGCTAGCCATATTGTATGCAATAAAATATACATTGTTACTGGTTTTTGTTAGTCACTACTCCCTGTGAAAAAAAATCACACACAAAGTATACAAGTTCTACCATTCACAACTTTACTTTTTTTTGTTAATGGTAGTGCTATTGTTAACATTAGACAGGAGCCGTTCACATAATTTATACAGTAAGACATCCATCATTAAGATTTAAAAAGCAACAGTAAAATTAGCTTAATTTGTGGTGTTCAAAATGCACTCAAAAAGATTTTTACTTTGCCAATAAAAATGAAAAGACCACTATCTATAAAAAAGCACATTGTGAAACAATGAAATAGTGAGACAACTAAATATAAAAAGAACTGAATTCATATTACATGTAAATAATGAAACATTCAAGCCTATTTTTTGCAGCAAAAGGCTGAAAGGGAGATTTAGAAGCTTAAGAAGGTGAAAAAGCCACAATGTGGTATTGCCATCCATCTACAAAGAACATTGCTGCCTCTTCTCACTCCTCAATGACTGAGATTACCAAGACATTATTTTCCCCTCTGAAACATTTCTTGTTAAAAACTTTAACTGTTGTTACTTATTGTTTGCAAATTGTACACACATTTTGACCCTGCCCTATATCTTGAGTGCTCTTGCTTCTCTGCTGTATATGATCATTCACATCTTAAAAGCCAATGATCCGCACTGGCTTTTCTAATCACGAGTAAGCAATATATATTTGCAGCAAAATAAAATGCATGAATTGTAATGAGTGCTGAGCAAAACAGGGAAGTGCTGAAAGCCAAAAACTAAGTCAAAGCTGATGACTATAAACAGGCACTCTCCAATTTTGAAATTTTTTATTATAGATCACCCTTGCTGTGTAAATGAAAAACCTCTGGCCCAAATTGCAACTGTTTGTAACTATTTTTAATATTTGTGAGGAATCATTACCATACATACAACTAAGGAATTATGGGCATGCATCTTGGCACACATCTGAAAAAACTGTCATGCACAAGTATTAATTTTAACTTTTGTATTATTCCAGGGTACTGTTGATAGATTGACACACTGAAAGGCAAATGAGGCATCTGCAATATTCTGAACTACTGAAAGTCTTTACAAGATCTTCTGCAGCGCTCACAATTCATATGCAATTTAATTAATATTAGACAAGCGAGTAAAATTTCATATTCCAAAAAATAATTGGATGCTAAAATAAGCAAGGCTTTTTGAGGATAACTATGTTAGAAATAGAGTGTGTTTCTATAAACTAAAGTTATTTTAAGAGAGTGTACCTTTGCTACTGAGCTTCCACTACAAGATGTGAAATATTTTGCTAGGGCTTCAAGTAGCATTAGGTATTCTGATGAGGTCCAAAAAGCACAGCTGTCAGTCATACCCTTGGCCCTGTCAGTTACCTCACACTGAAACCAAGTCATCTCCAGGATAAGCGCTCCTCGGAGATCTGCAGTTGCTGCTTGACCTACAGCTGAAAAGCAAGTGCTTCACTCACTAGACCTATTAGCCCTTTGACTTCATTCACTAGCTAATATAAATACATTGCTAAAGTGAGTGATTAATTCAATTTCTTTAGAGAGAGTGCGAAATTCTTGAAGCCTCTAGTATGACTATCCATGAAGGCTCCAAAACATTCATATAATTAGTTATTAATTATGGAATTGCAGTTAGAAATCTGGTAAGAGCCATTAAGTTTTTAATTTTTTTCTTTCAACCTTCCCTCCAAGAATATCCTTTCCTTACTGCACTATCGCTTCATTTAATATAGACACCAAACCAACTATCATCTCTGCTTGGATCTTCTGATCCAAGTATGGCACTGTGATGAAAATACTAGACGATGTAACTGTCCAACCTAGAAAAGGACATTCCCTTCCAATCATGTTGACATTTTGTTTTCATTTGTAAGCAGATAGAGAATATATATAATTCAGTTTTGATTCCATCTTTAGTTTTGCAAACGAGGCATACGTTAATCAAAAAAGTTCCACATAGCTGGACTTAATGGGGTAAACAAATCCGCAACACATTTTGGATGCATCTATAGGGACTTCCTTCCCTGCTCGAATCTTATTCTGTGTAGAGAAAAGGAGGAATGCTTTTACACGTGTTATAGTCATTCTAATTTTACATACTGGAACAGCTATAACTGTAAGAGAGTTCACTCATCTGAATTGCCTTAAGCATTACCAGTTTTCAAAAAACAAAACAAAAAAAATATACACAAGAATGCCACAAAACCCCACGGAAGTCTTCAAAATGTGCAGAGGAGCACTTAACTTTTAAAGCTGCTGGTAATGCAGGCATTCATTTTCAGTACACACAGAACACTTGCAGCTTAGCCCAGAGAAATGACCAAGAATGTTTTCAACTCATGCATTATGTTTATATTCACAAAAAATTCTTCTCATTTATGCCAGTAGCTAAAAATTTCTGATAAATAGTCAAACATTCAACAATGTTGTAACTCAGAGCTTATTTGAAAGCTGGCAACCAATTTGAAGAATATGTTTTTGACGCCAAACTATAAAAAGTAAAACATACATAACTACATAGACTTCTCTGGTTGCTCTTTTCAATCAAGCAACATATGTATATTCTAGTACCCTCAACTCAGGAAACAATTATTTTTGGATAAAAACACTTACTTGGATGACCTGCATGGCACAGTTGTCTGCACAATGGCCAACAATAACCTGAGCTCAACATAACCTGAAGGATGCATTCAGAAAGACTGCATCCCAGTGATGGAAAGCATGATCCTTCCTACACAGTATGCACTGCACTATGCATTTAGTCCTTTGAGAGCTTTCGGGATGAAAAGACTGCAGTTACTACTACCATCATTATTATTAATGAAAAACACACATGTAAAATTAGGTTTCGAACACAATGTTTTATAGCCCCCATTTGTCTCTGTGGACATACACCATGATGGCTTTAACAGACCTTTAACACTCACTGACTAATTAATCTTTACACTCAGGACTCAGCACTGAGTTTTATTCAGTAAGGAGCAAAAATAGCATCTGTGGATTGGGCTTGCAAGGTCCACTGCATGAATAAATTGACAGGCTACAGGAAGAGTCGGTATTAAACAGCTCCTCTTGTCCCCTCAGTACTCCTGTAACAGCCTTCAGCAGCCACTGAAGCTTCCCTTTGCAAACCTCTTACATATCATTTATTTTTATTTCCTGAAGTGACTCTTTTCAACCTTACAGAGGCTCAGTCTTCCAAATACATTGACACAGATAGAAAAAATATTACAGGGACTACATATCACTTTAAAATATAACTGCATTTCCGACACAAGCAAAGTATGCACCAGCAAATTCTGCTTTCCTATGGAGAGCACAAACGAACCATACAAATTAATAGACCCCAGCAATTCATCAGAAAAACCTTTAGGCTTCGATTACAAACTCAGACATGTTCTAAATATGAAAAAGCATCGGGAAGATATTCTGCAAAACAGAAAGCACAAAGAGAAAATACACCATGCAATTTCTTAATAGAATAAATTCAATCTTTAGTCCTCTTAAAAGAATTTTAAAGGTATTGTAAAAGAACAAGCATATAAGGTTAAATTTCTTTCATCTCATTTATGTGATACAGCTATAGTCAATACAGCTTACCTGGAGTCTTGCCTTACTTTAGCTATAAAGCTGGGAAACCAGAACACCACCTTCACTTAAAAATAAAGTATTATGTGTTTACTAGTCAAGCTTCAGTGGTAGGTATTTGCTCAAGACGAAATCATTAAGGATTCTAATTGCCTTTTATCATATAACTATAGGTAAACCCTGGTAACACCATGGAATTCAACAGCGTGGTAACTGTTCCATTCCATTAAGCTAACTTAAAGAACAGCTTACTCTGCCTCTTTTAAAAGTAAAATTATATTAGGAAACAAGCCTTGTGAACTGCAGCACAATGAGCAGCAGTGAGGACAGTACAGACCTCATTTTGAGTCAAAAATTACCTTCCTAGACTGTTGCTTTATCAAGGAAGATCCCAAATTAGTTATGGTATATTTCTTAGAACAAAGCGTTTATTTTTCTGTATGCCTATTAGAGATCATATTTGCCAGATTAGCTCTCTTTCCTGTGGCATTGTTAACCACTTGTTTAGCAAGTCTACTTTTCACAGCAAAGAGCTATTAATTAAAATCCAGTGGTACTGAAATCTGCACTGGGTAATGGTTGGACACATCCAAGTACAGGCACTTCTACTCCCACCTTAGACTACTCCCCTTACTCTGCTCTATTCCCACCTCAGACTACTCTCCTTACCCTGCTTGTTTTTGATCACTTGTTGAAGAATATTTTTAATTTCCCTCCACAAATTCCACTAAATCCTCCCTACCAACGTGCCATATTCTACCATGAAGCCACCTCTAACAGATTTCTCAAAGTGAAAAAGGGAAGGGAAGGTGAATCAACTAGGAAACAAAATCCTCATCTGCCATCGCTTGATCAGTTACACCTGCTTTTATCTCCCTAAACATTTTCTCATTAAAAAATAATGAAGGCTAATAATCCTTTACACAACAGTGTATATATATACACATACATACACATCAAAAAAAGATTTCCTAATTTAATAGGAGTTTATAAGGACTCAGCTTTGTGAATTACACTCATACAAAAAAAAAAGGAAATCTGAAGCCATTTCTATTTGATTTGAATCCCATTTATGTATGGCAATATCTGCAATGTTAAGAGATCCTGAGGGGAACAGTCCAGCTGAAACTACGAGCACGTGAAGCTGGCAGCTGGCTCTCTTCCCACTTACCTGCAATCCTCTCAAGTGGGCGAGGGAGGGACATTACCAAGCACTGTGTAAACCTTCATTCCTGTTTCACAATTAAAATAAACTCTGGCATTAAATAATAATCAGCTGCATAATTCCAGTTTCCTGGTCCAGTTCATCAGAAGACACAAATAATGATTCACTACATACCACCTACATATAATATGAAGGGTATAGTTCAAGACAGAAAAGGAAGGGAGTTCAGAATTAAAACAGAAACCGAACTTCTGTATCCTACTATCCCAGCCTTACTTCACCGTGACGCAGTTTCATGGCCAGGAAAAAAATAGGCTAATGGCTGCTGCAAATTGAAAACTGTATTACACACAAGTCAAAACTAATGTAGGACTGAATGTAGGTGGTATCAGATGTGCCTTGATTCCCTCTACTTCATGTACATGAATTGAAAAGAGACAGTGACCCTTGGACATAATTTTCTTAAGAGCATCTCCAAACTGGAATAGTAACAAGCATTTTTTTTAGACTAGAAGAGAAACTAATGGTACATTACAATATAAAGGGCATGACAGAGGACTCTGGTTTAGGTTTCTTGGCTTTGCTACATCTGTTCTGAACAGGAAAAAAAAAATCAAGAATACATATTCTTTACAGAACAACGTCATTAAAGTGCTTATTTATATAGAACATTTTGTTTTACTCAGAACACACCTCATTTTGAAGCTCCTGAACAAAATATTCATCTCCCTCCTGCTGTGATATCAGTTCTGTAGCCGAACATCATTTGCAGCCACGACTGTGACATTGAACAGGGAGCTTGACTTCTGCTGAGACTTCTGCAATGGATCGCTACCTTAAAACACTTGATAGCCAAAGTCTTTATAAAACTAAATTATCGATATAAAAATGTCTGGGTAAGAATGCAACTGCACAAAGCCAGAAACGTTAAGAAAATGTGACGATTAAACTAATAAATATACCTATACAAAAACCAATTTTTAAAAGTGTAATAGCTTTACTTTGATGTAATGGCTTTCAAAACTCTACTAATGAAATTAAAGTAAGTTCATTAAAATTCTCAATGAGAGTATTCACAAACTGAATTAATGCAGTTAAACTACTATTTTAAACTCCTGTGATTATTTTTTTTCTCAGTGTCTTCATTTATGTACACCTATAGTTTAATTTTCTTGAAGGCATTGACAATAACAAGTATTTTCTCCATATAAAATGAACTGTGCTAAATTACTCAGATTATGTATGGATGGGATTGTTTTGTTTAACCATGTACATTTAAAATTACCTGGAATTTAAAATACTTCTTGCATGTACTTTTTATGAAGTTCTATGAATTTTAAAGACTTTATTCTGCACTTTACAGTTACCTGAGAGTAATTCATATTTTCTTGCTTTCTCGATATACATTGGTGGATAAAGAAGCTCTCTTGTTCTCCATGAACAGATGGGGTTGGCCACTAAACATACCACCTATACACATGCACTTTGCATTGCCCACATTTAAGTTACATCAAGCTTTGAAAATATACTGAAGTATCACACAGCGACTCATACCATTACCCGCCATGTTACAGATAGGAAAACAGAGCTCTTGAACAAGTGCTTGCTTTGAGTCTTAGAAGGATTATTGGCCAACTTACAACAACTCAAATCCTGCATTTTAACTTTATGTTTGAAATCAAGGTTGGGTAGATAATTCTCTAAAAGGAATATTTATTTCTGATAGTGAAATGCACCCTGAATTTCAGAAAAACAGAAAATCATCTAGTTTCAGGTTTTTAATGAATGCAATGCAAGATTTATGTTGCTTCTAAGCCAGTCTGGAAGGCTTAGCTATTTCATTTTTTGCTAAACACTGTAAATATTGCACATGGGACTGCAAATTATACCGGCACATGCAAAGTAAGTTGTTATCACCAGTATTGCAAAGAATCAAGTGAACACAACAGCATACTTGAAACAATTTTCCTTTTGCACTTCAACCACAAAAGCACTCATCTGCTAGAATAACGAAAATCCCTCAGATTTAGACCAAGATGGTGGCTGAAATATTTGTCCTAGGCCTTCCAAATGTGAAAGGGGCCATATCCATGCCATTTTAAACATTTCTTTTTTTTCTTCCCTTGTGATGCAAGAACATCCATGCTCGGCTGAGGGGCTGCACTTTGCCTTCTGCCTTTTCCTGATGGAAAGTTGATTAACAATTAGATCTCCTGACACTACAGGACACCAATATGTAAAAGAGTATTATCTGAGGCTGCAGTAAATTTTCATTTAGAATATCACTCAGAGAATCAACAAAAAATCCCATGTCTGGAAAAGATCCTGCATAGTGAATACTGGGTTTAGCCAGCAAAGCCCAAGTCTTCTTAAAACATGTTCAGCTGAGTTTGAGGAGTCACCACAGTGAGAAAATGAGCTTTTATTCACAATGAAAGACAGGGTTATCACTGACTTCCGAGATCATATTCCTCCTTATAAGTCAGAGCTAGACAGCTTCTAAAGTTTTGGAAAATTCAGCTCATTTTCCTTCTTCCTTTAATTTTCTTTTCCTGTAATTTTACCATTCATCTCTAAGATGTTAGAGTCCTCCCTCAGCCTCCACTATTGTATCTCTTGATGCCTACCTTTCTCATTTGACTATCTTTTGTTCTTCCCAATCCAGAAGTATCAGACTTCTTTATTAAATAAATTATATTAATAAAGCTGTCAAAGTGCTTGAACATGAGTAATTCCTATGTTAATAAAACCCAGTAAAAGTATGTCTTTGACTTCACCTTCATATTTCTAAATTCTATTTTGTAACAACAAATCAAGCACTTTAAGCTTTATTTTTCTAAATTATTATTACATTTCTGTGATGGATAAAGGCAATATGTATTTGCCAGAAACACTAGAAAATTAGATGAAGGAGAAACACATGGAATTAACTGAAGTGAAATTCTGCCTTGTGATAGACGGCTTGAAGTTTCACTAATCAGAGAGGTTTTCTTAATTTTGATTCATTAAGAATACATGCTATAAAGACAATAGATAAGGAAGGGGAAAAAAACAACTGTGAAAATATTAGCTAATATAAATAAAAATGGATTACTAATCTAAGTGCCAAGATTTTTTTTTCCTTTTTCTGCTCACAATGTTATTCATGCCCCTAAGCAACTCACTTAATCTTTTTTCTCACGCACTTTGTCTGTAAAATGGGAAAGAACCAACATAATTTATCCCAATGGTATAATATGTGAGTTAGAGTAAGACAAAAAATAACAAAATCCAAACATCTCATAATTATTTAAATAGGATTTGGTACATCAGGATGACATATATAATCTTAGCTTTTGTTCTCTTCAGGAAAAAAAAATTATGAATACTTAATATGTATACATTTTTCACTCTTAAGCATCTAACTCAGTCCTTGTCTTCTTCCATTTTATATAATTTTCAGCTACATAAAAGATGAAGTAGGTGCATTTTAAGTTGTTTTCCTTAGACTTTAAATCTTCGGTAAGTCTTCTCATTTACCACCTTTCACCAGAATTAGCATGCACATCAAGACAAGTTCATTATCATTTAGAGGCCTTGCATCTTAAAGTGTCCTGGATTATCTAATGGTTAATAAAATCAGTACTGAATAATTTTATAGTTTGTAATAATCAGTCTGCTTTTCTTCCTTTCTAATCGAAAAGCTCTGAAAGTCAAATTTACAGTCTAAGTAAATAAATGCTCATTGTTGGAAAGTACCATCATATTTGTTTTCTGAAGGTAAGAATTATGTCTGTATGAAACAATAAACAAAATAATATAAAAACTATTATATAAGTGCATTTTGGTGCTTCTAAATACACTGCTGTGGGGAACTGTAGTTGAAAAATTACTCTTAGCATGAACATTCCTAAATCAGAAGAAAATGTCATCTGCATTTTACAGATTTATAGAAAAGTTCCATTATTAATACACTTCAAATGTTTGTACACTGCCTAGAAGAATAATATATTACATTATTCTGGGACAAATAAAACCAAGCTTAGCATATGATTGTCCTGCTGACATGAAACTTCACATTAGCAAAGCGACAGTTGCTTTATATGCAGTCTCAGTGCAGGAGAACTGTAAAGTGAACAGAGCATTCAAATACATAGCGGCAAAACAGTCACAAAATCATTGTAAGCAAGCACTAATAATGTCATCATGAAAACTGGAAAAAATAAAATGGCTGCTTTTTTCAGTGAACTCAGATACGAAAACAAAAAAAGGCATTATTCTACCTACAGGCCCTGCAGCAGTGGGGCACTTCAAGCTCTGAAGTATTCTCGGTTCACAGACACGACAAATATGGATTGGGGGGAAAAAACCCCACAGCCTAGGTGAGGAAAGAAGAGACCACAATAGCAGTTCAAAATCCATAGAAGTCTATGCAAACACTGCCTGTTGAATTAAGCACTGCCAGACCTTGAGAAGAGCACCTAAGAATGAACACACGCTAACACCCCACGTTAACACCCCACATGCTAATTCTGCTGCCAGGAAACTCAGGTAACGCAGGTTTTTTTTTGGTCTCAGCACTACATTAATTTAGACTTGCATAGAAGTGATCAAAAAAATTTAAATCTTTACACATGTTATTCAGAAATTGTTTTTTTGGGGGAAAAAAAATAAAATATTTGTCCACCTACCAGTACAATCTTCCACTTCCAACAGAGCTTTCATAAAATTAACATGCATTATATTTGCCACCATGACTTTTAACTCGTTCTAGACTTGGTCATGGAAACCTCTGGGAATGCACCCCACCCTTTCTGTCCTTCTCCTGATATTGTCAGATGATGCTTCCCAAGTTGTATCTGGTTTTCTGTCTTCCACTTCCCAAAATGGAAACATACTGCAGGTAACAGAAGAGGAGGATTCAATGGGTGTGGGAAGGTAAGCGGGGTTACAGCAGCATTTGCCTCTGCTGCTGAAAGTACATCTGTAAGTGATGAGCTTCAGGGTACTGCCTCCATCTAGAGCCATGCTATTGGCTTCCCATAGATCCATTTTAATGCTGTCTCCAGCCATTTTACTGTGCAGGCAAGAAGCAAAACTTAATCTTGTATCATCACCAACAGCTGATGCCCCCAAGCTGTACAGAGCAATGCCGAACGGTATCATCTTACACTTGCTTTTCCTTTCACCTCCTTCCAGGTTGTTTTGCAAAGCCCTGTTTCCAGTTCTCTCCATGGTTGGGATGATCACTGTATTCATAAGACTTTCCAGGTAAGAGTTAGTTCCAGAAATTCTACTACTGCTTTCTCTTCTTGCTACTTCTGTCCAGAGTTAGCACCCTAAAGCCCATATTGATACCCTCCTTTCTTTATTCCTTTCTCAGAAGTGCTCTTTACTAGCTTTATTCATCTTTTCTTTATCTAGGTAACTCTCTTCTGTATCAATCCTCGTATCTCAAAACTTACCTTGCCTTTTCAACACTGAAGATACTGCCACTTTATTTATCTTCATTTGAAAAAGCCTTTTCTGTGACCTTAAAAGCCTTTATTTACTAGTGTCATTCTGCACAGGTTAGGAGTCCTTAAGAAAGGACAATCAACATGAGAAAAATCACAGAAATGGTTGGTGAATCCAGAGAGAGAAAAGAAAAACACAAATACATTCAAAATATTTTGCCAAGAATCTAAAGATTCTCGCAAAGAATTCCTTGAGAGAAAAAAGAACTAGAAAATTTGACAGACACACTCTACCACCTGCATATCCAAAAATATCTACAGATTTCAGCAGAAATATAAAACTTCAAGCATAACAGTCTCCTTGACAGAAAGACAAGAAGCCACTTTCCACAAGTGCCCTCTCTCCCTCATCTGCATTTCAGATTACGCTGTATGTTAATTTACAACCTCGAGTCATCAGAAATTTAAGATGGTCCGTACAAAGATGTTTTGAAGTGGAACAGGAGGAAGTTATATGATAAGGATACACAGTTTGCCCTCCCACAGAACAGGGTCTACTCATTACTTTAGCTGCTCAAGCTGCTAACAGATTTCCTTTGGGTTTTTGGGGGGGAGTTTTTTGGCTGCCAAAGATCATATGCAGAATTAAACCACAATACTCTCTTGGAGCTGCTGACTACAGAAAAATATCTTTTAATAAAAAGGCTGTAGGAAGGTAAAGCTTGTGCAGAGATTTAGCTCAACTTCATCCTCTGTCTTGAAAGCTGAATTGATGAAGGCCCTTTAGATATGTCATCTCTGTAGGGGAGAATTTATCTTATATGAGCAAACAACAAATGAAGTACTTATTTTAAACATCTCATTACATATGAACGAAATCAATTTAAGCCAATTTAGCATTTTTTTCAGGAATATTGTACAAGCACTACTCTAAGTTAATTACAATGCTGGACTGAATGTAAGCTTTAAACATGTCAGGAACAATACTTCTTATTTTAAAAAAGCACACTTGATTCCTTGATGCTACCAATAACCATGAGTGTTTCCTTGCTAAATAGTGATATGACCTCCAGAGACATAGATTTTAATTCTTATTCTGAAAAAACAGTACAGTAAGCATGTCCAGGGGCTTATTTTATTCAACCATTTTGTGGAAATTTACTGTGCATTTTAGTAACAGCATTTTCTGTGCCACCATATCTTCTCTATTGCAGAACGTAATTTAAGTCACACGAAGTGGATCTAAAGCAAGCATCGATTTGAGCCATTTGTTTAGAGTTTGCACATTTCTGGTGTGAACACAAGTACAGAAGTCTTTCCCATGCCTGACAAATGTACTAACTACTGTAATTTCTCCGTTATCTGGAAGATACAGAGAAAAAGCATCAACTTCACTCTCTCCAACTACAGCTTAAACAACGAGGATGCAAAAACAGTGATGCTGGGGAAATTAAAATATTCTTCGAATAGCATTCAAAGCAACTACATACTAGGAAAATCATAATTTTCAGGAAAACAAGTTTTAATCTAAATTATATTCCTTTTCTCCCAATCCAGTACGCTCCACAGCTGAACAGCTGAGCAAATTGATACTTTAGACTCAATAACTGAATCAGTACTATTAAACAATATTTGTGTATTTTACAACACAACATTACAACTGTTTAAATCATTTCTTAATTTTGGGTTTCTTTAATCTGCCAAGTCATTCTATGTATTCTAAACTGTGCCTATGTACAGATACCCCATCTTGTTCTAGATATAATTGCCATGTTTTGGAATACCAAAGTTTCTGGTTTATAAATATCACATCTGCGTGCTAAGAGATTAGGTTGCCACACTTCTGAAATATTTTTTTTTGGTAGACATTTTCTTAAATTGCATACTAAGATCCTCAGTAGTAAAAGAGATACTGGAAAAAAAAAATAAAATTGATAAACCCTACCCTATTATTTTTTGCAAGCTGTAAAAATAATGAGGAAACACACAGATCAACAGAAAATTCACTGTAAAACAATATTTCAGAGGAATTTTATTAACAAGGATTGTTCTGCCTAGTGTAGTGATGTTCGTGAAAAAAAATACCACACTGAAAACCCCCTGTGTGGGATAGATATACTTGGATCAAGGTATAACATTGTTATGCTGTCAAAAAAATGAAGGGAGAAGATGAATTTAAGAGACTGAATTTAAGATGGAGGAGTCTGTCAGGCAATAACAGCTTATAAGAGTTACAAAGCCGACATATAAACATAAAAAGCCAAGCTGACATATTTGATAACCACAAAGCCTGCTTATTCTAAATATACTCTCAATTACAGTCATTCTGGATTACACAAAATGAAAAAACAAGTTCAGGGAAGTGCAGTATTACAATGCTTGTCTCGGTTTTTATGCTGTCAACCTCTCAAAGCTTCCTCACATGTAATGGAGTTTCCCCAACCTCCTGCCTGGGCAAACACTTGCAGGAAGAGAAGGCAACTTCACAGCTTCCAACAGTGCAACACATCCCACCCCTGCACTGAGACTTGAGGCAATGCAAGAACACAGAAAACATGTCACAGCAGCTGCTTGTGGTTTGAAGCTGAATGTCATTATGGAAGTTAGATGTTTTCTTCCAGAGTCAATTCTAAAAACCAAGCTAAGCCTTACCTGTGCAATGCCATCTCTCAAGGGCAAACAGCTGTGGGTAGTGGAATATTTGAAGACCATAATACATTAAGCCAGCACCTCATCTGTGTTGCTTTGTTGTAATGACCCCAGAATAGCCCATGCACAGTAACAAAAGCTTTGCTTACAGTTTCTTAATAGTAAAAACAAGCACAAAGATTCATTTTACTTAAGAAAGGGTAGAGAAATGGGCAATCACTGATGAGAGATTGTTGCACTGAGTCAATAAGAGAATCACTTGACGGAAGTACTGAAGGCATCTAAAAACACAATCTGATGTGTACACAGTGATTTTGGAGAGCAAATAACATTTCGTTTTTCTGCGCTATGTTCTGGTTGAATCACCCACATACAAACAATCCTAAATACAAGTACAGGATTTTAGTCCTCTATCAATAATATATATTTCCAAATCCCTCAAATATATATATTCCAAGTCCCTCAAATTTAATGTTCTTTCTTCTAATTAGACTGCTGCTAGATCTGTAGGCACTCTTATAAACCACTTTAACCTTATTTTAAATTTTCATTATGAAAATTATAACTGTTCATTAACTTTGGAAGACACAGCATTACAGCTGTGATACATCATTCCTCATATTATTAACAATCTACTTTATAAATTCAGTGCTTGAAGCAGATATTGGTAATTATGTCCTACCAGTTTTATTTTTGTGTTTGTAAGAACTTAGAAAAAAATTAACAGGAGCACACAGACTTAGTTGCCTATCCGTACACAGTATTTTATTCACTGTGAGTCATGGTCTTAATATATTAGTGTCAAAATATAATTGCACCAAATTTAGCAGACTCATTAGAAACTAAATACCAGACCCTCAAAACAAGAAATGATCTGACTAATACCACCATCCCCACCTCTCTAATGCTTTGGTAAGATTACTTAGGCAAGAATGATATCCAGATTACCACTTCTTGTGTAGCAAACTTTTAGCATATGGTGAATATTTTTTATTGAAGGCAATAGTTTCCCAGAGAGATTAAGCACTATTTTATCTTTGCTTCAATATTGTTCAAGTGTCTACCTTTGAGACAGAAAAAATCCAAGAGACAATTGGCTCTTGCTATGAAATGGTATGGAATATTACTTATAAGAAGGAGTTTTTGTCATGCAACACATCATTTTAAATACTAATATTACATTTATACTATTTAGTATGTCATTTTAAACTGCCGTCTTCAAAACACAGTATTCTATTGGAACTGGAAGTAATTAAAAAGAACTAAAATACCATGCTAGACCAGTTAGCAAAGAATGGGCCATTTGCTTGAGGGGATGAAATTTATGCAATTTCTTGTACATGATGGTCTTTTTTCCTTCCCCCCCCTTCCTTTTAGATTATTAGACGTAACATTGCCTGTGAATTACTAGTAAAACCTAAAATATTGATAAATTTTACTTCAATACTTATACAAACTGGATTAAGGTATATAATATTAAGGTATATAATGAAAACTTCAACTTGTTTCTAGCCAGCAGTCAGCACACAACTTGCTGATTTCTAGGTAAAAACTGATCAAACACTATTCTATCTTTTTCACATGGAATACTGGAAAAAGTAATACTGATGTTGGTTATTTGTTTAAATTTTCCTAACATTAAACATTTCTTTATATTCTATAGCAGTTGATGGAACTGCCAAAACAAAAAACCTCAGCTGCAGCTCTCAGTGTAATCCCGCCACACGTGAAACATTTCATGGCATTTAGCTTACATATGAGGACACTGAAAAGATAGGCTGAGAAAAGAAACACAGTGACAGCAACTACCAAGATTCAGAACTTGAGAGTGGATAAATGAGCTGATAAGGAAAGAAAGAGTAAGTATGACAGTGACGTGCACGCAGCTAGATGATGTTTGCAATACTAGGAGTAGTAAGACATACCTGGGCTGATAACTCGTAACAAATGCAAGGAATAGAACTGGATGGATATTGGTAATATCTGCCAAGCAAAACGTTTATTAAGCTAAAGAAGCACCGTGCATGGTAATCAACAGAAGACCAAGGCTTGACTTTCAGAATTACACTGGACAAACTTCACTGAAGAGACATTTCAGTACTGATGATCAAACTGTTCTCCTCTTGTAATCTATTTCAAGCAAGTATCTTTGTGAAAATAATGACTGTGAAAATATTTGATTGTTGTAAGGAAAAGAGAGCTAACTAGGATCATCGAACATGACAGTAGTTACACAGAGCTCAGAGAACAGACACTGCTTTTAGTGTTACATCAAGAGCATTTCAAGTGTCAAACTCAGTTTGTAACATCGAGTTTTTAACCAAAGTTCAGAAAATAGCTTAGTTCTTAACTACTGTGTTTTCTACAACATTTCTTCAGGTAGGTAATTCTTCTCTCCATTTTCTGGTCTTGCTCAAATCCAGCTAAAATGAAATGTCTGCTTTCCACTGCATTAAGAAACAGAGAACTGGCTTTTCTGAGTTTTCCTATATAAGCTTTCTGCATCCATTTTACCAAGGTACTATCACACACACGTACACACATCTGAGACCCATTCTGTGTTGCATACAAGAAGCAGCATTCCTCAGAGAGGCTTTTTGCCAAACACTTTTAAAAGATATCTTTTGATTCTGAATTAAACAGGGTGTAAGGATTGCCACCAGCAGAGGAGTAGGAATCACAAACAGCTATAACCCAAATATTCTAAGGAAATGTAAGCAAGTAATTACAAATAAAACTGCTTATATTCATGCAAATTGTTTGGCAACAGCAGTACACCATAAGGAAAGCTGCTACAATTCATAACAGCATCTTGTAATAAAACAGCTTTATGCATCCTTCTCAAACTGTTTAGTGCTCAAATCTCATCAGATGGCTGAGTAAGCATTACACTTTGGGACAGTAAGTCTCTGTTTCCAATATGGTCTACATCCACAGACATGTACTTCTGCATTCACTGTAAGGCACTTCCAGCTAAGCATTCATATAAAAAAATTGCAGTATATAAAAATATCTGCATGCTATTTTGTCTAGTCAGCTATCTAGATGCTGAAACAAATTAGGAACCTCGAAGGACCAGCAGTTCAACGGGAACTGACTGCTATCAGAAAAAGCGAATTTGAGGTTTGGATTTACAAACATGAAAGTAGCATGAAAGGGCTACCTTTATACATGTCACTGTCTCTTCAATACATCTTTATCCACATCACTGAGGCATTGCTACGGTACATTTTGCTTCCTTTAGAGAAAAACTAAAAGACAGGAAAGGGCTTTGAAACAAGTGACAAATCTGAATTCATGACAGAAGACAACGCTGTAACAGGCAGATGCTTGAAGAGCTCTACCTAGATATACAGAGCTCACAGAAAAGATGACTGGCTTAACTGCAGCATCCAATTGAAACTGTAAAGTAAAAACACTGAGTACTATGGATGTTCCAGTAAAACAGAATAGGGCACCACCAAATCTAATGGCTAGCAACCGAAGCCAGTTTCCAATATCCAAAGAGAAGCTGGCACCCACTTTTAATGTGGAGGCTGACTTACCACACTTGCTGCCTGCCTGTGGAAACTATAGATTTTCTGCCTATTGATGTTTTCAAGACTACAGAATGTGCTTCATTCAAGGACAGATTACTAGGATCAACGTAGAAATGATCTGATGAAAGTTAACGAGCAACTGGATAGCAGGCCAAGGAAGATAACTGATAGGCCTTCCAACCTCAAACTCTGAATCCAGAGACAAATAATATAAAACAAAAAGGACAAATAAAAAATGCTGGGCCCTGCTTACCCACTTATAGGTGCTTCTCATTTTCTCTCCTACTAATTTTGATTTCTATTTATAGGCTTTAAGTGAATTGCTCATCAGCACTTTGACCCAAATCCAAAACATCCATGGTTCTCTAAAGAAGAAAATGAATTTTGGGTGGTGGTTTTTTTTTGTTCTTTGGTTTCTTTGAAAGTTTCCTTATGTATTTCTTACTAAGTAAACTGTGTGTATTTGGGTGCAGTCACAATATTTGAAAACCTTCTAAAAGTCACATAATCCATTTGAGGTATTAGGAGAACAAACAGGAACAACAAAACAAATATAAACATAGTCATCATCATCACAGACCAACAAGTTTTCCACTGAGTCTAAAATTTAGTCATCAACAATAGTAAAGTATTTTAAAAAAAAAGGGGGAGGGGAAATACGTAAAAGGCAGTCACAGAATAAAGACAAAAAACAGCTAAAAACCATTCCCAATTTCATTGAGCTGAAAACTGACTTGTGCATTAGAGCCGTGCATACACTGGTGGTTAACCCATGTTCCACACACTCCAAATACATAGAAATGTCTAATCCATTCCTTATTTTTCTGAAGATGCAGACCTTAAAAACATCTAGTATTGGAGAGTTCAACAATGTATAATCCAAAATAAATTTCTTTTGTTGGTTTGAAATTTACAGATTTCCATTTTATTTAAATTTTTATTAGGCCAAGTAGATGGCCTAATTTCTCTTTATTGAAAAGCAAGCTTTAGAGGGGTAGAGGGGTTCCCAAGTTCACAGCAGAAACAAAACCATGCTCACTTATGCAAATTCTGGACTACATGACTTCCCTTATTTCCCTTTATGGTGGATTATAATATGAGAAAGAGCATCCGCATGGATGTTACTAAATATTACGAACTTCTTAGAAGAGTGTGTGCATGTGTGTGTATGAGAAAATGGAGAAGGATTTATAGGATCAAAAATTGTTATTTTCAGTTTCCAAAGTCTTAGACTTCTACTACATAGCCAAGCAAAGGGATGAGGATTTAAAAAAAGTACATGAAGAATAGGTTTTCTTTGACATTCAGTTAGGCTCTAGATTCTAAGGTGAACAAACACCACCCCGCTATTTTGAAGCACAAGATCTTTTCACTTGATACAAATTTTTAACTATGAAGTATGAGAAGTATAATTCCTATTAATTTTGAAGTGCTTTTGAAAAGGTATTTGCATTAAAATGGTTACTAAGCCTATTCTAGAGTAGTCCTATGTTGGTTTTTTTAAACTTCTTTTATTCACAGTGTGTTCTGACTACATGAGTTGCTAATGCCTATTTTTTATAAGCTACCCTTTTATATCTAGTTTACATAACGTTCATGTAACTATGTAAATGGTTAAAAAAATAGAACCTTGTTTAACTTCATCATCAACTAATGAGGTAATCATCAACTGAGGAGTCCAGTACAGCAGTAGTAAAAAAGCAGAAGCTCTTTTTGAAAGCTAAATAACCATTTAGAAAAAAGGAATATAAATCTATACAATACCTATAAATTGGCATCAGAAATACCTGCATTCTGATTCTTTAAACTGTAAAGAAATGCTGATTTTTAATAATGATCAATAGAGAGGAACCACCAAGAATAAAAAAATTATTCCCTGAGAGAAACTGTGTGTATACACAGAATTCACGTTATGTCTGTTCATTGTTTACTCTACAAATACATATTAAGATTAGAATAGTACTGTGTTTTTTCAGCACCAGTCATAGTAATTATTACTGGAGTCCTCTGTCAGCATCATAGCTTCTCTATATAAAGTTTTACAACACAGCATTTTATTAAACTCCAACTTCATCTTTATTATGTCCACCTAGAACAAGATTCCCAGTAATATTTTAATTGATTACATTATGTATTTAGCTTGCTAGTTGATTACATTCTTTCCATAGGAATGACATTTTAAACACTTCAACACACTGTACTGCAATGGCCACCTCTGAACTGCTGGGCTGGAATACATCTCCTGTCAGTCAGTACCTGCTCTCTTAGAGAAGGACTCTCCTAACAACCGAGATGCTGAGGTAAGCTGACTCAACTAGTCAAACAGGTAAAAGAGCAAGAGTTACACCTTCACTCAACAAGCCCGTGTTAGACAGTCTGATTTCTTAATGGTTAGTTCCAGTAGGTTTGAGCAACAACCAAACCCAGAAAATTAAGTCACAATGTATGAAGATATAAAATGGTGAAACGCCAAGAAAGAAGAATGGAAGGGAAATGAAAGGGAAGTAGAAGAGATTATAAGAACAACTGATTTAAACTACCATTTAGAAATCAGGGAGCTTGCTGACAAAAGGAAGAGAAAAATAAACAAACAATCAACAAACACCACAGAAGAGCAAAAGGAAATTATTTATGTACGTGCACTTGAAAGTACCTCATAGACTTGAGAGTCTATCCCGTGACGTTTCCCTGAAAAGCCACTTCCAAAGAGATTTCATTCTGGTTCTGTGTTATTGATAGTCAGATCTAATACACACAGAGTTTTAGTTTAATTCCTATTTATCAGCAGATCTTAATATTACAGCTCAAAAGGTCACTTGACTGATGCTAGAGTATAAATGAGAGGAGCCATGTTAGACTTTGGGTCAGGCTTTCTCAGATTTTCCTAAAAGCACATTTGGGGGAGGGTGCTATAAAGGTTTGTACTCTTATTTATTTGCTAGTCTAGTAATGCTGCTACATAGCTCCATTATTAACAATATCAACAGAGATGAAAGCACAGATGAAAAGTGCTTTCATATTTTTAAATCACATAACCATAAGAACCATATCATCTTTTATGATCTGGGGAGGTTTTATTCAATATCTTTGCTTTACTAAATAAGGTATACATATGAAAATACATATTTTTTTTTATTTCTCACTAATGCCATGCTTTCTAGATAAGAGAAATTGAATGCAGTTGTCTCACCTTAATAATTATTTTACACTGAGATTGCGTATCTCTTAGGTAACCATTAAAATCAAAGTAAATCTTGATCGAACAGCAGGGCAAGTTACACATCTGTACTGTTTCTAACAGGATATTTGCCTTCAGGCCTTTTTCCCCACACAAACTACCCTATATCTGATTCCATATTAAGGGCTTCCTCCTTAAGCTTCTACCATATGCCTTTACCTTGGATTTTGTTTGATTATGTAAGTGTATGGATATACTGGAAAGGAAAACATTGGAGAATGCTACTCAAAACCTAACATGGCAAAGGAAAACTAAGACTATGCTCCTGCTCTAACAAGAATACAAGAAAAAGTTTTCTTTAATGTTTTTAATCCAAATCTATATATAGAACACTTAATTTCAGAAGGCCACAGGTTCTGGAAGGAAATATGAAATCTAAATTTAGTAAAACTCAATTGTATTTGGAAGGGACACATTAATTTGAGCACGACTCGTGTTTGATGATAAGATGACCAAAACCTCATCTTGGTGTTACTGGGAATATAAGCAGTGAGACAAAGTCTAGTTAGCCTGAGAACCTGTAACAGCAACTACCTTCTCCAGAAAGCAGCACAAAATATCTGACCACAATAACTTTAAACCTGAACAAGCTTAATCACTCTCATGAAATGTTAATACTGCAGCGTGGTTCTTCGAATGTGTAAACTATTTGGTGACAGATTTATGATGTGAAGAAGAACAAGAAGAGAAAACAACATTTGTTTTTCTCAGCATTCAGAGCTGCCCTGGAGTAGGCTTGAAAAAATAAAATGTAGATTCATCAAACTGGTTTGGGTTGGGGTTTTTGGGGGTTTTTGTAATTGATATTTTTCTTTTTTTTCTTCAAGAAACATATTCAATATATATGGAGAAAAGATGCAGTATAAAATACCCAAGAGGTGATGAGTAGTATGCCACAGTAACACAACTTGATGTGAAAGAAAACTGAGTGCATTACACTTTCCAAGTGCCCCTCTCTGAGGATTTTACTGTGGTAACTTAATTTTCTGTTTGATGTTAATTAAAATACTGGACAGTCTTAAGGGACATTATAAAGGGTTTACTGTAATAACTGTCACTACTTTTTTCTGATTCCAGTTAATATACCTACAGTCTTAAACAGGATACAAAACACATGCCTTTTTAAGTATAAAAGAATAAAAAACGGAATTTGAGCTGACATACAGAAAGGTATTGGCTGTTGTTCTTTACTGAAATTACTTCGCCCTGCAAAAAGAGATGCTGTGACATACACAAAGCAATTCAATTGTAGTGAAAAAAATCAAAATATTTCAGAAGACTCTTGGGTCCAGTTTAATAAGATTGTGTTTTTAGACTTACTTTTAATAACTTCAATCATATAGTCTAGTTGTTCTAACATTTCAGAGCAGAGATTTACTGGTAAACTAGATCTGACCTGAGAATGAGAAAGCAATCAATTCAGCACTACTATAAATTTTGCATCAGCTGAAGCCTGGTGTTTGGCTCAGGGAAAAATACAAAATCCATGAGCTTTGAATGCCAAGTAAGGAACTAAGGAGTAGTAAGGTTTGCAATCAACCCTTTGAAACCCAGTTTAAACCTTAAACAACTCAGTATTTGGTTACAAAGTATACTTGAAGAAAAGTTGCCTTTCAAAGCAACCTCCTTAAAGAAAGGTTTTCTAAAATCCTCATTTTTTTGCCTTAAAGGACATCTACCTTCAGCATGCTGTGTCAGCAGTTGAAATCAGAACGAAGGTATTTTCTTTTTTACAAAAAATAAAGTTTGATAATTGCTTCTCTTTGGTGGAAAAATACATGGTACATAGAGAAATTCACATAATACCCAAAGATTGTAAAATATTCCAAATATTCCAAGGTGTCAGAACTATTGTCAAGCTTTTGATATATCCTAGCAGAAAGCAGAAAAGTTTCTATTCATCTTAAAATACAGCATTTAAAAAAGACTCATCAACTTTAAATAAACCTTGCAGTGTTTGAATGCTCTCAGAGCCACTGGAGGACTGTATTTTTCAGATCTATTGATTAATGAATATCCAGAGCAGGTAGTGAATTACAAATGCATTTCTATCTCTATTAGGGAAAATCTAAGACAAATTAATATCTGAAGCATGAATTGGACCTGTCATTTTAGCCAAGAATCTGAACATCTGTTTTGAAGATGATCAGAAAATAAGCTTGACACAAAAATACCAAACCTACTCCGAATTACTTTGCACAAATATCGTTACTGAGATATTAAAAACAGACTTTACAGGGGGCATTTTGTTACTTAGAAAAATTTCAGGTAAACATCTTAAGAAAAGCACAGTAGAAGTAGTGCCAGACTGAGGTGCTTTAGGTGATACACAGTCATGTCATCTTTCATTCCTCTGTATCAAAACTTCCAAATAACACACCAGAAAACAGCACCCACAGCAAGAAGGAACTTCCTTTTGCAGGCACACTTGTCAATGATTAGCACAAAAAGCTTATTTCAAAACAAGCAAATGATGACAAAGTTTTTAAGTTTTATTCTCAGAGCTGAACTTCCATCAACATTCGATTTTCCTATCAAATGCTTTATTTGCACTAGCTTAGAGGTATTCATGCTTCGAAGATCTGCTTTTCACGAAGAATGAAACAAGTCAGAAGAGAAGGACAATAAAATACTAAAGCAAACCGAGAAGATCTGTTTCAGACTTCTGAGCTCTGAGTATAATTTTTGTTATTAGCAGTTCACTGTTGAACCATCATAAAAAAAATGGTAGTACAACTTGATCTTACGCTTAACAGATTTTCAAAATTGAGTAATGAATGACCAGGCAGCAGCTAAAAACAACTGCTTTGCGCAGTTCTAGGGCCATGGTTAAACCAGATACTTCTCAATAACTCAAATGCATATAGCTTGACTAACAGAAGAGACAAAATATTGAGGAAAATATGTGAAATTGCTAAAAAAAACCCCATTTTTTTGTAACTAGAATAAAAAAAACTCTAAAGACTATTTATTTTAAACATGTCTATTTCCTATAGAATTCAATCCCATCAACACACTCACTCAAATTTAGAATAAATTTAAATGTATAAATTCCTAGATGTCTGCAGCTGGAAACCACACGCATAAGATGTAATGAACAATATTTCCTACTATATGGATAAAAATGTGGTTCATATAAGATTAACGTAGAAAATGAGAACATGTATGAAGTCTTAATCTAGATCTGATTGCCACATAATCTCAAATTTTAGGTCAGCAGAGAAGCTTTACAATCAGAAAGATACCAAAGCTTTCAAATACAAAAACATCATCATACAGGCTTATTTTCTAAAGAAATTTGCTTTCTAGCTTAACAAAAGGAGGAAAATAAGGAGTTACTGCTCCCATTATTTAACAGAAAACTTAGTTTGACTCTCTAAAATAAACTTTATTCACCTAGACATAAAAACAGAGACTAGCAGGTAGGAAAATAAAATTTAAAAATATTATTTGTGGAGTGTTTCAATGTAGTCACCAGCAATTTGCACTCCCCTTCATAAAGAGGTCATATAAAAAACATTAAGAGCAGGGGGAGGATGAACAGTTGTCAAATCAGTAATCAAGAGAAAAAGAACATCCTCATGAAATGCTGAATAACGACCTGGAAACTAAAATGAGGCACTTGAGCTGAAGCATCAATCATCCAGATAGGGAAAAGTAATATTTAGATGACTCCTGTACACAAAGGCTGAACAAACCACAGTGAAAACGGCTCCAGCAGCTCGTATGATCTAGTTGCAGTTTGATGAGTTATCTCTAGGTAAATACTTACAAGCAAAGAAAGACCTTACAAGAACTGAGATTACCTCTGAAAATAGAAGTGGATGTTTGATAGACCAAGCACAATGCAAACACTTCCAAATGTCTGCACACAAATGTGAGTGAAACAAAGGAATAGACAAGGGTTTAATTAGTGATGCTAATTAATAGATATTTTGATTTAAAGGGGAGGACAGACACTGACTGCTGGCAGAATATTTTGAACAAGTTACATGACGATATCAAGTGTAAAAAAATGACGTTTCACTGAATGATCTCCACAGAGAACTGTGATAACTTAGAATTTCCTGAGTCACAGTATAAGAACGGTGTAGTAGAAAACTATCATATGCCATTAACAAGCACATATATAAAACAGCAGTTTCCACAATTAAAGATGTACTAGATAACCTTGCATCAAGAGGGGCACAAATGGCTATACATTTATGCCTCAAAACTGCCTATACCTTGGCTTGATATAAACCATATCTAATTCCTCAACTAAAACTAAACCAAGTAATTTATTTTAAAAACTAAATCTAATTGCTAAGTGACAATTTTATCAGGCTATTTGGTCAAGTTAACCAGATGACTAAACACTGTTCCTATGAAACAGTGTTCACTAATAGTTTCAACGCACAGACTTATGATTTATTGAGCCAAATGAATACCTGAATGAGAGAAAAACCACGTGTTTACAGTGCAAAAGCATAATCACAGTTTTTTCAACTAAAAACATTGGACATAACAGGCACTTAAAGTGAGGAACATTTTATAAAAGAAGAGATTACTTCACCTTGCTTACAAGTTCACACAGGCAGGTTACTTCAACTATTAGTTCTAGGATCTTGATGCTGCGATAATTTATTATAGCCAATTATAAAAGTAATTAGATGGGCTTCCTCCTTCCAGTTTTTATAAGGTGACAGGTAAGCAGTAAGGGTAAGCAGTGACAAAACAAAGTCAGAGGAAACAGCATTCCCATTCCCACATTTTAATCACACATCAGCTAAGAAAGAAAAGTAATTCCAAGGCACCTGATTAAGAATGAATATAGGTTGGCCATGTGAGCTTTTAGCATAACAGTGTTCTAGTTATCTTTTCAGCACAGGTACTCTGTTAAAGACAGACAAGTTCAGGTGAAAATGCCATTATTATTTCTAAAATAAACCTAGGAATGGAATACGAAGTTAACATATTGGCCAGACTCAAGTTCCCTGACAAATACAACATCTGGTTAAGGGTCACTAGCATTTGTGTTTATCAGATATCTTGAACAGTGGATCCTGGTTTGTCTCATTTACAAACAGTGAATTCCGACAGTATCAGAAATCTGAGAAGAGAAAGAACTTCCTAATTTAACACAAAACAGTTGAAATAATGGTAAAATGGCATGCATTCTCCTACAGTTCTTTCATGAACGCTCCTTATAACACTGGTATACTTCAACAAGCAACAGAGATTATCTACCAAGATTTACTGTAAAAGAAACCAGTTCTGACTTTAAACATACCTTGTCTTGGAAACTCATCCGACTCCCTGTGAACCAGGTCAGAAACTCGATTTCCATAGTGCATCCTGGTGTCATGATCATACGCCTTCAGTGTCTCACTTGAGCTATAAGACTTCTGAGTTGGTACTCTGCAGTCTTCACTGTCCAGTGAAGAACTTGTATAGCGACATTCCTTTCCGCACCGGCCCCTTGTCAGAGAACGGTGTCTTCTATCTTTTATATCCATTATTCTGAGTCAGGTACGTTGCTTCCAGAAAAGCCACTCTTATTTTTGGGGTCAGTCACTGTCACCTGAAAACAGGAAAGGATAACAAAAGAATGAACAACGCTGCTACTATGTTTTGTTTTATTCTATTTTCTCTGACTTATCCCTACAGAACAGCAAGGCACAGATCGAGAAGAAAGAGGAGATCCACATGATGCATCCTTAGAAATTGAAACAGCTGACCTGAATGGGTGGAGGGAAGAAAACCAAATGCTGCAAGAGAATTGCATTCTATCTAAATTATCATCTAAGAGTTTAAAAAAATAATGATAAAACAAAACCACTGCGATTTTTGAATGAGCAATGATAACACAGAACTGACAGAATAATACTTACTCCTCTTATGCAACCATACAAAGAAAAGCAGGCTCAAACCAGCTTTAATGATTTCCATCCTTCCTGCAGAAGGGCTTGCAGTTAAGAATGAAGCATGCAGGAGAGTTGCATATAGGAGATTATACCTATTCAGTATTAATGCATTACAAAGGCGGGCATGATCCTTTAACAATGCATCCACAAAGAAGCAACAACTGATTTTATTGCCCCTGGATAACACAATCCAAGGCCCTATTCTCAACAAAAGGTTGGATCAGGTATCTCCAGAGGCCCATTCCAGCCTTGACATTTCTGCCTTTTTATGATTCTCTGAACACACTTCGGGAATTGGCTGCTCTTGTGCACCACAGAACATGACTAGATACTCTTCTTGACAATCCCTCGAGATGACCAGTTTATCCAACTCAGCATTTGGGTTCTTCAAAATTGTGTAAATATCTTCTTGATCACTGAACCAGAAAGAGATAAATTCTTACAGTCTGCTTAATTAGGACACCCTCACTGTGGCATATATACTTTAGCATAAGCACTGAAGCATGCATAAACTACAAAATGAAAGTTACTGTAGAAAGCATGAGCGCCCTAACCACTGGGGTACAAATTATTTTTAGCTGGTATTTGTATGTATGTCTTCCTCTCATGGCATCCTATGCACAGGTCTGTACTAGCCTTGAGAAATCCGCATGACAAAAGTTTTTGCTGGCAATTAAATCTTCCCCCACAAAAAATACCCTAACAAGAAAAAAATGGAACAAAATCTCTGCTTTTCTAAACACGGCTAAGGAGGTGAAGAAATGTTTTTGGCAAATTTAGCTGGGACAGTTGAAGACATTTTCTTTCCTACTGTCCCCTCTCAGATGAGGTACCTACTGGAAAGCCTACCCAGCAGAACTGGAGCAGGTCCTGCATATGCCAGCTACATCCAGCCCCAGGCTAGAGTCTTCAACTACAAAAGCACTTCAGCAGTACAATTCCTTCTGTCACCTCTGCCACCAAGGCAGCAAACTCCAGCAAAAGATGATAAAAACCTGAGAAGGCAGTCCTGTCTTTCACTGTTGTAGTTGTTTCAACCAAAGGAGAGGAGGTCATAACACTGACATAAGTATTGGCTAAATTATTGCTTTTTGGCTGGAATAGATTATGTCCCTAAGAGAGAACAAATGTACTTGGCCAGACAAGCTAGTTAACTTGAAAAAAGGTTTCTTGGCTTCATTTAGATACTGACATTTAGACTTTTTGTGTTTGGGGTTTTTTGTGCTTTTTTTCTTTCTATATTTTAAAGAAGAAAGTTAGGTAACCAGGAGAAACAGCTGCTTTAAGCCACCCACAGGTACTCTGCAATCTGTGAGCAATAAAAAGTGTAAACATGCTTACTTTTTGCTCCTGTTTCCCTTATTTTTAACTACGATGGTACATTTCAGAGGGTGGAAAAAACCCCCAACCACAAAACAATACACACAGAAAAGCCTAAACAAAATAGGAAGACATTCAGCACTTAAAAAAGGGAGGGTTAGTTTTAGAATTTTAGATTAAAGAGAAAGAAAGACTCAATATACACTCCCTTTCTCACCTCTCTAGTAGCTAAGCTGACTTCCCTATATCTGAATTATGAAGTTCAATTATTTGATCTTGTAATATTTATGACACTGTAAAGCATGTTAACACTAGTGGCACAAACACTTGCTTGAAGTTTGAGGAGATACATCATCATTTAGATTAACAATACCTGGCTCTTTGATCCCAGTTCAATACTATGTCATCAAATTCAGATATCAATATATCACAAATATAAACCACAGAAACAGATGAATGCAGCACAATATTGAGCAAAAACTGCCAATAACTCTTCGGATGTCTTCACATTACTGTTCAGTACAAAAGCCTATTATTCCATATGAAGGTATTGTCTATCAGTTCAGAAAAACAAACAGCTTTTTATTTTTACAATTGCTAAACTCTAAGCTGTCTGGCCTGATTTCTATTGTTTCTGAAAGAACATTTAATTCCTTGCTTGTATAGTTAAAAGAAGGATTTATTATGACTGAGATAGAACTTCTGAGTAATTCCATGATATTAGCTTATTAAAGCATCTTCTCACACAGATAAGATTTTTTGAAATGGTTCCCTCAATACACATTCTTTTGCAGAGTTCTGTGCTACCCTACAAACACAAAAATAAAAGGAAATGGTAAGACAAGGCTCTACTGTTGATAAAGCCAAGAAATATTCCTCAGTCACCCTCATGTGCAGAATGCAAGGCACAACGCCTGCACTCTTGTCACCATGACAAGTCCAACAGGTTAACACAAGAAATTAAATGTAGAAATATGGTAACTATGTCCCAACAGCTTTACTTTGACCTTTCTTAAGAAAAATCTTGTCACAAAACTCAGGCTTCGTAACAACTTGGTGAATAACTCCATCTTCATAATAACATACTACTAAAAATTTCTTGAACTGTACTAAATTTTAGGAGCTGCTTAAAAATACTATAGTCAATTTGAAAATAAACATTTTTACTGGGAATTTTATTCAATGACACATTCATATTTATTACAGTACTTAAATATTTTTTTCTGATTTTTCTGTTACTTGAGGACAAATCCCAAGCATCTGAGAATAAATATGTCTACCTAAATGCAACAAAATATTCTCATAAACTTTTCTCTCATGCTCATCTGTGCTTTGGCGATTTCTATGAATGAAATAGCCAGGCAAAAAGTAGTTCCATAGCATTGTTAACAAACCACTCCTAAAATTCAGAGAGGAGCATCTCCATAGTGACTGAAAATAACAATGAAATGAAGTTGCAACACACTCCTAGAAAACTTGTTTCACATTTTTCTTACACTTAGCTTAAAAAGGTGAAATACTGTTTCAATTCAAAGCTGAACACCTTCCCTGCGAGAAAGTCAAATCTTTATGATGTAACATATTCCTGGAAAGGTAAAATGTGATGGCTTTGGCTAAACAAAAATAATGGTGAGATTCAATCCGAGTTTAAAATTCCTGATACTCTTTGACTTGCCTGTCTCAAGGGTACTCTATGAGCAGCTTGTTTTGAGTAACTGACCTAAATAGTAACTGATTTAATAATTTCTTCTCTTTCAAAGGATTTCACTAAGACTGCTCATATTGACCCACTTATGCTACAGAGTAGAACACCCACTAACAACTGACTTCAACTGTTTTCCTCATCTATCATGTTTTAATTATCCAAGAAGCTAGTAGGACCCCCATCTAACTTTCTGAATGAGGTATTTATGGCTTGTAAAAGGGTTGGTCAAATTTTAAAGGTGTGTAGTCCTGGTTGATCTAGACCTTCCATAGATAGTAAACCTAAAGCAATAAATGGGACATCCTGTATCTACTGCTGAGGCACAGACATATATTGTATGTGCCATATTACATATATCCATGTGCCATATTACATGTCTAATAAACTTTGGACTCACTATTCACCCAATATAAAATTTTTGTCTTCATGCGCAGCAATTATTTACCTGGACATGACTGCAGCAGTGGTAACAAGAGTGTAAGCTGTAAGTGAGGGGTAGTTCTAGAGCATTAAAACACTGTACGTCCTGCAGAGAGAGAGGGCGAAAGGGAGACTGAAAGGGAGAGCAGAAAAGGAAATGGCTGAGGAGCTGAGAATAAAAACCAGGTTTTTCTTCAGGATTTTTTAAAAAATTGACCACTTCTTTTTGTGTTAGCAAAGTCAAATCAATAGGAGGCACAGAGGGAGGACTCAAAATGAATTTGAATGGCTTAGCAAAGCCTACGCTAAAACTCTTTTTAAATTTGAAGTTGATTCGTACACTGATCTTACTTAAGTTATGTGCTTGTTTCTTGCATTTTCTAATGATTCCTTCTACTATTACAGTGTACATGGCCATTAGAACTGTCACTCACAACAGACAGAATGCAGTAATCACTTGCAAGTTCAAGAGAAAACAAAGCACTCCACATTTACTTTGTCCCCCTAAATAACCTAGCACAACTAGATCAAAACATTACAATAGTGCATATGATATTAGAAAGTCTTTTTTTTTCTTTCTTTTTTTTTAAAAAAAGTAGTACACCATGTACCAATCTGTTCATTAAAAAACAGGTCTCTTGAAAGCCTGTACTTCTTTTCATCATCAACAATGGGAAATAAGCTTGTGATTTAGAGATTCAAATGCTGTTCATTATTTTATGCAAAGCCTATTTTTGAAATGAGAAAATTCAATAATTCAGCTTTGGCACAGTACAAGTTTTCAGGGAATAAATAAAATGGCTATTTAACTGTTGCATTTTTTTGCTGATTTTAGTATTAGTGAAAAAGTACATCTCCACTTCTGAATCACCTTTGCCTTTTTAAAAAAGGCAACAAATACAATACAATTTTATTACAGTATGTGCACTTTGTTTCATGAAATAATGTTGATGACAAGTATGCTGGTTTTGATTTGGGCCAAAAATCAAAGTATATTTGAACAGTCTGTTTGCTGTAATAATGTAGCTTCATTTTACATTGATAAGTCTTCTGATTTTTCATGGTCTTTTTTTCTTCCTCTTGAAATACTGTATTTTGCCTTCAATGTAGCCACTCTGTGTATTGCGTGGAAAATTAGACATATTTAGTATGACGTGAAATAGCTATTTCAAAACAGTTTTGATGAATGATTCAATAGAAAACATACAGTGCTTATAGGCATTCTGTGTTGTGCTTTACTGCAGAGAGAAAACAGCTTTTTTTTTCTTTTAGTAAATAAAAGCTATAGGAAATATTTTCAGACTAAGGGCAGTCAAAATTGTAAACACAATAACAAAATCAAACACTGTGCCAAATATTTATATCATGTATGCATTTTTATCTACTTAAATATACATATTTTTATTTCCAGATTATCTTCTGAGATTTCTGAACTCCAGGAACTTCTTACAAATCCCAGAACTGTTTAAATCTATTATGAAAATAACATCCCATTAAGAAAATAACATGCCATCAAGAACTGATAAAAAGCCCAGGAGCTACAGCTTTCTCTCACAGCATTCGCTGACTGCAAAGGATTAAGCCTGTATTTTCCACTGAGTGTTGGGCAGTGAGGGTTGATACACGTGAGCAGATCCTCCTCTCTGAGAGGCTTCAGAATTGCGGTTGACCAGTTGACATCGAAGAAAAATGGGGAGTTTCTTTCTTACAGCTACTTTATGTTAGTTTAAAAAGCATCTAGACAAACTCAGATAAAAATTCCTAAACGTTATTAAATGTGGCTTCTGGTTTATGAACCTCATGAACTGGGGATCGCCACAGGTTCAGAAACAGTACCAGTATAATTTCACTGTTAGCTAACATCTGCCAGCATTCAAGGTCTGAGGCAGAGAGAGACACTCACCAAATCAGTACCAACCAGAACATTACTAGTTATATAAATGAGGTTGAAATGACATTACTTTTCTTCCTAGACAAACAGAGGCACACAGGTAAACAGTAGACAGTGTAGTAGATACACAGGTAACAGTAAAAAGAGTATGAAGGAGAAGCGAAGAAAAGAAAGTGACAGAATAAATATTTTTGTGTCCTGGAGTTTCTCAGCTGTGTGAAGTTTTTGAGTTTTTTCTCTTGGAGAGCATTTTTCCTACTTTTCTGAATGAGGCGTTAACAACCTCCTCATTCCAAACACTGCCCAAATAAAACAAGTAGAGGTTTTACCCCGGTATAACATATTTCCCCTCCTAACTCAAAAATATTTACAAATATTTGTTAGGCTCTAGGACAGCCATGAGGGCTAAACCTGTATTGTCCTTATCCTACAGAAAAAGTTAAACACCAAAAGGGTAAGTGCCCTGCCTAAGGTTATAAGAGTTTGCAGCGTACTGGGAATCCTGAGTTCCAGTTCTTGGTTTCCTGCTTGCACTATAACCCTTAGCTACATACTTCCACCATCCTATGCAGTCAGATAAAAAAAAGAATTAAGTCACAATAGAACAGTACAACAAGCCAACTTCTCAATTAATGTAATTACTTAAAATTAATACAGCTGAACGAAGTCACAAAATGGATTTAAAGATCAAATACAAATTTGGACACCTCCAAAGACTAGGTTTGTTAAAAATAATCGCCTAAAGAACTTTACTACTCTTTTACTGCATAGAAAGAACAAACAATACTATTATCTACTGCTAAAATGCTGTTAATGAAGAAAGGTAGAATAATTTATCATTGCATAATTAACACAATGCAGTTAAGCACGCTTTAACGATTCTGTATAATAGTTTCCTATCACTGGAGAATACTTTTGAACCAGGAAATAATTGTCTAAATAAATTTTGATTAAATCTTTGATCTAACTGATAAACATTTATAGAAGTGAGATAGATCTAAATGCCCATGCAATGAACGACAACTTGCTTTATTTAATTGTCCATTGGTGATGTTCTTTTCTCCTTCTAGTCCTAGGGTAAAATGCTGTCTTTAATTAAGTTAATGGGATTTTTAACCTTACTGTCGATGGAGCCAAGACCTCAGGCTGGTTGGAGCACAAGTTGCACTCTAGCCATTCCCCTTCTCTTTTGCTTTCACCAACACTTAGTCATTAGTTTATTTAATAACTTACCAGCATTTTCCAGTGTTCTGTCCTCTTGTCAGACTCCTCTGTCTTTCCAGTTTCTCAAAAACCTTACTTATCCCCATAGCTTCAGTTATGGATTTGAATGCTATTCACTTCCACAAGCCTTTTCCTTCACACCCAGGATAATACACTAGATGTCTCTGAGAACTTCTGGACACTGTGCTTCCATACTAGACTCAAGGGTAGAGAAATGTAACTCAAGGTAGAGAAATGTAACTAAAATCAAAGGGCTCACACTTTCCTCGCACCAAGCAGGTTCAACACCAAGAATTTCAAGACAACTCCTCTCCACTTCCTTATGTTAAAACATTGTGTAATTCTGCACCTGTTGGACACCCTCATTCCTGCTGGCAACAGCAGAAGCTGTACTACTGGCTAAAAGATCAGCCAAAAGAAAATCATTAGGAACGTACCTCGCATTTCTTGTTTAATCTTAAATAAATGAATACATCATTAAGGGAGGACTTTCCCATAATCTGGGATCAAGCAAAGATCCGGTGTACATCTCACCAGAGGATGCTACTAAAAGAAGATCATATTGCTGAAGAGATTTCTCAGCAATTTTCAAACTTCTACAAGACTTTCTCAGAACTCATCAAATGTAGCAATCATGCACACAGTTATGAGTTTAGGTACTTTATTTATTTCAGTTAGGAACACCACCTGTTCTGAGTCCAAATTTATATCATTCTCTCTCATTCTGTCCAAGAAACACTACCCTTTTTTCTTTAAAGTTTCCATGGAACCTCTCCTACCTCAATTTGAAACTAAACATTTTCATATACTCATTAACGAGATGCTTTAATGTGCTTTCTCCCTGCTGGCAATGTCAACATACAAAGATATTCTTTGAAGAAGGCTTTACTAGACACCATTTTTAAGGCTGTATAAACTTATCATGATAATAAAATGCAACAATATTTTAAAATGCCTAATGCAGAAATTCAGTAATGACAGCTATTCCCAATTACACAAGTAAATAACCCAGTCAGCTAAGGGCTGATACTCCCCTCTATTGGAAAAAACCAAAACAAAACACTATTAGACTTACTCCTCAGGAGTTCTCTGCCTTTGTAAACACACCGATTTTATCAGAAATAACAACTTCCTAAAGTGATCCTTTGTTTCAAAGGTTCAAGGTAAGCTAAGAAAAAGTTAAAAGGAAAAGAAATATGAATAGAAGACAACAGAGCATCATGGTAAGGCACAAGAAACGGATGACATGATATCTCAACAGCTTCCATAAAATTGTTTTCTAAAACATTTTAAATTCTACATCACCACAGACAGCAATGAAACTTTGCATAATGAAGAAGGCTGCACTATATGTCTCTCAGCTAACAACTACAACTCAGGTGTTGTTCCACCTTTCAAAAAAGGAAAATTAATTGCTTTATAAAAATTAATTAGACCCTGCAGCAACAGATAAAATGAATACAAATATTATACAAAATGACCAACTGTAACTCAAAATCTCTGAAGTGAGTTTCCGGCGTCCACATGGCAATGGGTTGGCAGAGACAGAATTGAGGTCCTGTTACCCTGGAAGCTGGTCTACCTAACCCTGCAGTGCAAAGTTTGCTTGCGTATTACCATAGCAGAGGAGGACAGAAAGAGTTATCTTGATTAATGGAAATCTTTTTAATAACTTAAGTCAAAAAAACCAAACTTTTAGGAAATCAATCAGTCCAGGACCAGCAAATACCTCATAATATTGTACAGCCACTGTGCAGACATTGCTACATCTTCCGTTCCATCTCCAAATCACAAATTAAAACGCCACATCACTCTGGAGAAAAAACACACCAGAGAAAAGGCCACATGCTTCAAGAGATGTTAGCTACCTAGTCATTTAGGACAGCATATGTAATCCAATGTATGCTTTCACACTGCAATGCCCTGCTGCAGACTTCTTCAATAGGACCATCATTTTGCTTACTATCCTCTATCTGTGGGTGTCTCCAAAGAAAGCCTGGCATTTGCTGGTGGATAAGAGGTTTCTTCTGTGTCACTGTCAGCAGTCACTGCTCATGCGGCTGAGCTGTCAGAAGCAAGCCCATCCTGACTCCTCAGCTGCCACAGTTCTCAACGTGTATGTGATCTTCATCCAACACTTAGCAGGAGGTGCCTGAAGGCACCTGGAGACAGCAAGGTCTTAATCTGTACCAGCACAGAACATGGGAGCTCACATGGTGATATTCTCAGATAAGCCACTGCATGAAAAACTCTACCAACCATCTCCTATTCACCACGTGTGGCTGACACTTAGAAAGCAAGAATAGTCACATAGATGTAACCAGGTAAAAAACACTCTAAAAACTGCAAGAAATCTTTACAAAATCCATTTTGTCCTTTCTCTACATTGCCATTTCACAGAAAGAACAGTAACAAAGCTGCAATGTCCAATTTCTTCTCAAGACTAAGCTCACTGCATTAATGCCAGCCCCCACAATTTTGCCATCTGGTGCCTAGATTGCCGTGTATCCAGAACAGAGATGCCTGTGTTCTTCAACTGCCATGGTCAAACTTTCCAGGCAAAAGCATCAGAATTTTATGATGAGGATAGAAAACAAGCCTAAGGGAACCTAGCAAGCAAGATTTAAAACAAATCTAAAACAAATGTTTCACCTACCACGTTCAGCTGTATCACTGAATCGTGCAAAATAAAATGTGTAACTTCAACGAAGACTCAACTGCACACAGCCCTCGGCCACCTGGTCTCACTCCAGCACTGAGTATTGTATTAGGTAAGCTCCAGAGGCCTTCTCCAGCCTCAGTGATCTGTGACTCTATAATATCCTTAATTTAGGAAAAGTTTCATAATCATTAAGGAAAAAATAATAATATTTATTTAGGAAACAAGCCTGTAAAGTGAAAGCTTTGTAAGCTGAGCACACAGGCTTAAAATATCAGAGCTTTTTAAAGTAGGAAATTCATCTAAGCTTGCAGGTTTAAAGCTGAGTTCAAAGCTTCAACAGCACAATAAGGCAGAGGCTACATTATGTCTGCATACACGTGCAGATTGCAGACAACCAGCAAACATCACTGCAGTGGGGTCCTTGCTACACAGTCATGCTATTGACAGGAAAAAAGGGAAGTCACACAGAAATGGTGTGCCAGACAGAGCAGACCAGGCTTTGTTGCTCCTTCAGTTTCACAATACAGACCATCTGAGACAATTGTGAATGCCCAAAATGCAGTTCTAGAGGGAAGAAAATCTACAGGGACTAAAGGCACAGTTTAACAAAAGTAACAAGCACAAGCTCTATCATAATTCCCAAGACATTACTGCAAGCTCATACGTTTCCAAACATGTCATTTGAGAGTGCTAACTTTGAAACAGTCCCTTTAAACCATAAAAATAAACCCAAAAGAAAAGAACTCTGCCGTATGTTATAATGACACTACTATAAAACTAAAGAAAACATTGCCTGAAAAGGAATTTTAATCTCTTAACACCTAGAAGTCCACCTCTCCACCAGTCACAGCCACATTCCCACATCACATATATCACTGCAGACATTCTTTATCTACAAAGGATCTGTCTTCCATCTGGCAACCCAGCAAGCATGGCATTCATCTGTGCCTATCCTATAGATATGCGGCCAATGACTAACTTTAGCTGTGTGGGCATGGTATTCAGATATATCATACATTATTCTGTCTGAAACATCTATATATTGTCATAAAACAGAAAAAAATAGCAAAAGCTGAAGTTGTTATAGTGATTTAACTACCAAATGCTGAATATAGCGCAGATAGTAGGTATGGCTGCCTGACCTCACAGAAGCTAATTTTACCCAATATATTGGGGTGGTGGGGGGCTAACGTTTCCCCCTTGGCTGCATTCAACTGGAAGCAGTGGTCATTCCCTGTGCATGGAGAACACAAGCTACTAGGCCTAGGGATACAGACAGAACAATCATATAAGTGTGTTCTTGGGACTAGTATAGAGAAGGTTTAGTCTCCCAGGACACAAACCAGAAAGGAGTTCTTCTGTTACTACCAGTGGCACTTTTTAGTTATTGTCAGAGGAAGAACTGTTGTCCTCTGAGTAAGTCAGAAACCCAATTGTAATTTTGCAAGTTTTACACACAACAGTCTTATTCTTAAGGAAACCCAACAGAACTGGGTCACTTATGGTAATTGCACCAAAGAATTGTGACTGCTTTAGTGCAAAAAAGCAAACAAACTAACTACATACTCAACCGAAAAGGTTGAGCATCTTAACTTTCCTGTAAGTTCTTCAACAAGCTGCACACCATCTGTGAGAATTAGGGACAATTTCTGCCAGCAGAAATTATGAAGGAAGGAATACTTAGGCACGTTACGTGAACTAGTGTTGGTAGCTCTTGAGATGTGCCGAGTCGAGAACATGTCCTAATCAACCACCTCTCCTTTGTAACTTGACTTTTTTTGCAGTTATGTCTGAGATGATTTGCCATTGATGTTGACCGGCCCAGAATTTCAAGCTAGGTATTTCTATGTCCATGAAACTTGATCACACAGACGCACGCTTCTGGCTTAATGTTAGTCACACATGCACCTCAATCCCCTGAACAAAGAGTACTGTAAGTAACATCCTACTACATCTCTCACAAATGATTTTACTAATGCTCCACCCTTGAAAGCATTTCTCCTCTTCGCAAAGCACCGCAATCCCGTATTTTAATACATAAAGTTACTGAGGCAAAGAGAAAAGTGAAGTCATGGAGCAACCTGCTATTTAAAGATTCCCTTAGCTTCAGTAGATTCTTCTGCCTTAAAGGCAGTGGGAAAAATAGTCTCCTATCCCTGTATCTCTCAGAGCAGGAAGGAAACTGGAAACAAACACTGTAAATGCTACATTATCCTGAACTGAAATCAATAAACTATGAACAGTTTTAACCTAATTTACTAAAACAGAATTGGAAAGCTACATGACAAAGCTTTTCATATACATTAAGAGCCATCAGATTGTAAATTTAAGTCAATTAGGTAAATTATTAAAATAAAATTAAAGAGCACAAAAAAGTAAAGGAGAAGATAATCTCTTTCTTGATGCCATCTTCACTGCTATGCATATGTTACTCTTGAAAGCAAATTCTGCATAGAGGTTGAGACTGTGACTACCAACTCCCAGAGGTGCCAGATTTGTAAGCTCAGTCCGTGGCCAGGTATGGCAGTGGTCCTGAGATATCGACAGGAGAACTCCAGGTACCTTAGAATTAAAGAACTTCTGACAAACTTTAGACCTCTCATATTCTCCCCAAAACAGAGCCTCCTACACAAAGAAAGAGCAGAATTTACATGTATGTTTGAGTATTTCGTAAGTGGCACACCTAAAGCCACTTAAAGTGACATTTCTTACAGCACTACTGCAAGGATTTCATGCAAGAGAGAAATTATCAAAGGGCTCTGGACAATTCTAGTTCTGTCTTTCCAGCAACACAGAGTAACAGGTAACACAGAAGACTGTACCCGAATGCAGCACATTAGGTGGAAGGAGTACCTCCTTTATTAGTAAATCATACTGATTCAAAAAGCCATTCCCTGAACCACAAAGCCAGCTTTCTACAGACAGGAATTTTGTGCTTGTACAAGCAGCTAGAATTTAAAGTATTTGCTCAACCATATGCAATTAGACTAAAAAAATAAATTGATAATCTGTGAATAAACCACTAACCCGAGTTTCAATTCTAACAACATTAAAAATACCATAATTTTTTTTATTATTTCAGCTACCATAAGGACAAAGATTTCCATTTAGATCCCTCAGCTATCCCGTTTCATTCCCGTTTCTTGAGAGACAAGTTACAAGAATGACAACCACCAGACTGAGCAAACACACTAAGAGTTAACAGAGAACAGAAGTAACAGAAATCAACCTTCAGCAATTTACCAAGACTGTCCAAATCCATTATTTTGATTGAAAAGTAACTTTTAATTACTGATGTGTACTCACAATTTTGATTGCTTGAATTTTTGCATAAGTCTTCCTCAAAATAAATAAGCAAGCTATTCATGCACTTTTTCTATAAGTCCCATTCCTCATTCTCACAAAAATATTGTCAAAGACAAAGCAGTTTGCATGAACCCTCATTCTTTTAGTTTTGGGGTTTTTTTGTTAATTATTTAATTTCATTTTTAAACTTCAAGTCAACTTTCAACTCCAATTTTTATTTTTGTTTTTAAAGTAGTGTAATAGCATGGTCACACACTAAAGCAACAACATGCAAAAAAAAGAGCACAGGAAAAAGGAATACAGTTTCCTAAGAGTAGATTGCAGATCAAGCTTACTTCTTTGCAATTTAAAATTATTTGCTACATTTATACAAGACCTGCAGAGAAGAGATTCTATAACACTCAAATCTCAGTGCCTAAGACTTAGGCAACTCCCATTTCCTATAAACATCTTCAAGGAAATCCATATTCTTACAGAATATCTTGATGCTATCTTCAGTTTTCCAGTTGGATTGGCTTAAATTTTCTGAACTAACATTAGTTCTCAGAAATTCTAGCCTGAACAAGCAAACTTTCCCCTTTGTTTTGCAGAGGTGATAACTCTTGGATATCTGCTTTTAAGTCATGCAGCCTTCTAAAATGCTTTTATATTCAAAAACTTACATGAGGATACTGGAATACTTTCCAATAATCAAGACTACAGAATTAGGAAATGTCCCATTTAGAAACTGAGTTTTGAATGATAAGAATGAAATACAAATTGGTCTGTAGTTCCATGACTCCATTTAGACTGCACCAATATTGGTTCTGATACAGTGCAAGTGCACCACCAGAGATAGTCAGATCAGTGCTTCAAATGAGTATGATTGTAATTCAACATGAAATTGTGACGTGTCAGTTAATTAGATTTTGTAAATGAAGAATAAAAATGCTTTTAAAAATTATTTTTTTATATATACTTACCCATACTTCCTAAGAATTCCAGAAATTAGATAAGTCTAAGGATAAGTCTACTTATCTATGTAGAACCAGGCTAATCCTCACTTTGCTAAGTAACGTAATTTATCAGAAAGACCAAAAGCGTATTTCCTTATCGTTCCCAGTAAGAATTTGCCTATGAAAAAGCAAGGTGTCATATAATGAAAACCACCCATAATTTCTACTAAAACATACACACATTATATTACAAAAGCCTTGTTGAAGCTCTGCAGTTAAATCAAACCTCTCTGACTCATGTAAAAGCTCCGTACACTAATAAAAGGCAGAGCAATAACAACAGAGAACTAATGTGGGCAGCAGAGAACTTTGCTCTGGATCAGTATGTGACAAAAACCAAAACAAGCCACAGTGAACGTGTTCAAAGCAGATTTAGTGGATAGCTAGGTACAAAATTTGTAGTGCAGCAGGTAAAATTAACAGATTTTTATTTTTTAAAAAAAGAACGAAAAGGAAAGAAAAACGTAAAGGGCAGAGTATGGTGCACACATTTTACTGCAATATACTGAAGATACTGTAAGGTTTTCTTTTCTCTGTTTAGAGTCAGAACTTCATGAACAATCCTTGGGTTCCAGCTTTTTGATTTTGACCCATTTTTGACTCTCAGCTTTCACAAGCTTCTTAATTTTGACTGTTCCCCAAACCCATTTGCATATCTGGAAATTCTACTCCTTCGTTGCTCTTGGTTTCACAAATTCTAGGTGGAGTTGCATTTGAAACAATCTGCAATTCTCTTTATAAATTAATCCAGCATGGGGCAACAGCATAGATTTGCAAAATTCAGCCATTCCTCATGTGCATTTCCAAAATTAGTAAAAATTAATGAGTTTCTACTGTGTATATTTATATGCAACACTTTGAAGTAATCATTACTAGCCAGTAAAAGTCACTTAGAGAAATGGGTTGGTAAAAGAAAAATAACTAATACACTATCCCTGTATCTGCAGTACCATTCAATAACACTTGTAACCATTGTCCTGGATCCAAAATTCACTCATAGAAAGCAAACTCTATATCTGACAAGTAATGCTGACCAAAATTATGGATTTTTAGGAATGCTGAACATGCTTTAAAAAGTGAAGCCTAAAGACTTTTCTTTCATGGAAGGCAAGTTGTTTCTACCAAGACTCAATTCCCTTTTGTTTCCAAATAAGATTTCAATCACGTTTATCTGCCTCAAATCAATAAAAGCATTAAAATCAATCTTTAAAAAGCATAGTTAACCAAACTGATTATTACTGCAAGTCTTGTAGGAACACAGATGTGCTGAATATGAAATTTAGTGATTGAAAGGTACTTTGGAAGGTTTTTAGGCATTACTAGAACGTATTCAAAACATGTGCAGCCACTTACAAAGAGTATTCAGGTGCTTTACCCAGTTTGAAAAGGACTATTTTTTCACAGCATTAGTTTTATAATGAGTCTTTTCAGGCAAATTTCAAAGAATGTATGGTTCACATACTTTAAACTGAACTCACTTAAAATTTAGTGTTTGACAGAGCTAATGTCTAAGTGTTTCTAAAGAGTCTACAAAGGAAAATATTTCTTTTCTTATTCAACAAATGTTTAATTAAAATTATGTTTTGTTTTGTTTTCACACTGAGGACTGAATTTTACACTATAATAGAGAAAAGCAATCTGTGTTAATTTAATGTGATTTTTAATTATTGCAGTCACAACTCTTTGTGTTTTGTATTAGAAAAAACTTACTAAGACCTAAAGTTTGGGATATGACATTAATGTTGATAGAAGAGGCTTTCTTCCAACAAATTCTGTTTCATCAACCAAGCAATTCAAAGAATTACTGACATGTGAGTTAACACTATCAGTGTGCAGGTTTCAATCCAAACTTGGACACAACAGCATGTTTTCAAAACCTACAAAGCCACGGGCATAGCTGTTTTAAGCTGTAAGTAATGTTAATGAGAAGACTAAAATTATTGTTTCTTTTTCAAGTGCTATAAATCTTACATTTTCTTATAATAGATAGCAGAAGCTACTTTCTGTTTAACAGTGCAAAGTTAATAAACACTTTTCAAATAATGTCATAAACTACTGTGTAGATCTTCAGAGCCAGTTTTATCTTCTTCACACAAAGATAATGATGATTATCAGCTCTGCAGCTCCTACAAATCACTTCACCTCCACTGAGTTGATGGAGATATGTTGACTTGCATCAGTTGAGAATTCTGCCTGTCTCTGACTCCAAGCGGGGTTAACATCATCATTCTGAAATCTCTTTTTTCAGTGAAAACACAAAGTTGCATACCAGTAAAAGTTTGGGTTTTGTCAAAAATAAGTTTGCATTAAAATTTAAATACATCATTTAGAATTTTAGTCAACTCATCAGTGTAGAGTTAGGTATCAGCTGATTCTAACTGTTTGAGCATCAGTGAACAACAAAATCTCAATGTCATTTTTTTGCAGCCACAGTATGTGTTGGCACGGAGGCTTGAGCCCAGGCTGCCTGCTGTATGAAGAACCACTTTCCAATGTTCATTTTAACTCCCAACTGGAATCCATGCTTGGTCATGTGGGAATGAACATGCTTGAAAATGGTATGGACTTACTTTTTTTTAATAGAAAGTCTTCAAAAAAGAAAATAAAATAAGTCTTATATAATCTGGGGAGCTGGGCAAGGTGACCTGCAGAGATCCCTTCCAATCTCAGCCACTCTGTGATTCTGTGCTTTTTATCCCTAAAATCACATGTTCATTTAAAAGACCATTATGAAGAATTGTCAGCAATTCCCTGTGTACATAGATGATAAAGAGGAAATGCAAAATAAGATGCAAGATTTGGACCCCAAACTTGTAGTGCTTCATTGTAAAACTTGAAACTAATGGCTTTAAGGTGAGGTAACTAACATGGAGGCAAATTGGTGAATATTCACATGCAAGCTTTAGCTTAAATTCCTTTCAAAAAACCTCCTTCAAGGTTTTGCTCTTCACTTCCCCTTATACACAACATACACAAACATTAAAATGCAGAACACTCTTTTGTCATTATGGAACGTAAGGAGATGAAAGAATAATTTCTGCAGAAGGGCAGATGCAATGGAAAACTGTATAGCAATTGATAATGCACTAATCAAACAGCATGTATCTCGTTCACCTCTGTAATTGCATTTCATGTATTTGGATATTTATTTATTTCTACAAGAACATATTCTGGATAGTTTTTGGGAAAAAAAACCTTCAAGTTTGTTATTACTTGATGGATTTTTAATAGATAGAAAGTGCTCTCTTCGGATTATTTTCAGAATCTATGAGAGGCTTTAAAACCTCCAAAGGCAATTATAGCAGAGGAGGTTTTCAGATTTACACCTGACTGCGATGGGAAGGTCTGTGTACATCAAATATTAAAAACAAACTCACTATAAATAACCTCTAACTGAAGAACAGCCCCAGTGATGAGTATTTTTTTCTTTTTCTCTCATTTTTGCCCTTTGACACACCAGTAAAAGAAAAGATGGAATACATATCTATCAAGTGACCTAAAATTTTCCAATTCTCATGAAGTCACCAGTGAAGGAAATGTACGGGTGAGTGTCTGGTCATGACCTTCACATTCCAGTTTCTTTATTGCATAAACAAACAAAATTGACCAGAAAACAGAGCAAAGTGTTAACTACAATATAATCCTACTACATAATTTGTAAAAAGGTATTAGATTTTTAATACTATAAAAAAATAAGTCTATTCCATCTCTCTCCTAAAATATTTGTAAATGATATCACAGATTAAGAGGTGGCCCCAACCATCTGAGCACCACTTGATATTTGCTTTATGTTAATAGACAGTCTCTTGAGTAGCTGTGCTTGAATATGTTATAAAGAATAAAAGGAAACACTATTCAGCAGTGTTTTTAATACCCTGAATAATTTCCATAATTTGTGACAGTCGGTGGATTTTGATAGTATCTCACATTGATTTTTATGTTTCAAGATGACAATCATTACAGCATTATCTGCAGTTTGAGCAGTGGAACCTAACCTCCTAATTAGGATGAAAAACTGCTCCAGTTGCAACCCCAGTAAGTCACAAGAAGTCAATAATTTTAATAAGAATTAATTTTAAAAACTCTACAAGGTTGTATTGGACGTTATTCTGGCATGTCTATTGATTAACACTTGGTATTTACATCCTGTAAAGGACTCATTAAATACAGCATCAATCTAAGCATAATATTTTTGTATTTCCTTGATTTATTATGAAGTGAAATAAAATAGAAAAAACACTAAAAGATGATTAAGGAAAAGTAGCTTTTTGCTTGGATGCGCTAACTTCACACTACACTTGAGAGTAATACAAAGAAGACTTCACACTGTGTTATACTCAAAGGATATATGACTAAGAAAGCTGGTACTTCCCTTGCACGTCAGCATGAAATGCCTTGACAAATCTCACAAATTTCCAAATATAAAACACCTAGTTGCCACCACATACAGAATCAGTCAGGTCTCGATTATATGACCCTGTTTATTATCCCACAGATATTTTTCTTTTTAGAAACATGCAAAAATGGGACACTAAAACCATGAGGAGATGTCTTCATCTTCCATTCTCGGCTTGATTTTGGAAGGACATTACTGATGGAAAATGCAGCATTTTATTTTGAGAGCTACTAAAACAGTAGCATTTATTAACACAGCATCTAACAAGACAAACTTGGAAACCATTAATATGAAGTATAATATGATATCTATTTTTTTAAAAAAAAGCTTTTATTACTCCTGTTTCCACTTGGCTGAATTAAAAAGCTTTTCACATTAATATTCAAGGCTTACTACACAAGATATATCTTTTTTCAGCATATACATTTATAATTTTCAAGCTCATAACAAGGTTCAACAGAAAAATAAATTTAAGTAGAAGCCCGAGAGTGATACCGTTGTAAATCTACAAGCACACTTACAAATCTGTGAGTTGATGCTAGGTGGCAGTACTGTGTAATTAAACCCCAAAGATTTCTTCCCTGTCTCTGATTCATTTCAGGCATTTACCAAAAAACACCCCAAAACTCGAACATTTTGAATAACAATATAAACAACAAACAGACATCTTTTTTTCCCTTTAGTTTCACCTCCTGAGAACTATAGTCCTTATACATAAAAGGTCTCAAAATTAAGTTTCCTATCCATAAACCTCTGTTCTAGCACAGCACCACCTTATTAAACTATTCACAAATTAGGAGCCAGACTTTGTTTCCATCCTGCAGTATTACACCCCTAGTCTTTGGTATTACAGCATTTCTAAATTCTGTGTAGGTTCTGACCTTGCTTTTTATCTGCATCTTGGAAACAGAATTACCTAGTGTTTGAGGTATGCACTTTTAAAGCCTGTTTTGGTCTCAAGATGTTTTTGATTGAAGAGGTCACTTCTAATCATTTGATCCTTTTAAATGCTACTGCTTTTAACAAGTTACATGTTCACCACATAGTAGTTATAATCACTTGTAGCTATCACAGATGATCAAGGGTTACATATATTTTCTTATAAAGAATTTTGGGAATGTGTCTCACTTTGTACAATGATTCTTTCCAGAAGGAAAACTTGTTTCATTCACACAGTCACAAAAAAGCTTTCCTAAGTAAGGTAAGTCAGCCTATTCAAAAGCATCAATGACAGAAAGCTGTTGGGAAAAGTTTCACTATTGTTGTAACGGCAATAATTACAATAACATACAATGTCAGTTAAATTCAGCTTATTCAACAGTGAGTACTGCTTATATATTATGCAGTGTATGTAAATAATACAGAGGATTTCTTCTTCATTTAAACACACATCCAAATGGGGATACAGAGGAGTTCTAATATAATATTAATACAAGAACAACATATTTGTTTTTACTGTGAAACAGACTGTTTAAGACCTGAGAATCACTGATTATGTATGAAGAGGTATCAAATTTCTCTTCCCAGATTTTACTGATGATGCACATACATTTACTGTATTCATTATAGAGTATTAACTGAGTACAGAGTCCCAACTCAATATAAAAGCAGATTAGTCAATTAACAGGCCTCAAAATCACAGCACTGAGACTTACAGATGAAAGTAGAGGGCACACTAGTAGATTGCTCCTTTGCAATCACAAGTAAACTTGTCCAAAAGTCTAATGTATCCTCTACAATCACAGTCCGAGTGTTTCAAATACACGTGTTGGTTGTTTCTAATTCTACAACACAGAGTGAAGAAACTAACTGTGTCACTGGAACATAGGAAGAGCTACTTACTATGACACTACCTATCTGTAAAAACAATAAAATCTGCAGAAATGTTAAATAATAAAGAGGGCGGTTCTATTTTATTGTATCATATTAACATTTACATATAAGAATGCTAATTTCTGCAACTGTGGTTCGTCACTCAGTAACTTGAATGCCTGCCCAAGTTCTTTTAAGGCACACAAGGAAAGATACTCGGGAACAACAAAAAAAAAAAGTTTGCAAACAATCCACATCTGCTGAAGAGCTGAGTCAGTCCTGCAATGCTTGGTGTGTTGTGCCACCCTGCTGAACGAATGCTTGAGGAACTAAACTGCAGCTGTGAACATTATTCTCAAAAAACTCTTTTCCTTTCACTACTCAAATACTAATTGTGGCCCTGGTAGCCCTGCAAAGACAAAGGATCTTCATTTCAGTCTATCATCTCAATCTAAATAATCTTAGAAAGAAATGGAACTTGGCTAAGGAATGCTGAACTTCAACTCCTACGCAAGTGAAAGCAACACCACTTTCTTCTTCGCTTTTAGCAGCTTTTCTAGATCTTTCCCACCGAATTATAATCACTTATTTTTCAGTAAAAGGTTAAAACCTTTCTGGAATTGACAGCCAGCTAACGTACTGTGGTTTTTTTCCACAATGCAACAGTTTATAATTGACTGCTTATGTAGTAATTGCTCTATTTATAGTGGTTATTTGCATGAGAGAAGTGATTGACATCACCTGGTATTAATGATAGAGAGAGGGTTTATTTCACATTTATGACCTAAAGCTCTTACTGAAATGATTTTCGCTTCCTAAGATGCTGACGTTCTGCAGTCTTAGGAACGCATCTATGAAATGAAATGTCAGCCTTATCTTTCGTACACTAAGTATCTAACAAATATTACTTAATATTCTTTCAAAATTACTTTTACAGTCTTCTCTTTCTGTAATTGTCTAAACAAGACTCTTCCCAGTAACTTAGCAGCTTGGTTCTCTGCCTTTTGAGTGTCCATGTTTGTAATGCTCTTTTTCCTCTAAGTATTCCAGCACAGCATGTATTACACATCCTTTAATTTTGATGTACCAAAGCTCTGATGTGTTATCAAGCAATAGCATTTCGCTATCACAGAATAAAAGTAAAACAATTGGCAAAGAAATTAAGGATGGAGAGAACATTCTCCTGAGTTCTGACACGCCAGCACTGGGGAAAAAAATAGGAAAACCAAAGTATTTTGCTCATCTTTAGGAACACTTGTCTGTCCCACAGGAAAAAGTAAAGCTGACAAAATTGATCAAAGACTATATCAGTTTTTAACTAATAATCAGATTCACCTCATATAATTTCACTGAGGTCAAGTGAGACTAAACAGTCATTGTGCGAGAAAGTAAAATATTCACAGAAGGCTTATAAACTTGCAGTGTAATTCAGCTAGGCATTAAAAGACTAAAAAAAGACCACAGCCTTTGAATGATTATGCATTTGTATTTATTTTCCATGCCTGTGTTCTAGAACTCTAACTTATAGATATTTATATTTGAAGGGTATCACAAAGCCACATTTTATAGGAATGACTGAAAATACTGTCTGTCCTGGATTCATTTGTCAAATTATTTTTGGAGAGATGAGAGTTTGAATATGATTACAATTAAACCCTGATAACACCTTCTTCTTACTAGACCCTGAATCTATAAACAAAAGGGAACACCCTTTTGTATACAACATGCTTGCTCTTCCACACAAGGCACTTACATTGTTGTTAAATAAATTATTAAAAACAAACAAAAAAATAATCAAAAACAGAGACCTGCACTTGTGCGGCACTATCCTCTTAATGCCATCACAAATCAAACTACACTTGGGAAGTTATACTGAAATATTACAGGAGGGATTGATAAGAAGACTTGTACAAAGCTTAACACATTAATTCAGGCTTAGCATCACATTTTACAAGATACTTAGGAAGTATTAACACCTCTGTTGCCCACAGCAAACCTTTGAAATTTATCAAGGAGATAGCCTAAGGGTTAAAAAGAAAGCATCCCTCTTCCCCTTATGAGAATTTACTTAGTTTCAGCAGAGCTTTAGTGCGGAATTTACCTTCCCCCTCTGCAACTCCTTCTCCTGGCTGCATACAGAAGTTCTCATTACAATAGTAATAATCGTGATAATTTAGGGTAACTTTCTCCAGTCGAGTCCCCTCTCTGCCACCCTAACTGAGGCCCTGGGAATGCACAGGAAGTACAAAGAGATAGATGCAGGTAGTAAGAAAACGCTACCTGCAGAGCTGTCACCTTCTCTAAATTTAAAAACTAAGAACTGAACTCACAGCTTTGCACCAGCAGCTGCACCAGCTGTTCTTCCTCTTCCTATTTCATACAACACACGAAGCAGCACACTTTCTGGACTGTGATGAGGGAACTGAGACCCAGAGGGACCCCTACAGATATCCCCTGAACTGGGCATCTGCACTATGCTTGCTGTCCAGCTCACCTACCTGCCCTCCATGTCAGCTAGCCTGAAGTCCAGATTAACTGCAAAGAAAAGTCAGGTTCCAATGTATGATGAGAATCCTGATAGTGTTTATTACAGATGTGTATGATACAATGTGCTATGCTTTTGGGAATTTCTTTGAAACCAACTTATAAGTGCAACCATGCACCGATTCTTATTTACAGGTAGACACTCAATCCTAATGTACCTATGCAACTCATTAGTATTTTTCTTGAGTTTTAAACACACTGTTAGCATCTTTCAAGACTACACTATAATAACTCTCTAGTTCGTTGAAATTTATTTTCAAAAATGTAAGAATAATAATTGGGTATAAAGCAGAACATCTAAAGAAGTGCATTAACAAATTATATATACATCATGACCCTAAGCCAACTGTTAATTCTGTAAAATTCAAAGCAGGCGGAAGAATTGCCACATGATGTTCCTAAGTATTGGCAAGCCATGAAGAAAAACTTTTGCTTCCCTCTCTCTACACATTTTTTTTTTCTAACAGCAATTTTCATCTGTTATGCTGTATAGAACCAACATCCATTGCATGAAAAGACAGCATCTTAATCAAAATGACTTCTTATACAAGTCTATTTAATAAAAATTCATTGTTATAATCTAGTAAGTGTTATATTCATGAAAACTAAATGCTGTCTCTTTATTATTCAGTTACTGATGCTTCTCTGCAGCTTATGGAACTAGTTCTCTTAAAGCTGAATGTACTTTAAAACACAATAAAAAACTCAGTGGCATTTTTTAATAGAACAAAAAATGGTTAGGCCAGTACCATCAACAGAGTCTACTGCTATGTGACTCGCACACCACATCTGAAACATCCACCTTACATTACGCAACAAATTCAAATACAAAAACTATACTCACATAACTAGGATGCTTAACAGGTATATTATTGTTTAATAAAAATCAATATATCTTGGAGCAAGCAAGTAACTTGTACTCGTATGTTGGAAGGTTATGCTTTACCTGATCTAGTTTTAGAGAACATCTCACTTAGTATGTATGCTTTTAAAAGAATTAATGAAAATGGAAATAATCGAGGACAAAATAGCTGTTGTGATACTGTATGAAGCATTTTTTTTCTTACATTACACTTCTAAATACGCAATCATGTATCTATTTGGTCAGTGGGACTCCTGCCCCAGTGCACAAGTTCAGAACACAGAACAATAGACCATTTAGGTATGCAACTGCAGCATACACCCATTTCTTGAAAAGGATGCTTTTTAATAAATAAAGAGCTGAATGCTTGCAGCTGTTAAGAAAACAACAAAAAATGCCATCCAAATTTTTCATAGGTCAATGAAAAACTTCACCTATGACGACACCCACTGGGAAAAAAAAAAAGTATAAGTTGTCTCTGTGAGTGGGATCTCTAAATGTCTCCTTAATGTAGACTTCTCATTCAGACCAACACCCTCATATGGCAGGAGAAGCATGATTTCTTTAATCTCCCATCTGAACTCCGTTCTTCAAATAAAACCAATTTCTTGGACTTCTTCCAGAACACAAGCCTACAGATCTCTTAACACTGCTCAGACTCTTCAGCCCCACTACTTGCAAATGCATTGAAGCAACGGACCAAACTCTAATTTGCACCTTTAAGAGCTTCCCCATTGGAAGCCTGTGTCCAGCAGCGTATCCAAGTGACTCAAAGCACATTTTTCCTAAGGAATTTATTTATTCAAACAATCAAAATCACAAAGGATTGCTTTCATTCCTACTAATAGCTCTCAGCAATCATATAAAGTTAACTGCCTCAGAAATATGCCATATAGCCCCAGACTCTGCCTGCCCTCAGAACTAGGCCACGCTTCCCATTTAGGAAAAAGTTTCTTGCTGCTTAACCAATTTATCTCTTGCCCTCAACCTTTGTGTACAAAGTGTGTGACACTGGGACATACAGGAGAAAAGAAGCAGCAACTAATTAGCCATCCAGTCATGGCCCTAGATAGTCTCTTGAAACTATTTATCCTGAGACATTTTATCTCTGGATGTTGTTTCATTCATTAAGAGACTAAAAAATGAGAGCAATTTATTATGAAGCAAAGTCACTGAAACACACTTGATAAAAATAGAAGCACAGGCTTCTCCCACATCTGTCATCATAACAAATGCAAAAAAAGGCCACTCTCGAGACAAAAAGCAACAGTTTTGAGACAAAGTGCAGCAGGCACCCACAGGCCTGCGCATCCCGCCAGGCCTTCTTCACTGCTGATGCTTCCCAGCCACACAAATGATGTTTTACCTGCTGTTGCAAACAGGAGATGGCCCAAGTCCTCTTTTAAACATGCTTTTGTAAAGGATTTTCTCCTTTCTCTCATCTTTCCCTGCCAAGTCACATCACTGCCAAGTACGGCGGCTGAGGTACGAGAGTGGTGGCGAGAGCTTTCAGGAGATGATGTCAAGCTCAGTTGCACTTCTGTCACAGGAGAGTTTTTTCCCTACCCTCTCTGCCAAGTGATGTAAAGAGAGTAAAAGCAATACCTCTATACGTTTAATGTAAAATGCTTCAGTCTTTTCTAGGTTATGAACAGCATTTCAATACTTAGTTGTTTAAAAACCTCTCCTTCCTTAACTGCTTGATTTCTGTCAGGCCTGGTACCGTCTCGGAGTGCTCACTACCCACACAGCCTCCACCAGATGAGAGCAGCACACTCAAACATCTTCCAAGGCTCAGCCTTAGGTTTCTAGAACTCTAAAAAATCAAATGAAGCCACACTCCTCAGGTGGTATTGAAAACAACAGGGAGGGCTGATTTCTATCTCTTTCACTGAAATCTGAGGAAGAGGTGAGAAGAATTCACTTTCCCTCCACAGGGAACTGCCATGCTTGATGGCTGACAGAAACATCTCAGGCCTCTTCCAGCTGCCTCCCTCACTAACTGCACTACCTTGTGGCAGGTACCTGTGGTGGAGTTGCAATCATCTAAGGACATAAGCAAGACAAGTAGCAATAATGGCCGTCATTAGACTGAATTTTAGGTTAAAAAAAAGCTGTGTTTTTGGACAAATTCCTCATTCCTCTTGCAACAAAGCAGCTGTCACTGAAAATTCAGCCCCCTGTCCCACATAGAAATGGGCAATGCTCTTTCACTTCCCACTATCAACTTATAAGAACGTGTATTTTTCTTTCATACAAAGGCCAAACCTTGACATTTCTAAGCATTCAGAATGGAGATCTCCTCAAAATCCAATACAAAAAGCATGTGTGCCCCTCAAGACACATTGTTGGCAGTCAAATCCATGGCTACTGACAGCAGCACTATGTGACAGAGTAATAACTATGGTGTATGACTACATACATTATCCACACTAAAGTAATATTCTCAATTACAATCAAAATTCATGAAGCTCTACAAAATGCCAGCTCAAGATTTAAGTGCCATTTTATATTTTAATATTTACAAGTGAGTGTTTCACAAAACAAGGATATATTCAGTAGCTATCACTTTTACTTCCTGTGGAGGCACTAGCTAAAGCACTCCCAACTTTTATGTTAAGATAATAGTTGAAGGGTGTTGACAGTTTTAACCTACATCCTTTTATTCAGGAAGACTTATAATCCCAAATCTTGGTTTTTTGTTTTAAATCAGGGATGTATTGATCAACTGTGAGACTGAACATATCTCAGCAGTGGGTGAATCGGGTATCCACTATGGATTTAGGACAGTTAAACACTGGAATCGATCCTCTCATTGTAGAGCCACAGCTGCTGTGGCAAGCAGTTTCTCTAAGCTATTAATTTTATTATTAGCACACCTGGAGACATTGTTTCCCTGAGGGAAAAGCAATTCAATTGTGTGTGCTGCAACGACTAGTGGCATATGATCAATGAGACAGCTGGGACCACAAGCTTCCTCTTGGAGCTCGGGGTTGGTATGACAAAGTAGTTTGTAAAACAGCGACGATACAAATGTAATATTGCTTTATGTTTTATGCACCTCATTGTAAGCATAAAGAGAGGTTAAAATGTCCAGTATCTGGCTCTTTTAAGCTGCAATGGAATAGTTCACCAGCCTCAGATACTCTTTCAAAGGTATCTTCCCTATGACATCTGATAACAGTCAATGATCATCCTTTTCCTGACCACTGATTCCTTCCATTGTTCTACTGTGCCTCCAAGGGAGCAATACACCACCCTCCCTTAAAAGACAATAGCAACACTTGTTTAACATAGAGGAGAAAGACTAATTATCAGTTTCTGAACATTTAGTTTTATTTCGTAAGCATATTGTGGAAAGACACAAAGCCCAGTAGGCCTGGCAGCAAAGCACCAGCTGTAACCGACTTTCTAATTACAAAATAATGGATGTGTCCAAAAAACTCTAACCCAGCAATAGTTGAAATTTACTCAATATTTAAATGTAAGAGTCAGTAGAAATTAGCAGGAAAGGAAGATAAAACAAGGGCAACTCAGGTATTACAGGCATATATAAATGATGCACCAATATTTATACACACAAAAGACAGTAGAAGAACAAACAAACCAGACCACTCATTAAAACAAGCCAAAGATAATGCTGCATCTGATAGAAACTGTAAAGCTACAAAACCCCTTACAAACATTTCAGGAGCTTCAGATCATTACTCTGTGTCCTTCTGAATTGCCACTGTAGCCAAAGCAAGTTCTTTGTTGTGAAACTCTCAAACAAGTAATTTTTAATTAAGTTCCATCCCACCCCACCTTCTTTCCTTCTCGCATCCAGTAGTTAGTTTAACGTAATCTAAGATGTAGATACAACTACTGTGCCTCTTGTTTTTCTGCCTGCTCAGTTTGATTTTTCTATATTTGACTGGCAGTTGGTCATCAGCGATCATCTATTAAATACTTTCTGACATGTTCTGGGGCCTTTTTCAACATCAGGATAAATGCCATTACATACTCTACAAGAAAAGGGAAAGTAAATTTCTTTTACAATTTATATTGTACATATAAGGGATTTTTTTGTTTGTTGAAAAAAGAGGAAAATGCTCAATCAGCATTCATCATTCTGTGTGTTTTTCTCGAAGGGCAAATTGCTTCCTAACTAAAAATTGTCATCGTCATCTGACACAGGCTAAAGCTGTGCAAAATGTATTACACATGATGAAACCCCTCGGTTTGGTCCAAATCATCATAAAACAGATTAGTACAAGGAACAGTATAAAAAAAAAACATAACAAAAGAGAAAATCACCAAGTGAATCCTTCTGTCTGCATGCCTCCACAAGCTTTATAATAAGCAGTAAGTATTTTATAGATAGAAAAGAAATTTAAAGGTCTGTTTACATAACTTGAGAAAGACCCCTGACAGCAACAGACACAAACCAGCCTGACAAACAGGCAATGCTCAGCTATCACCTTGCACTGTAAAAGCACTGACACTCCTCTGTAGGTGGGTATCAGTCATTATTAAATCTACACTCTTATTAATACCAAGTGTGACTATGTAAAGCTGAAGGTATATCAGGCCCTTGGATCAAGCCTGAATGAAAACATGACCTGCTGGTAACGTGCAATGGAGACCCTCAGTGGTTGCACTCTAACTAACCCAACCACAAGAGCTATTTGATCATCATGTCAGCAAAGACAGTCTGTGTGTATGTTTAGTTTGCCCAGGGGCTTACGAACTACCCTTTCAGCAGGTAAGCAATAAGAAAAAAATAAAAAATAATAAAAAAAAAAATCAGGCATCTCTAAGGTCAGCAGAAAGAGCGTGTGCTGGTTGGTTGTTTTCAGCTAAAAACATGTGCACCTTCTGCTTAGTCCCCAGGAGCCTGATAGAAGTTGGTTTGCACTCTGAAATACACCTTTGTGCAGCTTCTGCGAGCACACTAGGAAAACTTGCATTACGACAAGGAACAGGGTGTTTTTTGAATATAGAAAATAGATATATAAAAAAATATAAAAAAATAACGTTTTTATAGCTCTCGTAATAGTATTATTTCTCACATGCTTTACTATGTCGTTAAAGTACAAAGAGGTGGGAAGAACAATAACATATTGAAGAAACCAGGTAAGATAACGTAAGACTAAAGAAGAAAGATTAAGAAGGAAATACATGAAATTTTACAAATGTGAGAAACAACAGTTTGGATTCCTATGAGCATTCCAAAATGGCTACTATTAACAACAAATACTCATACTTAATTTTTTACTTATCTATGTGTTTCCTTCCTGGCTCTATAGTGTATTCTCAATGGATTTCAAAGCACACACTGATGTTCCAGAAATACGACTTTGAGGAAAGGACTTCGAAATCTAATTTCTTCTGAAATGTTCTAAGTGCTGCACTGAATGACAAGCTGCGTATGCATAATTCAGAGGCTAGAACTAGTCTAAAGCAAAGAGTACTTGGCTGGGTGTAAGAAATAGGCAGTGTATGAAAAATGAAGATATGGCGCTTTTTTAGAAAAAAAAACAAGTTAACAGGAAAAAAATAAAGATAAACATCTTGTATAACTAATGGAAAGGGACATTCAAACTAAGGAAAGTAAATTCTGGTATAAACATGCTGCATCAACAGTCTGAATATGATTACTTGTACCGGCTACTTGTACTCCATAAAAATGTAAGGTTGTTTGTCCATTAGTGAGAAAAACATTTGATGTAATCTAAGAACAGGATTAGTCAGTCACTAGATGACTTGTGAAAACAGCCTGACTTACTCTACGATAATCTGATAAATGTGCCATGTCTGAAATGCTAACCATAGATATCAAATGCAAGGAGATGCTTAAAGGCACTGGGTTGGTACATTCCTAAATTCTTGAAATGAGAACTCTTTCCTTTGACTTCTTATGTAAGGGGACACAGTTATGTCACTCCCTCGGTCCTGAAGGCAATAATTCTGCTCTTGTACTTGTAAACCACCACTTCACTATATGTTGATTCTAGTATTTCCTATACAGCTAACTTATCTGAAGTACAAAAACAAGGAATAAGCTGAAATCAAGGTACTCTTATTCCACTAGTCGCTGGCAGGAGGGAGGATAAACTACCAAGTAAGTCTTAAATAAAACAGTGCTATCAATATCTGAAGAGAACACATACAAAACGAAAGCTGGTAAAGTCCTTAGATATCTGATGATAAACGAATGAATGAATGCAGATTGCACTGAGAATTAGCACCTTCCACACACAGTTAAACTGCCATCAGACAAGTATGGGTTGAAAGAAGGGAAAAGGATAATTACTGACTGCCTTATTCTGAAGACTACTCTAATTTGTGAGGTTACTGGAAGACACCAAGGCATGCTGCTTATGTCTTCATTCTCCTTCACAGGGAGAATGCCTACATGCCCTCCGCATCTTGGTTAGATATTGCTGGGTCTCTGAGCCCCATGGTATGCTAAATGAGGACTAACACATAAAAAGAAAATTGGCAGAGAGAACAAATTGCTGTTAGCATGTAGAGACAAATATGTATATGAACAAATACCTCTTTAATCTCTACAGAATTTATACAGGCACCCCTACGCAGAGATTGTAGGTGCTTACAAGCTGCACATGGCTCTAGAGGCCAACAGTTCAGCTGTGCAAATGGACCTAGAGAGCAATGCACAACATGGAAGTAACCTTGATCAGAAAATGGATGTATTCTAGAGTTACATGGATCTTTCCCTTATACATTCTTACATTCTATGAGCTGGAAGATTGTGTTTTGAGAGTAAGATTGCATTATGTGACACAGACTGGTTCTGCATCAATCCTACCACAGAGTTAGCTTAGCTTGCTACTAACCCTTGGGGTTTGGCTTAATAATTAAGAGCCAGTAATGAAAACAGCATATATATTTTTGGTAATATATAAGCAAATTGTTTCATGTTAAAGCTTTAACACTGTAGTTTCCACTTAAGATTACTTATTCTTTTTCTATATTACTTCATTAAGTTATAACATACACTTATAAAAAAATATTCCTGTCAATGAAAAGCAGACATGCTTAGGATACAAGTGAGCAGCTGTTTAATAACATTATTAACAGCAGTATTATTATTATTGTACTGTAGTTAAGAAAAACAAGCAAAGAATTAAACTAGTAGGGAACTAAGACCAAATCTAATTTCACAAGTTGGAATTTACCCAAGACACTGCATTTCACACCTTTATTCCTGTGAACAGTGAGCAAATTCTTTAATGATCACAAGTGGTCAAGACCTCCATTTTAGATCTCACCTGACAGACAGGCTAATGAGATTTCCACTAGTACTACGTTTTGCTCAGACTGACAGCCACTATTTCATTATATTTCCATATTTCCAATCCCTAAAGGAACCAAACAGCAATGCTTGCAAAAACGGTAATATGAAATTCTGTCCCCCCCCCTTCAAATTTCAATATCAGTTTGACTCAGGGTCAGGATGAGCTTTAAGTGTCCTCATGCATCAGTTCTTACACCTTACATACATTTTGCAATCCTTGACAGACAAACACATACACATATCTCTCTGAAAGCCACTAAATCAGAAAACCCAAAACGTTCTTTCAATATATCATGCCTATAGAACATTCTTTACACAAATGTAAAGGATTGTTTCTATATCTACACTTTTCATACATAAAAGCATAATACATACACAATCAACTGGAACATCTCAAAAGGACGTGCCTTGTGCTAGCTATAAATAATTCAGATGGAAAAAAAACAAACTGGAATTAACCAGAATAGCAGAAGTAAATACTTATTCAGAACGCTTCTCTGAAACACAAGTATACCATTTATCCAGTGATTAACATCTCTCAATTTATCAGATAATAATTAATACTTTTTTATGAGTATTAATTTTTTTAAAAAGCCCTTAACACAGCTCCATGTAAACCACACCATTTCTTAAATACACAGCTGAAGCACAGTCAGTGGCTGTGGAACAACTATTGCAGAGAAGGGCTTAACTTATACAACACACGCTGCCTTCAGCCATCCTGGCCCTTGACTCTCACTCGTAAAGTTGGGTTTTTTAGGACAGAGAAGGTAAAAAGTACAGATTAATGGACTGGCACTGGTATCTGCCCATTTGCAAATGATATTTTTCATCACAACATCTCCCTTACAAATCTGAGAAGGGATGGCAATAAGCCTCTGGGAAGCAATGTGACTCAGAATAGGATGGATAAAATTCCTGGTGTCAACTACTTCCTCCCAGCTACTGTCTTTCACAAAGCAACCAAAGTACACGAGATGTGCAGTACACTCTACATGCACATGTACAATACACCAAGTACTTTAAGGTGGAATAATTTCCAGTCATGGATTAGTAAAATGACTCTTGTGTGTGACTCTCCTCTAACATTATAAAACACTAATGGCGTGGTACAAAGCTTCTAAGAGATAAAGAAACTACTGCACATTACCGTGCATTACCAACGTGGACAAAATAACACAGTACATTTTTTTCCCCTAAAACCTGAATACCTGTATTTGAGCAATTGCACTGTTGCATTGGGACTACACTGCATTGTATGACTGGTTTTAATGCAGTGGCATCAATTTAATGATTTTAGTTAAAATTACCACATAATCTTTTTTAATCCAAAATTTCCATATAATTTGGTAATTTTGAAAAGCATGAGGATTTTTTAGTTACTTATTTTTACTTTTCAGGCACAGTCCTATTAACTAGCTTACACATAACTTTTCAATATATCAGTAGCAAAGGCAACAACTATTTCAGTTGCAATTTACCAATCCAAACATCCTATCACTGTTTTTTCCCCCTGTAAACATTCTTGATTACATTTCACAGGTAAATAAACAAACTTAGAAAGATGTAACAGACATTCATCCTTTATAAACACTGGTAAAAATTAGTACATTCTCAGAAACATTTCTCACATAACTACCCATACTTGCTAGTGGTCTGTTCATAAGCAGATTTTGATTTCTGCTATCAACCACTCTCTAAAAAGTTTCTACTATCTCAATTAACAAGAAAGTTATCTACCAACTACATGTCACATTTTAAGCTAATATCTCTCCACCCTTCCAGGCCTGGTTTCATCCTCAGACTAATTAATTATACTGGAATTTATGACACCTGCAATCTAGAGCATAAAAAAATAAGAGCTTTATTAAGGTGCATATTTTCTTTACTTAAACATAGAAATTTTGAATATTATTATTTACACACTATACAATAATAGTAATTAGCCAGGTACTTCAGTACTGATTTAGTAATTATGTCATTAGCACTAAAGAATCAGAAGCTTCAAAACAATTAAGCACTTCTCTAGGTTGTTTCAAGACTGTGTTAAAATTATTTAAGGAAATAAAGAATTCTGATTTATTATCAGATACTTCAGGGCATACCTTGTTTTTTCTAAGCTCTGTGAATGGCGTTGTGTTGTGTGCATACCAGAGAGTATTTTCATCTATTCACTTCCAAAATAATGGGGAAAAAAATATGATTATCTGGGTTTTGCCCTCAAAATTGATTTTTGTAACAACTCATTTCATCTTGAATATTTTTTTCCTAAAACTATACCTATAAGATATGAAACAAAAAGAACAGAATATGGTGTTAAATCTGACTTCAACGACAATTACCCGTTTACAGTCCTATTGCTTTGCTCGTGAATAGTAATCTAAGTAAACAATGTGTTTAGTGGATCACTGCACTACAATCAATGTACTCCACTAATTTCATTACATGTAAGATTGAGTACAATGGATTTTGAATTTTATTCATGTTATTCAGTGTAACAACATACAGACAGAAGAGTTTGACACTGAACCGTCCTGAAAAACAGAGTAGGAGGGTGTTATCTGAGGTACTGTTTCCTGAGAGGTATTTCCTGTTACTCCTCTCTAAAGTCAACTACTGGTTTCTTTCCAATTCATTGCTGAACTTCTAATCTGAACAAATCATCTATGGGGCCGACAGTCTTAATCACAACACACAGACTCACTGAGATGATTAGTTTTATTTGTGACTCTGCTATTTCCTGGCAGTCCTTGTATTCTTGCTTCTACATCTTCAATATGGAAAATCCATAATCTCCTTAAAATACGGGTCACATAATACTTCTTTCAACATTGTTTGGGAGTAAAAGTGGTAACATTATTCTAGTAAAGAAACTGGAGAAATAAAGATACCTTGGGATCTAGGATATGGTCTTTGGTGGAGATTTTTGGTTTTGAGAGAGCTTTTTGTTCGGTCTTTACTGGCCTTTTTTTTTTATGCTGCTGTTGTTGGGTTTGATGATTGGTTTAGGGGTTTTTTTAAGAGCATTCCCATCAAGTTAGTCAATGAAATGAGTTTAAGATAAATTGAAGTTTAGCGCAGGGTACTTAGGCTTGGCTGAACAGCCAAAGCAAAGCTGTAGAAGAGCTCCTTCCATAGGTATAAAGGCCTGGAAAGCAGCATGCAAGCAAAAGCTGCAAAGCAAAGTCTGCGCCTTGCGTTCAAGGACAAATGCCCTTTGGTTATAGTGATAAGGCACCTAGGCAGTGGGGGAGAGGACACAACAAAACACCACTGCTAGCATCTGAACAGCACAGTCTTCCAATTTCATCTGGGCTTTTTTGTCTCAGTCACCTGAAGATAATGTGCAGTCCAGTAAGGCACAGAGTAACAGGTATTGGCATCCAGCCAGATCTCCAGCACTTGACACTTCTGTAGTGATTTTCAAAATAGAAATTAAGATCTATCATATTAACATATTTCTCCACAAGTACAGGCCAACATTTGAAGCAATAATTTACACTACTAAACTGAAAGCCCTTCAGCATTTTTTTGAAAGCCTGGGGCACTAAAGCTCTAAGTAAGCACTACTGAAAAAATTTACAAGCATCTTTTGCAACTGCTGCAGCAACAGAATTGTGTATAAGAACAGAGAAGTGGGATTAACACAAAAAGTATTTATGAAAAGATGCCTGATGGTCTTTAGTTAAATCTTAGACAATCTTTGTTCACCCCTACAGTACAAGTAACAAAATAATGGCTAAGTAACATGTCACAGAATATGGCAACTTGAATTCTCTAGAAAAGCTGTCTGGTCAAAGTTGAAAATACCTCTTTTCTTCTTGAAGTTATGCTTCATATAAAAGTGAAGTTGGCCCTATCTCTCGTATCCACAGATGTAGGGCTCAAAAATAAATAATTATTTCAATAAATGTGAACTTCCACTCCGTGGATTTTTTTATCATGTACATACTAAAATGCCAACAATATGTCATGCCTAAGAAATACCCTTTTATCCTATTTTAAAGCCAGTATTCAACTTAAATGGTAAGGCATATCTCTTGATCTTGTTTTGTAAAGGTTGTACTTTTTACAGGCTTAACACAACTGTGGGAGACGGTATGGAAAGGATCGATAAAACAGTATTACCCTTTGTGATAGTGAATCTCTGCAGGACATTTGAGCTTAACTCTGTTGCCTGCACTTACGTTTCACACTTTCCCACTGGGAGAATAGGCTAAAACATAGTAATGGATTAACAAGACAAGAAGAGGTGTGTAAAAATTCCCTTCTTGTTCCTGCCCAACAGTTGCTACCTTTCTGCAAGAGCCATAAAATAAAAAATATTCTGTTAAATTACACAGTTTGTTTATTAAGACAAAAATACGCTCACAAGCCCTGTTGAACACAGATCCCAGCTTCATCACACAGTGGAGATGCAATACGTTATGATTTTAGTTTTAGCAGCACAATTAAAAAAAAAAGTATATTGCCAGAGAGCTATATATTATCACTGTAAATTTTACCAAATGACAACTCTCTTTGGTATTACAGAAACATATAACACAAAAGTTTCTGTTTCGGCACAAACTGGGCTGTTAGAAATCACGTGCTGGTGATGATTTTAGTGAGGCCAATATTCTGTATTGATGACCAGTTCTCTATAGAGAATCTGACTTACAAGCAAAGAGGGTTCTTGCTGTCTGAAAAAAAGATCTGAAGAGATGGATATTTTGGGCACAAAGTGAAGTAAACAACTTCAATTATAAGTAGTATCATAGAAAAAGTCACAGGCACTTAAGTGGGTCAGACATAAGATGAAGACTGGAACAAAGTCAGCACAGAAGAAAAGAGGAGGATGCTAAAACCATATGAAGTTTTAAATACAGTTTAGAAGAAAAGTTTCAGAAACGAGGACAAGTGTTTTAAACTTGAGTCAGACATGAAGGGTCTGACAGGTAGAGGATACAAAGGTGGAGATGACATAGTATAGTAGAAAGGGAATCTTCTTTAACACACGGACAGGTTGCTACAGAATCACATCACAAAGCATTAAAAAACATTGGTACAAAGAGTAACACCTGAGCCAAAAGGCAGTTGTGTAACAGTACTTTATCAAACATGCTAAAAATATAAATACACACATATAGAAGCAAAATCAACTATCAAAATCTTTGTGCCCTTTAAAACTTAAGCATTCTAAAACAGATTACAGTGAACCACTCTTACAACGTGTCCTTGAAAAGTGGCACATGTGTCTTATATTCCTGCTCAGACTATTTTGAGTTTGAGATAAGAAACTACTTTTGAGTTTCTCTAAAATGGTGCAAACTAATAAAGAATGAAATATAAGAGTGATGTAGGCATGAAATTGCAAGCAGAAGAGTTAAAAAACAGGTGACAGCAGCAGGTGGAAAAAGTAAATGACCCATTTGGAGACAGAGACAGACAAATGCCAAAGCTGTTTGAGTGAAAGGAGGCATGGAAATAACACTGATTAACTCAAGATGCCCTGAACCTACTGAATTCAGTGAGAAAGCTATCATGTAAGCATGCATCTCTGCTTTCACCAACTAGGAACTGTCATTTCTCTTTTGTGTCTTCTTTTTTCTTCCCACATTGCCAAATCAATCACCTGCATCTCTTTACCCTTCCCTTTTCCACCTTTACCTGCAAAGACCTAAATCCCATAATGTGATACTTGAAGCTGTGTCTGGATGCAATGGGTATATATCTTAAAGCAGTGATCTGTGGACAGTTATGGCAGTCAGAGCCATGAGCGTTTCTGAGAGAAAGGCAAGCATGTGTGGGGAATGACTACACAGTGCTGATTTTTTTTCCAGAGATTTTTTTTTTTCAAGATTTTTTTCAAGATTTTTTGTTTTTATCCATTATGATAGCTTCTACAAACAGTTTCTAACAGCAGAATGACAATACTCTGCCTCCTAATGGGAAGTTTATCAAATGTGGAAGTGACAGTGTGCAAATGGTGCAATATGAACAGCCTAACAAAGAACATAAAAACATAAACTTCCTCAGTTCTCCAAAGCTTGGTTTAAGTAGTAATTACATTGAAATCCAAAAAAGAGATTAAAACTATTTTTCTCAAATAAACTCTCAAGAACAACTAATTGTATTAGAAAGATGTTTCCATAACTTCACAGATTTGAATTACTTATAAGTTATTAATTTTGTATGAGAAACTTCAAACCGAGGTACAGAATGAGAAAGGTTACCTGATGTAAGTTAACTGCCTGTCTGGACTTCAGAGTTGTAACCTTTCTGTGTGCTGTTTTATTTTCTTTGGGAGCAGGCTTTTGTTTTGCTTTGTTGTTTGGTTGGGTTTTTTTTCCTTTTAAACAATTGGATATGAGTGAGTAGTATGGAAGACAAACCGAGCATGTTCTTTCTTGTCAAGGAAAAGCCTTGTTAATGACTAAGCAGATGGAAGCCCTTCTGAAAGAACCCTACATGATGCAGACACATCATATTTGTTTGTGATATAGATAATGTACACAACATTTGAAGTTTTCTGAAATATTAGTTTGAATGTATTGATTTTATTTTACTATTTCAAATATATCCAAATATATTATCTTTAAAGAAACACATTTCCTTTGTTTTCATGGTTAGTGAAACAGGCAACTCATTTCTCACAGCTCCATGCAGGTACCACATGGAACAAACAATTACGGTGCTCACCCTGCAAAAACTTCTTCCCCCCAGGCCACAAAACAGACAAACTATTATCTCCAGACAACAAAACAGACTATGAGATTTTTAAAAGACTCAGGAGGCCAAGAGGCCCCCACTGCTCCCGAGCATGGCTGATGTCTGTCAAATCCCTGTCCCTTTGACAAACCACCCTGTAGGATCTCAGGCCTGATCCAAAACCCTGCAGGAGTCTGACACCAATGGGCTGTAAATCAGCCTCCAGTGCTTGGCTGTAAGAGAAGAAATTCAGCCAGCACCAGGGGTAGTCAGCCAGGGTACAATTCTGAATGGTTCCCAATGAACTGAAGACTTTCCCAACCTCAGATCTCCCCACTGTAACCAGTGCTCCTGCCAACCACTTGGTCATCCCATAAGCAAAGCTTTTTGTAAATACGATAAAGAAAAAAAACTATCTTGTTTTATACTCAAGTCCTACAAGACATCTTCATTATTAGGTGTTCCTGCTCTAGACATAATAGGAATTTAGACTTATTAATACAAATTTGTGCTAGTTACACAGATCAATTAAAGTAACCTTGAAAAAATAAGTGTAATGACATGTAAAAATATTTCATATTGTTAATGATATATATAAGTGCTTTTATTACACAGGAGTAATAAAGAATAGGGTACGATGATTTTTGTTCATGCTCAAATTAAATATTTTTAATATACATACATCACATTTATTAATTTTCAGTCCACACACCCCACTGCAACACGGGAAAGTGTAAGTTATTTTTGATTCCAGCTCTTTTGCTAAGTGTTGTAGAACAGGTACTATATTCCTTCTCTTACTGATTGTAGCTGTAAGAAATGTATTTAGATATTTACACACAGAATGATTTTGTCCTTTTTAACCTTTCCTATGATTTCTTATAGATGCTGTCAGACCACTTGAGAACATTTTATCATTTGCTGATATGCAGAACTCTCAGTTTATGAGTCAAATATTAAACTTCCCATGCAACTAAGTGCAGGTGGCATGACCAGCTTTCTTCAGAGCTATTGTAAAATCACATATGTAAAACAATTTACATACAGAATTGAGTGTCATGGTCTCGCTGAAAATGAACTGTGTTGTAGGTAAAACTAAGCCAGAAGTACTAATAAAGCTCTATACACTGTATCTTGCTATAAAGTGGAAAATTAAAATAACAAAATTATCTAAAAACATGTGGATGACATTCATGCTAATGTTAGCCCTCCAAAAAATCAACTGCAGAAATAAATTGAAATTTTTCTTATGCTAAACAATGCAGAAATATATAAAGCTATACATAGTGCTATGTACATATCTATTTTTGTATATAAAATATACATATAGTTATATACAGATGTTTATAAAATAAGGTAGATCAATTAGGATAATTTCTACCTTTATGTGAAAGTGATACTAATAAAACAATCTTGTTAGTCCCTAATCACCGAAGATTTAAATTAATAATTTCTCATTTCCTAATAAGCCCAGACTGATGAAATTTCAGCAAAAAAAAGTGGTTAAAATTCATTTTAGCTTTTCAATGCAAAACTGGATGCCACTTTACCAGAAAACTTTCAAATGCAATATTACTTTTTGTTACATATACAGCCTGCAACTTACCTAGGGCACTATTTATCATTCAGACAACTTAAGTACAACACAAAAAATCACCTTGAGACAAATGAGAAATTCTCTCTTGGGAAACCCAAAACTGTATTAATATGATAAGCAGTAGAGCTTCACTTACCCTTCATTAACTCTAGTAGACATTTCTGATATAGCCAAGAAAGAAGTTTAAAAATAAAACCCCAAAACTTTAAAAAAACAAAACCAGAAAAACCCACCCAAGTTTCAAACATCCCTCTGGTCATATCAATCATTTTCAGCTCAATCAAGTTTATTCATTGTTACAAATGCATTAAAATCAAGATGGAAATCAGTTGAAAAATTCAATGCCCAGAGGGAACCCCACGCTTAGATAATCTAATCCATTTGGGAAAGGAAAAGTTCATTTCAGGTATTTAGTCACCAAAGCAATTATCAAGTTCATTTCAGGTATTTAGTCACCAAAGCAATTATCAGAAGCTGACTGTTGAAATTGGGCTGACTCATATTTCATCAGATTTCATCAATCCTGATGGAACAAAGGAAACTGTGAAGGAAAAAAACCACTCCGTGTTGGTTTTGGAGCTGAGATAAACGAAGATAAACTGAAAAAAAAATGCAATTATTGTCATTATCTTTCTGTTATTATTTCCTAAATACATTGCCCAATATATACTAAAGATATTCTGAAGCCACTGAGATATGCACAGCAGAGCAGCCATTTCAATTTCTATATCTGCAGTTGTTATCCAAAGCTTTACATGCATTGCACATCTCTTGCTCTTCCTAGACTCCTCTTAAACCCAGGAGAAAGATCTACCCCTGAGTAAGCAAGATGTTTAACATTCTAGCATTAATAATATTAAGACTCATTAGGTTAGCAGTTTATAGGAAACCAGTCTGATTTGTGTAATCAGAGGTTTCTGGAGCAGATGTGCACCCACAGCATCTCCCAGTGTCCTAGGGATGTTTAGAAAAGTACTTCCATTGGGGATTCTTTAAGTTAGGATTTCTTTAAGTTAGGATTCTGGAAACAGTTAACATTTCACTGAAAGACAGTCTCCAAAATTGTATTTTTAAAACACTTCACTGAAAAACACCAACCACATTTTCAAGCAAACAACGTTAAGTTTTAAAAGAAATTTCTACCCAAGAACATAAACTGGCATCCACGCAAATATGTTTTATGTCTGCAGAACCTATCACACCAGACATTTCAGTTTAATTAAATGTTTTACGCTCATAGTTTATGATGTCTTTATATTTTGTGTAAAATAAAATCTCTCATCATCTTGTAAGAACATCAAATAGGCCTCGAACACAGAAACATTATGCAAATGCTGGTTAACAGCCAGGCCTGCATGCATATACGGGCCAGTACTATACACATCTGCTTTGGGAATGTACCAAGCCATACTGAAAAACCAGAACAATTCCCACTCAAAAGAAAAATTCTTTGGTATATTAAGATTTTTCACAGGGAACTGTGTGCTGAGTACCAGTGCTTACTCACTTAGCACCAGATAACCTCACATCTCTGCCTAATTCAAAGGAGTAGGAAATCCAGAGTCAGAGAGAAGTCTATCGCTACTACCATGGCCCACAAACAATCTTATATCTCAGTACAGCAACATTTCTGAGGCACCATTACAGCTTTCCTTACCCAACTGATATTCAAGTTGATATATAGGAGAATCAAGGAGACTGCCTGGCAAACAGCATAATGAGTACCATGATCCAGGAGGAAATGGTAAATATAAACTACCATTTCTTGGAGTGGTATTCTCTTGGAACAACTGCTGCTCATTGAATAACTAAGTATCCAAGATGCCGGAAGCGTCTTGGATGAATGCTGAAGAAAAATACAATGCAAAATGATAAAAGCCTCTCATGAGAAAGAAATTAACAGCATGGCCTCTACTGCTCGGTTTGTAAGACCAGTTTGTCTATGTAAACTATGTTTATACTTACTATAAAAACATTGCACCAGTTTTGTCCCCGAGATGCATCTATTTAGCTGTATTCCTAACAAACCTGTTCCTTTCCTGGAGTCACTGACAAGAACCTCCACCTTTGCAGCTTCTTCTGTTTCCAAAGGATTCTCATTCTCAAAGAATTTTCAGTGTTAACAACTCCGTAACATCTTTTTAAACAGTTAGGAAAGATAGAATTTATTCTAAGGCAAATTAATTATGTTACTGTTCTTTACAGGGCAAATGTTTGCAAAGCTGCCATACTTCAGTGAGCCAGTATAGGTATTAACATCAAAACACTTTAGGCAAAACACTAAGTTACAGGATGTTTCCAAGACAATTAAAAAGATAATCACTTTCAACATACCTAAAACCCTCTTGTGGAGTAATTCTTAGCTCATGATGCACAGTTTCTCTGGAAAAAATACTGAAACGTACCAAATAATTTAAAAAACCCCACAAAACAGTATCAGGATATTCATGACTTGCTAACAAGCATAGCAGGATGGACGGAAGTAATTTAACCATGCCCTGCTGCGTCACTTTGGCTGTCCATCTACACAGAATGAACCTAATTAGCTGGTATCAAAAATACCACAGCTTGAGCAATGGTCAAAATGTACGAGGGAAATAAAATCAATTAGCATGAGACACTTTCATTTCCATTTACTAAATATTAAGTGCAGTATTTTATCCCAAATTAACTAACAGCTAACGAAGGCCTTATTTAACAGTATTCTTCTCAAACTCAGAATGGAAGATAGATTATTTCTGAGCACCCAAGCTTGTCCATCCATTTCAAATTCTTCCAGAGTACACTATATCATAGCCTATTTCAACTTGCATTTGTAACAGAACATTCAGCCACAGAACACTATATTAAAATAACATTAATGGTCTGTCTTAAACTCTTAAGCAGCTAAAAGTAGGAACAAAAATTCATGCTGACACTTTATTATGGTCTTCTACTGCTGTGTAACGTACACAACTCCCGACTCCAGGAGACACAATAGTTTGGATCAAAACAAGAGTATCTGTCCAGACTTGTAACCTTTACCCAAAGGTTGTCACTGTGCTGCATGCACACAAGCACCTAACACCTTAACTCTTCCTGTAGGTGCCTGTCTACCTTCAAGGAGCAGATCTAGATTTAAAGATTAAATGCATAATATTCTCTTTTTAGCTGTATTAACCATCACTTTCACATAACAGGCCAACAGCAGCAAAAATAAAGATACATTTTAGTTCATTATATATATATATAGTCTCGTTGATTAATGCATTCAATCAACATGAGCACGCTACATGCAATAAGAGGATCTATTTAGCACACATTAATTTCACTCTCTTCTTCAGCTTTTACTTAGTTTGTAGCTGACATTTCCACCTAGCCCACACAGCAGCATTTCTGACCTTGCTTTTTCAGAGGCTCTTTAGTATAAAATAATCTCTGTGGTTAGAGCCTGCAACTTATGCTGAATTATGGGTACTTTAAAGTAAGGCAATAAAGAAGCATAGTCGAATGCTGACAGTACTCCACTGCTTTTCACACAAGCCCTCTGCAGACCAGCCAATTACCCTGCAATTGACACAAGTGACTGAAAAAAGCATCCTCATTTCCAGCATTCGTAGATTTATTTGCAAGTAGCCATCAAAACTAAATGTATACTTATAACAGACACAGAGGCATGTTTAAATCACATTAAAGGGATAATTTTATGATACTTGTAATTCTTTTCCAAAAAATTATTTTTCTATGTTGTTTGTATAATCCTTTGCAAGCTTTAAACTTAAATCTATTTCTTTACTAAACTGCTTTCTTGCAGTGCCTGTGAATACTAGTTTGCTATAATAGGATTGCTCATGAGCATCAGGCTTCTGGCATTGATCTTTATAACAGAAAAAGGAACACTGAAACATTTGGTCCTGAGGGTGAAAAAATACACAGAAAGGACTGCATGTTGTTTTAGGAAACATTTACAAAAAAGGAAGCAGATCAAAATTGTGACTAAATCCAAGATGGCTGCATTCTTTTTGCAGTCATAACAGAACTGTCAAACATTACTGGCATTAAATAGTTATACTAATAATAAATCATTAAGATCTGGTATAAGGTACCAAACATTTCTGGCAGAGGACAAAAAAAGGAAGATAAAAGGCAATGTGACTTATTTTAAGCTTTGCTTCCAAGTTTATTCACCACGTTTGTCACTAGTTTATCTGAGTTTTTCTTATATATGTATTTATGGACACATAGACATACCTTTTTGCTCCTTTTCCATGCAAATATGAGAAGCCTTTTACTTCTCTAAATAGAAATATGAATTGCCAAATACAGAAATTTCTGGCAGAAAGTACTCTGGATAACACCACTTTCCATGAGTCTTGCTCCTGTAGTCTGCAGTATTACTTCAATTATGAGGATATTATACTTCTTTTTAGACAGACTCTACCTTACTCTCCAACAAATGAAACTGCATTAGGGATTGAAAGCATAATATACTTTTAAAAGGTATGTAACTGAACGATAAGGAAAAAAAAAAATAAAACCAAGAATTGACACTGAAGTTACTATATGAAATGGTATGCTCTATCCTTCAAAAGAAAATCCCATTTAAAAGCCAGGAAACAAACAATTTCGTTAAGGACCACATTAAATATTCTCCAACAGTCTCAAAAAACATTTCAATATTTTTTTTTAAACTTGGCTTTACTCTTCCTCGGTAGTAACACATAGATCACAGGTATTTGTTATATTCACCTTAGCTGCACTTTGTAAAGGTCTTTTCTAATCAAATGATAGCAAATTAAAAGCTTTAACATTCAAGCCAAAAAACAACCCTGTGCCTGGGACTTCTAATTTTATAACCGTAGCAAACTCCTCGGGGCTTACCATAACCCCCAACTTCCAGTTCTCATCCTAGCCATCTTACAGAGAGTTGACACCTCTTTCTAGTTAAGGCTACCTTTCATAAGGCCACACGCATCAAAATTGTTCTGAGCATCAATTTAGACTACATTACATTCTAAACCCTTAAAGTAAAGCTTGTGTTATATTTCCCAGAAAGTGGTTAATTTGCACTGATCCATTACAGCAAGCTGCTTCAAAGCTTCTAACTCAAAGGCCTTTGTTTTTGAAAATCTGGAAGTGAACTGTTTCAAGTGTCCCTTAAAAGTAGGGAACAGAAGAAAACACAGGTTTCACAGCTCCTGTGCTCAAGACTGAGAAGGTTCAAGTCCTCATGTGAGAGGCTTATTTTTAAATATTTTTCTGCCCTCGTATATTTAGTTACCAATGTATTTTATTTTTATATTTCCATTGTACAAAAAAAATAATGGGATGATGTTTGATGGTTACGTACAGAATAATTGTAATCAAGCTTCCAAGCTGTGACGTGGCTAAAATAACTCTTGATTGTTGAGCTTTTCTATATATAAACCATCTGAATTTAATTCTGATTTATTCTTTGTGAATAAATGGCATCTCTCTCACTTTCAAAACAAGGCCTCCGAAACATGGCGAAGCAGCCGCAGGATGAAGGGCACATTTCATGTGAGATAACAGTCATTGGGGCTAGCACAGAAGATTCTCTCCTGCCACAACAGACTGCCAAATTATCACATTGGGGTAATGATTTCACACGTAGCATTTCTGCAGTGTTAGCCCCACAGACATTTGCTGCAAGGGCAGTGACTTGAACTGAGGGGAAAAGGCACACTGAGGAAAAAGTTGTAAATTATTGACCCATGCAGATGTAAAGCTTTGTGGATAATGAAAACAGATGAGACAGGGGTCCACCCTAAAAGTGAGCCTAGGTGACATGCAACCATGCAAGATCTTACAGGGAAAATGAAAAAGTGTCATCACTGGTCTTACTCACTCTTTGAACTGCAGAGGAATTGCAATGCTACTTAGCAGTCCAACTTAATCAAAGGTGAAAAGATAAATACAAACTCTACAAATCTGGTCTAATTCCTCACCCAAAGACCAATTACTTGGTATCTATGCAGAAAAGGGTAAATTTAATCTTTCATCAAAGCTGTAGCAGCTAGATAAATTATGGAGGCCCACATAAAATTGACCTTCAACTACCACTTTCTGATAACAGAGAGCAGTTTCTCACCTTTTCTTTTATCAGATCAGTCTCAAAAGTTGCTGCAGCAAGATTTCCCTACATTTAGAAACCAATCAGTGCCAGAAGCTGTAAGATTTGCCCTCCAAGCAACCAAGGGTGGGAAATACGTAAGTCAAGAAATCCAATGAGACAGAAATCAGTGATCAAACTTCAGAGGAAGCTCTTGGGAATCTACATTCATCTAGAAACTAAGAGGCGAAAGCTTAACTTGTGCAAAATACAACACTTTGAAGCACAGTTCTAAGGTTGGGAGCTTTCAGGCTAAATTTTAGAACAAGAGTTTGGACAAGTGGCATGAATCTACCAGAACTGTCAAAAACTGCTAAGCAGATAAAAAAGTACGTGATCACTATGAACCGCAGAAACAATTAGTAAGAAACAATTAGTACAGCAGGACATAGGGGAAACGTGACGCTGTTCTGAAGCACTGTACCACAGTCTTAAAGCAGACCTATCTCCATGCAAGGTGGTTGGTACAGCAGAGGGTCAACAGCATTTGATCACAGTATCTCCAAACACTTTGTATTTTGAAGACTCCAGGACCCGAGTTTTACTATGGACACGATGCAGAAAGGAATGTTACTAAAAACAGATTAAGTATTTCTTAGCCAGCATGATTACATATCTCATGTTCTTTCTCACATTGAAACATGGTACAATGGGAAGCATTTCCTCACAAAACAGAAGTTACGGTATTGCCACAGGAATTTAGAATTACTCAATTCACCTTAAGCAGAACTATTGTATTTCAGAATTGCATTCAGGCCAGAGAAAGTGTAAGACTTAATAAGCAGCATATGTCATAGCAGTTGAGTTAAAGACTGAGTACATGTTATAGACACTTTCTTATCAGTACAAAGACACACATCTATCTTGGGTTTTTTTTTCAGTGACAGAACAATATTAACTAAGGGCATGCCTACCTCTCTGTGTTTGTGGCACTAAGCACTTCAGCTTCACCAGTAGCAAGACAATGTACAGCCTCAAACAAAGGCAATTTGCAGTCACCTATATGCTGCATTTGCACTAAGAAAACCCTTAAGAAGTAACAAACCTTTCTCAAGATAGCGTCTATCATGTCAGCGTTAAAATTTATGTTCTAATTTATTGAAACTATGATTCTCAGAGTTCTCCTGTTAAACACAAGTAAAGTTTAAAAGCACCTTGTAATAAATATATTTATAATAAAAATTTCTAACAAAATGCCTTATCATAAATATAATAAAATGCCTTTAGAAGAAAACTGTCTTTCAACTCGTAATGATTTAGACTCCTAAATGATTTAGAAAGTCTTCTCCAAGAGACAGGTGTTACCAAAGAAAATGGTATGCTACAAAGTTACACAAACTCTAACTGAAATACTACTGTCTTACAAGACTGCTGTTCTACTAAGTTAGATATTATCAGTATTTTGCATAGATTATTTAAAGATGCAAAAAACATTTAGTAACTGCAGCCTGTAACCTTGCCTTTTTGAAATGCTAACATTTGTTATAGAGCTGTTTTATTTGCAGATTACTTTAAGGAAGCTGTAATCATAAAACCCAGGCTAATTCACTTGTCTTCTGCAAAACATAAACTAATATGAACCTATGCTTGCTTCTCATCCATTACCACTTAGCCTCCAATCACCATTTTGATATTGGCAAGTTGTATCTGGTCTTAGATAAAATAAAATCCAAACAACCCTAACAAATAATCATTGTTCATTCTCATTCGAGAATTAAAAATTATAAAAGTTGCTTTCTATTGATTTTATCTTACACTGAATTAAGTTTCCATATCATTGTCAGAAACGCAGAACTTTTCCACAGTCAGAAACATCTATCAACAACAGTCTAACAACTATCTAGCAGCAGTTTTTCAATAGAAATGCCTAATGAATCTGTTCTTCACAGCTTCTCTCATGCAAATTTCAGACTATGAACTAGAAAGATCAAACTTCCCTAGAAACTGTAAATAGTTCTATTTCGCCAAAGCTTTTTTATACTGCTGGGCACATACGCAAAGTTCCCTCAATAAGGGGTAAGGGGCTAACAAAACGAACCAAACAAAAAAAAAAAAGAGAAAAATCAAGAGAAAGCACAACAAGAGGGCACGATTAAGGCACAATTTCTCACTTTAAAAAAGTAATTATGGTCTAACTGCCAAGAGACTGAAAACCTGTAAATTTGTAATCAAGTTTTAAAAAGGTTTTAATATCTCTCACAGTATCTCTCCTGCATTCAAAAAGAAGAATAGAAATCTTCAGCATATCAACAAATCCCCACAATGAGTTACTGTGGATACTGATGAAGCTTATATTTATTTGATTTAACTATGATCATAGCCATCTTCTACCTCTACACAAAACCCATTTTTTACAACTCTGCTGCTGTAGTTATATTGCAGATCTTTGTTTACCTCTAGCAATAAAAATATGTTCTATTCTTATAGCACACGATAGGTACTAAAGTAATATGGTATTCATTAGTTCTTCCAACTTCAGTAACATATCTTCCATAAGAAGCATAAGACTGAGTACCTCTGATATTTTGGAGATAAAACCTTGAATCTTGTGCAATAACTTCAAAAACACAGCTCAGTGTGGAATTGCACTTTTACAGGAAGCCGCCAGAACATTCTGTGATTCTTCTTTTTTGACATGTTAATTGTTCTTCCATACACAAGGAGAACAAAAGCAGCAGCATGCCATATTTATTCAATGAAAGTTGAGCCACAGGGGTTATGGTACATTCTTTCTCCAACATCAGCCAAATTATCTCAGTGCCCAACTTTTAAGAGGCTGCAATAATACTCCATCATTTGAGAACGCTGGTAGGCTTATGCATCATTTTAACAGCATGAAGGCAGATTGAGATCATCTCCCTGTTATAGGAACCTGGAGACAAGCAGCAGCCCTGGTGAATCATTTTCATACATCCTTACCCTTAACAATAACCTTAAAGAAACACTACCATACTAGTTACTCTTCATTCAGCACATACAGAAACATTTTTTAGGATTGAAAATTAGTTTATGTTGTGTCTGAAATAATACCTGCTATTTAGTTTATCTTTTTAATGTATATATTTGGAAGGCTCCAAAATAAGGTCATTCTGTCTACCAAGAGAACCCAAGCTCCCTGAAATTAGTTTTGGAAAAAAAAAACATAGAAAATGCATGATACACAAATATTAACTTGAGTACATTTGATTGTAAATACTCCAGAAAGAATTAAAAAAAAAATAAATATACAGTTTGAACATTTCTATGTAAAGTTATTACTAAGAGAATTAGGTGACCACGCATACCAAGTAACTGCATGCAAACCTTCACATACACACAGATATGTCTTTAATAAAATGAGAGAATCTTAGACACAACAGAGTGGCGACCGATGAAGTAATAAATTAATTTAATTCTTAATGAGAAAGCTCATGGCCCTTATAAAATCAATTTATTTTAATACAAGATATTAGCCTATATTCTTCCCAGAAACCTAATCCTTTAAAGCAGGATTATTATTTTTTTTGTTTTACTTTTCTTTTTTCTAAAGTAATTTTAATCAGAAAGAATGGACCACACCCTCTCTTTCAAAGAAAAAAACCACCCATTTAAATGTGAGGGCATTGAAATTCAGTTGAAATTCTGTCTTCATATTTGTAGGAAGTGTGGATATTTGTAGGAAAATAGTTCAATTTCTTTGCAGTTTGACTTACAGTAAAACAGACTTAAAATACAGCACCAGAAGGGTTGCCAATTTTTATTAGGTAAGCAATACTTGCACTTCTTCCAGTGTCACAACAGCAAGTGTAACTGTATTTCTAATTATGCTAGAGAGGTTATTCCTTCACTGTGTCTTGCATTTAAACAAATGAGAAATACAATGCATATTCTCCTTGAAGTACTTGGAGAGGGTAAGCTGGTCTATCCAAATGGCACTTTTGGGAAGAATAGCATCCTCAGTTTTGAAATCTAACAAGCTTTCCCAGAGTATGAGTGATCAACGCAACCTTAACTTACACCCTCTTTGAATTCACACAGGAAAGGATACAAGGTTGGATAGACAAAATGTACCTCGAATACAGAAACTGCTTCAGTCAAGAAAAAAGCATAAGGACGCCACTGAGTGGGGTTTTAGAAAACGGGTATCTCCTAGTTAGTTGTGCTTCAGAAATAATGTTCATTTTTCTATGGCTATGCAACACTGCTCTAAAAGCTGTGATAACCATAGCAGCCTTTACAGTGCATGACTATAGATTTCAAATGAGAGTTGTCTAGTGCAAGTTTGGCAAGCAGGTGAATGGCAAGGAGAGCAGAAACAGTTGGCTGGGCCACATCAAAACCTGCATTCTGCTCCACCACACCTCAGGAACCAGATGAAGTGGTGCAGTATTCATGTTGCACGGCATCTGAGCTTGGGATGCCCTGCGAGACAAGTGAGAATGACAGGTTGGTTTCAGGTACTACCACAGGGAAAAGCAACAAAGAGAGAGAGTCATACAGAAACACTGGCAATTCAGAGACTATATCTCCAATAACATTTTGATCATTTGGTGGAGCTTCATATTTTAAAAGTACAGATCCATTCAGGCCATTCCGAAATCTACAGTCATATGTTAAAGACTCATTCTTCCATGCAGGTGAGAGATCTGCCTCAATATAGAAACTGAGACAGAAGGTATCACCTGGGCCAGACTACAGGATGCCACCCATAGACAATCTTGTGTAAACTTAATGACTTTTGCCCTTCTTGCCACCCAGACATTCCAGGCTGTAGGTTTGGGTCACAGACTCCTACACTGTTTTATTACAGGAAATGACAGTTGTGGCACTCAGAGAGTGAGAATACAGCAGTAGCTCATTACACAACAATTTTTTGTTTACAGGCAAGTGAACTGGCAATCTGACAGTCTCTCAACAGTCTTCAAGACTCAAAGAGATGCAACAAAAAGTTCATTAATAAAAATTCCCAGCAGAAAAACCTATATACTGAGTGACTTCAGACTGAAGCTAAATGCCAGGCTAAGTACCTTTTGCTTTCTCTCAGGATAACAAAGATGCTCTTTGATTCTTGAGTTGTGAAGTAAAAGAAGCTACAAAAGTCATGTTCAAACAACCACAGATATTCAGAGCAACTGCCCCAGGTAAATTTTTAATGCTAGCAGGAGCCACTGCTGCCAGAGAGGCAGCATGTCACTGTATGAGAATAACTAGCACTGGGAAAAAGGAGGTGTGGGATCCTCTTCATGGCCCACTTTAAAGGGATGTCGGTATCCTCTTCAGATTGTGACAGACAGCAGCATTAAAGGCTTGGCAGGATGTGCCTCAGGGCTTCTACTTGATCCTTCTTTTAAAGAAGTGCCAACAAGCTCAGAATCACGGAAGGAAGCAGGCATTACAAAATACATATCCTTATCAGAATTCTTCTCCAATATAGGAACAAATATAGTTGGAAGAGTTACAGAAAAGGTAGGTTAATTTATGGTGTGACAAGCAGTGTAGTAGTATACATAATCAAAAAGGAAAACAGTCATGTCCCCAGAGGGCCATATGGTCAGTGAAGACTTAGTGCTCCCCTGGCCATGATATATCATTCTGGTTTTTGTGCTGCACATATGCTTCTAAAACCAGCAGAACAGACTATCTGTTCTGCTTTCAGAGAACAAAGTTAGAAATCTGGCACTCGTGCGTTCCTGGGAGTCCATAATCATGCATGTCCAGCATTGGAAACTGGGAAGTTAATGTCTTCCTGCAAGGTAGAAGAATGTTTTCACCAAAAAAAAGAAATGGAGGACTTCATGTAATTTTGCTTAGTAATTCCTATAGTCATATTGCATGTGTAAATGATGCAAGTTCCTGATGAGAAGGGTGAGGGTGAATTCTATTATATTCAGCTAAAACAGAGAAGCTAGTTTATTTCACATAATCTTGACTTCTTCCTTGAACCTTCCTAGGCAAGTGCATATGTCTCAAAATGCTTTTAAAATAAGTTCAGCAAGATACTGAAGACTGGCCAGTTTGTATAATTTAACAGAAATGATGAAGATTTTGCTCACTTAACTCACTAACCACTTTCTAGTTGATAACAATTGAGTCAGTTTTCAGACAAATTTTATTTTCAATATCATCACTGCTTGACTCTCATCATGAGGATTTCTGTTTGTGTTCCACAGCAGAGATGGGTCAAAAACCAGATTCTGTTGATCAAACCCTTAAAACAATCAGCAGCTCCTGCTTGATTCAGGCCTGCTACCTACATGCTTTTTCCTTTAGTTAACTATTTCTTCCATTGGACCACACACTTAGAGCCTTCTTTGTTGCAGAACTTCATCTATGAGAAATCAATAGCAAGGATGTATGAACACTTGCAAATTCAAACTCACAAAGTAGCAGAAAGAAGTTTTACTAAAATACCTGCACTGTTCGCATTTCAGCCAACGAAGGACTCACATGTGTCCCTTCTCAAGCTCTCACAAAACAAATGAGCTCCATTTGGTTCCTTCAGCTATGACGATGACTGCACCCATTGAGGTCGAGGCACTACTCTTTACCCATTTGTTTTCATTATTATTTACCCATGCAGCACCAGCCCACTGAAAATCATATATCCATTTGTTACAACTGTAATTACTGTCAGTCTTTATCTCAAACTCTATTTAGCATACAAACAACAGTTAACTCATGGACGGAGTAATGTCTTACTGAAAAAAAACCTTAATGATCATGTTTCAGGATTTTGCAGAATACAGGCATCTCCACCAGGTTTAAAGCATCTACTTGAATATTTCATTAAATTCAGGCTACAGCCATACCAATGGCCACAGTGTTTCATACATCATTGAAATATGAGAGCCAAATATAATTACAAAGGAAAGAACCATTTATTTTATACTATTTCTCACCTCTGTGCACTGAGCAACCGAGGGTGAAAACACAGGCCTGGAAAAGGCAACAAACTACCATCAACCCGTTAAGATCCCTGCTAAAAAGCTTATTAATGTCAATAAGATTTTTTTTTGTCTTTAAAAAGAAAAAACCCACAGCCAAACACAGGAACAAACAAAGCACTTCAAACGCAATGTTGTTTAAAGCCTATACCATAAAAATGGTATGGCACAGCCTAATTTAACAGTTTTTTTAACTAAACTGTAAGTATCCCTTGACAGAGTGACTTAATGACATTTTGATAATTTGTCCAATTCAGCTTGATTACAAGTCTGCTACTTTGACATTATCTACTTAGCAGGTACTGAACTAGTATTCAAATGTTTGACATTACAGTGACAAATCACTTGACTGACAGACCTTGACCAAAAATATAATTAAATCATTATGGAGATAGGTATTCCTATAAAAACAATCATATGAGGTATCATTACTGGTCAAGAGAGTTATCAACTCTGTGAGTCTCGCCTATATTCACAGATGTGCATTATTCAATGAGATACAAGAGTGTTCTGTAACAGATGCAGAGCGTATCTTTCATATAAAAAGAGCAACTATACAAACAAGGAAACTTTTGCTGAGTAAGCAAGGGGGACCAAATAAATATAAAGACTAAATACCTATTTCAGACACTAGACTGAAATAAAGCATATGAGTTAAGGAATATATACAAAGGCAGATACTGACACTGTACATGAAATCTGTAAGGAAAAAGCACAGGGGCAGCAGATGCTGAAGAAGTCCATTACTCTCACTGTACCAAAGTCCTGCTGTGACAAGGCAAAAGCATAAAAAGAATCTCAAGAACAACAGTAAGTTGACCTCAGGATTGTATCATCTTTTATCTTGTGACATTACATTTCAAATGTTAACATTTCTATCGAAAAGCATAGTTTTAACGAGATAGCTACATTACAACTGAATTCTCTGCAATATAGGAGATATAAATAAATTGCCATGTAGTTTGATTACTGTCATTGAAATGTATGCACATGCACGCAGGCACCTTTTTTGTTCTTATTTTTTTCTTAACAGAAATCATTAACAGAAGCAGACCATTTAGCACAAATGGCACTGAACACTTCTATAATCACAGATCTTCCTATAACAATAATCATATTAACTTGATTCTTCTCCAGTTAAGAAAAATCAGCATTCCTTTGAGAGGGAAACTTTATAAATGCTTCAACCACAGGGAAAAGAGAAAAAGGGGAAAAACGGGAAAGAAAAAAAAAAAATCCAGTGAGAGTTTGTAATCCAGGAAAAACAGCTTCATTCCAGGCTTGCTGTGGATAAGGCAGCCTTCCTACCACAGCATCACCCAAAGGAAATACACAGTGCCATGCATAGCATGCAGCATAATCTCAATGCTCTTTTTCAAAAAAACTGTTGGTACACACATTTCCAACACCTTAGACTTGCTCTTGGTCTACAAGTCTCTTTGTGCAGGTTCCAAACTGGCTGTGCATACCCGCAGGCTACAGGATGCTGTCCTGGGGCAATCATGACCTCAGACACAGTGCTGCCACATGTCTGAAACCTCTGTCATAGAAGGGATGCCTTCAAAGATCCACCCAAACAAAATCCATACAAAGAAAAAGAGAGAATGTCCAGGAAAGTTCTGAGAAATTTTCCAGCAATGGGCAAAATAACGTCAAGTCTTCCCTCCAGCTTATAGGAGCGTCTATTCTAAAGGCAGAATTCATCTATCTTCAGGACATTCACTGTTTTGTCAAATTTGGAAGAAGTCAGTCCAAAATTTACAAGGGAGTGAAGACAGAGAGAGGCAGAAGCAGAGAAAACACGGATAGGCTGACAGCATCATCACGTCAAGATCCAAGGCTAAATATCCTTAATTAAACAAACATCCCTCACATTCCGCTGTGAAAAGCTCCCCAGATACAGGGTTGCGTAAACGTTACATAAAATTTTCTTAGTGAGTAGATTGTAAATTGATGGTCTTTTCAAGTCAATGTCAATTCTATCTATTTAACCAGGTATCACTATTCCCAGGAATCCTAGTAAATTAGCTTCCTTTAGAATCACTTAACCTACTATGGTGTTTTCTACCATATTCAGAAATTTTTGTGGGTGGTTGTTTTCTTCTTCCTACTGTTGCAGTTCTGGAAAATGTATAATTTTATCTACAGCCTGAATTTTCTGACCTCCCGTTCAGAAATTTTATGTTCCAACTAGACATTCCATTCCAAATGTAAAAAACAAACATGTATTAGCTATTCTTAGCAGTCTGTTCTGCTTTGCCATCACTACTATAGTATTTTTCCATGCCGCTTCCATACAGTTCTCATTAATATGTGCCCTGAAAGCTATACATCTGAAACAAATAATGGAGGAACATATGGGCCATCAAGGTCACTTAGTGAAAAGTCCCACTATGTGAAGGGATTTTTGCTTTGAGAATGCTGCTGTGAGGGATGACCTTAGAGATGATAAATGCTGCTGTTCTTTACTGTGCATGTCACAAATTAATTCACTTGATCTGATCTGATGGTTCCACAGAGTGCTAACAGGAGCTAAGTGCTACTGGCAATAGGAACTGATTGGTTCAAGAGATGTCATTATCTCTGAATAAATGAATTGATGAAAGAGAATAATTTCAGACCAAGAGCTAACAGAAGTAACTGATATATTACCATGAATTTTTCCTCATTCATGTAATTCCCAACGATGCACATATTTGAGCACGTGTTTCATCACTTGAGTTGCTTCACTTTTCTAAAAACATCCTCTTTTCTCTTGCATTTCTATTAAAATTCACATATATGGCATACTACTCAAGTAAGCATAATTTTACAGTAACACCCTTCTCTTGCACTTACATGGCTCAGTTAAAGCAGCAATACCAAAACCCACACCACATCGTGGTCTCACTGTAGGGCTAAACCACTAAACCACTTTGGTATTCTGCCATTCTGCCCAAATGTTTCAAGTATGCTTGGCAGGACTTCGTTTATGCCTAAGGTTCATAGTCACTAAGGAATGGGGCAATAACACTGCTGCCTACACCCACAATACGTGCAGTGCCTCTGTGCAGCAACAAAACCAGCACAAACCAGGCACCCATCATTAATTCTGCTTAAAAAGTCAGGCAGAGGAAAGGAGAAAATAATAGTGACAGCAATGCTGATCTTTCACACAGTAATACGCAACCTTATGAGGACTACACTCCTGTTTTTAAGCTGGAAGAGGCATCTTGAAGCTTTTATTCAGCCATGTATATTCTGAAAAGGGGCAAGATTCAAAGGATATTCGTCTGCCTAGCAGTTCTGAAAATGGCAGCTGGCTGAAGAGGCATCAGCTGGCTTTATGCTCAGCATTGACAGCCCCCAGAGGTACCCAGTATCACTTTAGCTGTGCTAAAATCCTACGAATCTAAACTGAAGCATAAAGAGTCCATTTTCTAAGTTTTCAGCAGTCTCTTAATGGAACTTTATTTGTTGGGTGTTTTTAGTGACCTAAGAAAACACTTCAGGTTCATATCCTACAAAGACTTCTACATACACACAATGATTACTGCCCGTTTACTTCTGAATATTGACAAAAGATATGCAAGACAGCATGGTAGAAACTCACTGCTTTATGGATCAGAGTTAAAATCTCTGAAATAAGAGTCCTGCTGAAAGTACCAGTAACCTCTCATACTTCTCACACGCAAATTTATATACAAAACCCTAAAAACAGTAAGGTTTCCTTAACCCAAATTATAAAGCCATGACAGACAAAAATCTTCAGTAACTTTCCCACGAGAGCATATTATAATGATTATAAAATAGTTTTTCAAAATAGTACATATACGTACTACCTCCATGCCATTTAGCCTTTCTACTATGAATATAAGGTTGGAGCTTAACTACTTTATTTTTAGTATACTCTACCTCCATAATGGCCACTATTATAACAGAGAGGTACCTGTATCACAGTGATGTTTCTTAATTACATTAAGTCCCAGTGGAGTACTCCTAAAAGAACCAATCAAAATTCTCATTTTTCCAAAGCAAGAGTTGCAAAAAAATTATAGTGTGATAACATGCTCCCTGTTCTATCTTAGAAAAATGCAGTTTAGCTTTGGTTCAATTCAGAACAACACAAAACAATTTCAGCAGGTAGAATTTACTTTGGGGGCAAAAATAAATAAATAAATTCTAATCACACAGAACAAAGGATCATCTTAACTAGGACTGCTGGTTTTTTTCATGTTGCCATCTATACACCAACTCTAATGTAGCACAAACTCTTTAGTCCTAAACTTACGCAAGACTACTTAGTTTTTACAGTAATTCAAATTTTATTTGGTTTTAACTTGAACATTCCTTTAAATTATTTTAATAAAAAAGATCCAGAAAACAGAAACTTGGCATGATAGACTAATTTTGTGAAGATTTTTAGAATGCATCGTCAGTAGCTGTTAAGTATTAACATGATCAATAAAGGGTTTTCGTAGTAACTTGAGTACAATGATTATCACAATTATTACAAGCTATCAATTATTTCCCCATACTTAGGGGCTAATCCACATAGTTTGGTCCTTCACTGAATTTTTTCACTGATGTTTTCTCGTAGACTTCTGTGAATAAAGTATACTTGTAATTGCCTAGAACAACAGATTACCAAATTACAAGCATATATTAGATAACTGCAAAAAGCAGTAATGTACGTCTTCCTTTTTTCTGTGTTCAATTAGGTATTTTAAAACTACACCAACAATATGTGAAAGAAAATGATCTGTGAATTTAGTTTGTTGCTGGATTTTTTTTTCTTCTACATGCACAGTGGGATCTATGCAAGAACCTGCCTAGAAGTGGAAATTACATATTGACATTGTTAAATGTGTTAAATCAATTAATTATTTGCAAATCCCACATATCTGATGTGAGAAAAACAAACAATAGCACAGAACAAAAATACAACAAAAAATAAATCACAGAACCCAGATGCTTAAACTTCCCAAGAAATTTAGGAATGACATAATGCTTTGATAGAGCTCATTGAAAATAATTAGGATGTAATAACAACGTAGGGCACATGCAAACTCAATGCAAACAAAGGATAATGCCATGTTTTCCTAGCTTCAGTAATTTCCCTCATTTTCCTCCATTGTACATGCTAGACATAATGCTTATCATCAGAAAAACGACTAGAAAATTGTACCTTTTATCATCTCTTATTGTTTCCCAGTCATTCCATATTGCATTTGTTTATCAAAGCAACTCTCATACCATTCTCACGCAACTCCAGGATTTCTTTTGTCCCCTTTCTGACTCATTAAAGGATATTTAATAATATAAACTATCAATTTCCTTGTCAGGTTTAAATTAGGATAGTTATTACCTGACCAATCAATTACTCATTCATGTCAATAACTATTTCACATATCTGCTTCTTTCAAGAGACCAAGCTACCTCCTCTTCCATTACAAGGGGCAGCTGTTATTTCCTTGCTTTATTTTACTGTGACAGTATTTCAGATATGTTCACAAATGCCTTATTTGAGTATTTGTCATCTGCAGCCATGAACATAATTATCCATATTGTAAGGAAATTGGCTCTGAGTTGGCAAAATTTCTTTTAAAAACTAGGGATGCAAACCGAGATGCTTCACCTGAACATGTCATCCCTTGGACTATATAGGAGACACATCTGGACTCTTCCTACACATAACAAACATTGACAAGGTTTATATCTTTAAAAAATGGATCAAAACTGTAAGGATCAGAACTGCAAATGTTGTTACATATTTATGTTCTTTGGTATATTTTGATAGGCTGATTTTAATACAACATTTGCAAAATGTAAATTGTATCTACTTCATAGGAAAAAAAAATTGCATCTCCCTAACAAAATTAATTCCTTATTGAATAATCACATTGAATTAATGCAACACTTGGTAGCTTTTACCCTCCTGCTCCACCCTTTTGAAGTAGAACAATTTCACAAGAATTTTTAAGTCCATCACCTAGATTAAGAAATCTTTTCTTCCTTGTGATCCAGAGAACCTAGATTTTGATAGCATGGATAAAATCTGACCTTGTTGACATGTGTAAATAAGGCATGACTTTGCTCTAAATTTATCATAAATCCTAGGCATACTTGTAATAAATCTTGCACATAGAATTCTGCTGTATATTCTGCCTTGAAATATTCAGGCTAAGAAGATAAATTCATAGTTTCTCTGGCTTAAGAATAAACTGGTACCATATGCTATCTTGTCCCTGTGTTTTAAAAATGAACCACTAAAAATTCTTGCTTAGTTTAATGAATTGTTTTCTCAATAACTGAACTGCAGGCTTGCATCAGACTGCTTGTACATTCTCCCATTTAAAGGAATACAGCAGGCAATAAGTCAGGACATAAAGTCAACCACATTCCTTCAGATTATATTTCCTTCTTAGAAATAAATGAGCATATGTACTAATCAGTATATAACAATCTCATATTAATATAAAACTAATATAATGAGCAACCTCATGTTAGCTGAATTAATTATTTCCATTCCTATGTATTTAAGTTCTTCTCTTCTACTAATCCGTTTATTTTCCAGTTGTTTTAATTTTTCTTGTAAGCTCCTTGACTTAATTTTAGGGTTATGTTTTAGTCTTTCTGCAATTACGTTTATATTGTTGAAAATAGCATAGAGATTATTTGGTCCTTTTTCCAGGTAACATATTAACTCCTAGATGAAGGCTTGCCTATTACTCAGTTCAAATTAATTTGTTAAAACACATGTTTGCATAAAAGTATTTTACTCTGATAAATTGTACACATTGCTTTTTGAATCCTCCTTAAGCAGTTGCTTTTGTTCAACTTATCAAAACTGCAATTCTCATTTGGAACTTAATTTAAAATCATACTTCTTTTTTTAATGTCAATGTATTTTCCTATATTTTGTTCCTCTGCAAAACTAATTCAACGAACATTTATTATGACAGCCTTCTGCAAATTCTTCTTTTTATGTTACAGATTAAGATTGCAGTCGCCCTTCCCAAAAACTGAATCCTCCCAGTTCTATCAAGTACCATTTGAATTCCAGAAATATTTTACATTTTCTTAACTTCTAACCATTTTACATTAAGGATAGTTATATAAAAGAATTAAGTCCTATGCCTCAGAATTTCAGCACTAACATACTGTTACCAACACACACGCTAAGGTTCATACTAAGAAAGCTATCACACAATTTTACTCCAATGTAGTCAGAGCCCCATGACTGACAGAAAAAGTTTCATTTTCAATCTCAGTTGTGTTGTCTGTAATTCCTGGTTCTAGTAGCTCTTTCCAAAAAACTGTGACAATTAAAGTTGAGAAATCAAGGAAGTCAGGGTAATTCACAGACTTCACGTTAAGAGGCCCAGGCTTCTCTAGGCCTCCTTCCTGCACATACACAGAGTCACACAGAAAAGAAAAAAAAGTCATTTAAAAAAGCAGCCATGTAAGTACACTGCAGAACAATTCTTTAAAAACTGCAGCAACTCAAGCACAACATGTACAATACGGAAAGAGAGAATTTCAGAAGACATGTATTATCCCTGTGCCAGCCTGATGGCATATAATTCCTGCATCCACAATGGATATGGGAAGCCTCTTCAGACAGAGCAGCAAACCACAGCACTAAGCCTCATCACTTCGAGGACCACTGGTCCCTGACAACATTTGTGACAAAAAAATGTCATAGTTGCAGGAAAGAAGAAAATTTTAAGTTCACACTGAAAATTACAGTATAAGGTGCTTTCCACATTATGCAATTATTTGCTCATGACTGTGGAGCAAATATGGGCTTGAACTGCAAAAGCAGCTTGTCCCTGTCATCACAGTTCATGTCCGAATAAGCTGCAAAACCATCATAGTGAAAAGTTCAGATTAAAAGAGCTGACTAAAGGCTTTAGGAAGAAGCAATGTAATAAAGCACAGAGAAACACTACTCAGAACTAAAACTGACAGAATTGACTCTGGCACTTAAGGTAATGAAAAATGCACTAAAAACCAGATAGAAATATGTACACAGTATCTTTCAATGTCAAAACCTCTGCAGGATCCTATCCAAGTCTTTTAGAATAGGTCTTCTTTAAGTTAACTGCAAAATTTGTATACAAGTCCATCTAGAAATGTTATTACTCCTAATAATATAAACAAATATTAATATATTAATATAGTAATATAAACAAATTCAGTTACTAATTATTAATTGAAAATAAGGAACTTTTGCCAATCTGTAAGTAGTAGCTCCAAGAAACACTTCTGCTTGATCAATGAAACACCAGAAAAATCCAAGTTATGTTTTATCCATGACACTTTTACGTGCTTTGTTTGCTAGTTACTTGTAATGTTCATATCCCATTCTTTTCCCAACAGCTAAATCTATGGAAGTGCAAGAAATTACAAGAGACAGATACTTAAGCAAACATTTTACATTATAAATCTATGAACATTAATAAAATAATATTAAATTCCAACAATTCCCATATATAGAGGTGGGGTGAGGAAATCACAGGAATATCTTTACCTGTAAAAGTGACTTGTGCAAATTTAAGCCAATATTTGTGCACAAGAGAACTGCCAGCCAAACACTGATGTCTAATTCTGTTGCACTAGTGCTCATCTGAATCCCAGCTGCGCTGGCTACACTGGCTTACTGCTGGGGATCCAGGCGAAGACAGGTGATACAACACCAACCTGGCAGCAAGCTGCTCCAGAGCACAGGGTGTGCGGAGCCACCTGCATTTCCAGCACTTGATGTCCTGGCTGGTGTTGTAGGTCTAACAGTCTTCAAGGTCCACTACACAGAGCACGTACTGCTCTCTCCTCCGTTGCTCAGGCACCGAGACCTTGTAGTCCCCCCAGCCCTGCCTTTTAAAGTCCTTAGCCTTGTTAAGTAATCAACCTTATTAGTACAAAACAATTATCACCTGGGAGTGCAACGATCAGTGGGGCTGCCCTACCAACCAACAATCAGTTAACACTCTGTTCTACCCCTACAGCTTACCACAGCCTAAAACAGTCTTTTAACGTGACAGGTCAACAACAAATACAAATGCACATGCAAAATCTGAACTGCAAAGGGAACGGAAACAATGCATTTGAATGGAAATTGAATAATAGAAGTGGTTTCTATCCTCCATAAATAAATGCAAGATCCTGGTTCACTTGGCAACCAAGACTTAGAAGTTAATTTATCCTCTTGTTAGCTAGAGGTGGCATGAAAACATTTTGGACTGGCTGGTGACGGACTATGAGAGCACATGATGTGATGCAGGAGGGCAAGACTAAACACCACCGACTGCTCCTTGCTCTTCCTTCTCTCTCATCAATGACACTCAGGACCAGCAATGTTTAATACTACAATTCATGGAGTTGTTATTAATGATCAACAAAAGATATAGCTAGTTATCACTGAGAAATAGGCTAGTTCACTTCAATAAAAATAACCCAAGTGTCTGAAACTGTTGTGACAGAGAATCAACTGCCAGTGAAAGCCTAGAGACAGCTCGCTAACACAGAATGACACCAGAAAAAAAAAAGAAAATTAGTTTATATCACTTCAGCCAGCTTCTAAAAAACACTAAAGCAGCATGGATAAATCTGTTTTAATAGTCTTCATTTCAAGATTTTTAGAAATGTATTTTTAAAATTGATGCAGGACATTTTTACTCCAGAAGCGTACTCAATTCTGTACGTAATAACACCTTATGAATGCACCCAAATGAACATACACAATTCCTTTCTCTTTGTAGAACGATTAGAGTGCATATATTCTAAGAACCAGCATTTTCTATATACTCTGAATATTGGGACTGAAATAACTCATTTTTGGCTTCCAATTATTAGGCTTCCTGAAAACTAATTAAACTCAAATATTGCTTATCTGTAATCAATGTCAGTACACTGGGAAAGAATTTGATACTTTATTTCTTCATCTAAGTGAAAACATATAGAACAGCCTACAAGAAACAACCTCAGAGACCGTTTATGGAATTATCTACACTTACACTATAACCTCACCAAATTTTATCAGGTCCATCCACATTTTCATTTAATTTCCCTAGCATTTATATTAATTTTTCATGAAAACTCATAACAGTTGTATCAAGAGAGCTGTTTTCTATTACCATTTCTAGCAATAAGATGCCTAAACTATTAAAAAAACTCACATATTTTTAAACCCCTGAAGATGAAACATTGCATTGTTAATTTCTCAACAAAAACTATTAATTCTGTGAGCGATGGAAATAATGAAATTCAGTTAAGATATAAGATATACAAGATATTTGGGGGAACAGCTAAAAATGGCTCAACAGCTTTTCAGTCCTAATCTGTGTTAGCATCCCCATCTTCTGAACTCACATAGAACAATGTGATTCGGGTTACTTAACCTGTAAAATATATTAAGCGAGAAGCATAATTGTAATCTAAATACTCTAGAAGTAGTTTTCTGAAATTACTATTTTTTCAAAATTGAATACAAATTGTACATTCAAGAGAATGAAAAGGGGCATAACTAGGACTTGTACACATACTTCTAGTTGCTTAACGAGCAAGAGCCAGCCTACTTTGCATGTTCTTTAATGAGAACTTTCCAAAGACAAAGTTCAATGCTTGTGTCTTTGTGTCAGTATGAAGTTTTAGCATAAAACTTGAGCAAAGGCCTGCAGAAGCCAACTTAGAATATTTTGCTACTATTATACTGTTTCATCCAGTTTTACTTTTTTATAAGCACCGAAAGAATATTCTCCAGAAACTTCAAAAGACGTAACTACTTACTGTGCATTTCACTTCTTCCAATCTGCAACCAAACTAGCATTCTATGTAGTAAATTATCTGCATACTAGTCATTACTGATCTTCACAGTACCTTCATAGTTCCCACATTCATACCTGCAGATGTTCCTCATTCTTTCAGCAGAATTTCCCTACACGCACAATAGGCTCTGAATTCTGTGAATGAAGCAGCTCTAAATATTGAACCTCCCATGCTGATTTTAAAGTAAAAGTAATTTCTACTTTGTTACACATGTAAAAAATAAACTTAGTTCTATCCACGAAGTTCTTTCTGAAACAACTTGGAAATTATTTGTACAGAATATTATTTGTACTTTTATAAGAACTATGAAATAGGAAACACTGTAATCCTTTCTCTGAACATTATGTTACAAAACTGGACTCTAGATCTTCAACATACACTCAACGGGAGCCTTGTATTTCTGAACAGGGAAATTCTTTTTCTAAAGAAGAATTATGCCTTTCTTAACATCTACAGAAGGGCTAAAACAGCTTTGTTTATACACATGGAAGGTGTTTTTAATTTTTTGAGATCAGTAATAAATTGTCATTGCAAAAGAAAAAAATATTGTATCTTCTAACAGAATTAGAATAATGCAAAACCTTTTAAAGAATTAGAAATTGAAGAGCTGTTCCTCAGTTTAGACATTCCTCCTTTCCATCCTGCAAATTCTTACTTGGATAAGAATCTGGTATGGCTCCATACAAGCCAGGGAAAGGTTTAGCTGAAAATCTACGGTGCACATGTAGATATACGTAATACAAGCTATATGACTGACAAAGCATGAAAATTGGAACAAGTACTGACATTTGCATCTATCAGCCAAACAGTTACATACGTTGCTTTAGTACAGCGAGCAATTCACAGAAACTGTTCGCCACAAGAAAACTAAATACCCCGGAGTCACAGCAACAGGAGCTGAATTACAAACTACAGAGGCATTATTTTATATGCAGAGTTAGGAAGAGAAGTGAGTTTCTCACACCACAAACAGTGCACGTCTGTAGTTTATCATTTCAGCTAAGCCAATACCAGTTCAAGGTGCCCTATCAAACGTTTACCGTCAAATTAAATGCATTTTATCTGTATATAATAAAATAAGGTTGATATACAGTGTCTGACAAAAAAACGCTTTATCTACAGATTCTGATAGACAGCAAATCAAAATAATTCAAGCAACAAAATGCACTTTGTGGAGTAGCTTATTTCACTGCGTAGGCTAAATGTATTTTGAGGAAGGATTACATTTTGTTTGGCAATTTATTTTATTGACAAAGTGTATTTCATCAGATATTGCTTCGCATTTTGTAGACAAATGCATGTTGTCAAATTTCTATTGCCTTTGGTGGATGAAAAGTATTTTTCCACAGATTCTAAACTTCTCTGGAGAGCACAATGGATTCCACACAACAGTAGATTCTACAGAGAAGATGTTTCTATTATAAATTTAAAATAGTATGATTTTTTGAGAGTATACCTGGAATATATAATAAAAAATGGGTTTAGTATTGGTATGTGTGTGACTGTGATCTGTCCTGGTAATGAATAATCATTATAGTAAGGTAAAAAGAGGTAACCAATATCTAAACAACTTTGGGTTCTGTAATTCTAATTTATGCAGTGGTTTTACTGAAAATTTACCTTCAACTCAAAATAAGTATAAGGTTTTAGAGCAGTAACTGCCAAACATAGGTATTCCTGCTATTTTTGAAGACAATTACTTTTCATTGCTTTATTTCTGAAATATTTTCTTTTATTACGGAGTACAGTGCCACTTTATCAGACAAAGAACCTGTTCTAACACTGACAGAACCTAGATCCCGCTTAAGGCTATTACTGCAGATTCTTCTTAGGCTAGTTTAAACGAACAAACAAAAACACCCCACAAAAAAAACCCCAAACTACCCTCCCTGCCCTGCAAAAAACATACAGAAATCACAGATGAAACAGTCCTTGCAAGAATATTACTTAATTCGATTCACGTATTTTTCATGCAGTTGTGACAACAGTTCAGAAAAACAAAACAGGCAGCTTCTAAACGTTCAGTCCAGTTAAGAGCACATGTTTTAACACCTATATTCTAACACCTACTTACAAAATGTTAACGCTCCACGTATATTTTCTCCTTCCTGTTACCAACTGTACTGATTTCAAGTTAAATCAGAGTTAAATTTGAAACATGAAAAATTGTGCCTTATTCACATTAGCATTAAGCTGACTAGGGTTCATTCTTTGAATATCAAAAGTATTCTTCAGGAGAAGTCTGTCATTAAAAATCAGTTGTGGACAGACATGATGAAGAGCTGCAGAATGATCAGCTAAATCCTCTATGAATAAGCTACCAAGGAGGTTAAGAAGGCACCCATTTGCTATGGAAGCATCTGAAGAGTTATATCCATTAAATATCTGTGGAAGCACTGCTACTGAGAGCGCTACCTTCATCAAGCACCGTTTGCTACTTCTTTTTTACCCAGTGTTACTGTTTTACTCCACTTTAATGATAAAAGAATTAGTCTTTTTCTTGTAAATAAATTCCATCCTAAGCAAGTAAGCAAACCCAAGGGAAGTAACAGGCAGCTTGCACATGAAACCTAAACTCACAGAGACAATGAAATAAAATGTGCAATTTACTCTGAAATACTCTGTACCAATATGTAAGCAATGATTTTCTAAAATCCAGGAAACATTGAGTCAGCTGATGCTAAGGGAAATTTTGCTTTTCAGTGAAGGGCAAAGTGGGAAGAAGCAACAAGAAAATCCCTTTCATATTTGAAATGGTTGGATGGTCAACTGAGGAGACATCAGGTAACTGAAGTTTCTGCTCTTATCACAAACCAATTTATTCTTTTCTCACATTGTAGTCATAAACTTTGGGCTATTCCTCCAGAACTGGGGCACCTGGCAATGCACCGTACTCATGACTGTATTATTTCTCCAAGTGACAAAACACTTCCCCACTGCCTGATCTGCAGCTATCATAAAAGAATTCACACCTAGGAGAGTCAGAAGCTAACCTAATGAGCTGCGTGTGCAAGTTTACATGAAACACATGACCACAGATTTCATATACCTGTTCTAATTACGCTTAAGACAACAGTGGCAGTGAGATTTCAAACATTTAGCTACTCCTATTTTATAGGATCAATATTTGTTTCACCTGGAATAGAGTGAATAAACTCCACACCTAGTAGTAATAACCATCTACTTACTTTCACAGCCATCATGAGGAAGACAACTGCCTACAGAGGAGCAGACAACCACTGCCACAGCCTGCAATGCCCCCCTGACGAAACAGTTTGGGACTTTTGTAAGGCTCTTCCCTGCAACAATACCTGTCATTTTTCCAGCACTGTCCCTGACCACAACTGATGAACATCTCTCCTTCTGAGGTCCTCCTTCAGGTATCTTTCCTCATTCACAAAAGTTACCGGATGCCTAGACAACAGTGCCCGTCTTCACTAGAACTCAGCCTCTTCCCTCCCAGCCTCCCGCAAACCACCTTTCTTTACCTGCCTACAGTAACCTCATCCCTGAGTAGGTCTGATAACCAGCTCCACTTTCAGCATATGACGGATACAAAGAATGTGCACTTACTGGGGAATCAGGAATGGTTTAGTGTTTGTATTTTGGACCACTCTGTGCACCCAACTTGAATGCAGATGGCTTCCACTACTGCTTTACCACAACCTATAGGGGAGTATGGCTGCTACCTAAAACTCCCAGTGAAATGGCGTTTGGGCAGCCTGCCCATCTGTCTGATGTTCTGGCCAGTTAAAAAGATAGCAGCCTTAGTTACTGCTTGCTGCTCCACCCAGCTAATCAGCTCTTCCATGGAGGAAGTTCTCAGTGTTCTTGGCCCTCATACAGGCTCCAGATGGTTCTTTGGTAAAGCTTCTCAAAACCATTTTTGCCACCTACATGTGCCAGAAGTAGTCTCATGCACAGTGATTATTTTTAGGGTTGAAGAGAGACAAAGAAAAAGAAAGCACCAGGAAGAGTACAAATGTGTTTAAAGGTTGTAGCATAACAGTAATCTTAACTTCTTCCTTCTCTATTTCAAAGTTTTCTTGGTCCTTGGAGCAAAATTAAAGTCAGATTAGTCACTAAAATGTGTAAAATAACTGTCATTGCTATTCCTTTCATTGTAGGAGGTAATCAAATTGGTAAAACACTAGTAGCCCTTTAGTAAATCCACACTATTACTGATTATCTTCTCATGCTTCACATGTTAGCAAGCAGGTCTCAAATCTACAGTCATAATCTTTCCAGGGTCAGAGGTTAGGCTGGCCATCATGTACAAAATGCATAAAATTAGCCTAGGCATAAAATTAGGTCTAGAATTAGACTTTATTTGTGAGGAGCAAGGCAAAACTGGCATCAGGTACTTAATCTTTTTCCACAGTGTGCATCATTAAGATTTCTCACCATCCATCAATGTACCCCTTGAACACCTGGAAATTCCTTTTGCAATGGATATACATTCCTTTAAGACCCCTCCTTGTTACTCTTGCTAGTTTAGCTCCAGTTGAGCCTTCCCAGTGTTGCCCATCTGAACATTCCCCCGCCAGCAACGTTGTTATTGATCTCCATGTGATGAGCTCAGTAGGTTCACACTCTATCAAGAAATAAATCTCATTTTTTTCACTAGTTTTCAAGCAAGGTATGCAGGTCCATCCAGGTGCAGTCTATGGTAGTAGCAAAAGTTCCTCTCAACAATGCAAAGGTAAGTCTGTTTCTCTTGATTTAGAGAGACCAGTTCATATCCTGATCCTGCAGTCCCAGCTCACTTCTTTTAAATCTCACTTACATGTGCCAATTTCTTGTGATTTAGGAATGTAATCTTGGCCATACAGACAAAGATTATGGATCAGTAAGTCCTTCTGAAACCAAATACCAGCTTCAAATTGGATTATCAAAATCTACAGAAAAATATAAACCAAATTGAGAAAGAGCATTGCTATACAACAGTCGATATTTTGAATTAATTATACTGTTTTGTATTTTAGATTGATGTACAGAAATACATATTTTTAAGGCTATGCATATTTAGTCCTCTGTCTTCAAGGCAAACTCTTCACTGAATTGCTTTGAAGTTGAAAATTAATAAAACATTAGGTGTAACAACAATCCACACCGTGATACAAAGTATCTCCTAAACAAACCAGAAATAGTCAAGCTCACTCTTGACTCTGTCACACATAAAATCACACAATAAATGCACTATAAGAGCTGATAGATTATAGCTCACCTAACCAGCACAGGTTAACTAGATAGCTATATTTCAATTAAAGAAAAAAGCCAATTGTTGCATGTCTTATTATCATACTAAAACATCTTGGCAGCGATTAATAGCTACCCAATTCATAGAAATCACTTTCATTATTTTTGAAGCAGCTTCTTTCTTCGAATGTAATGACTAAGAGAAAAGAAACAGATGTTTCTGTTGCTAAGGAGACTGAATTAAAAAAATGAGATAAAGCAAATATTTAGAATATTTTTTTTAAAAGGAAAATTCCTTCCACTTGGATTTAACTACTTGCTTTATAACCAGCAGAACAGCTAGCTATCATATAACAAAAAACTAGTGTGTTTCTTTTTTTGCATTGTGATTGTTCTACTGCAATATATTCTGCATATTTATTCTGCGACAACATGGCATAACAAATGAAGATGCCTAGACACACACACCACCATCTCTATGTCTTGAGCAGCTGCAGATGCTCATAGTCAAAAGCGGGTATCTGCATAACCTAGATTTCTTCTAAAGTGAAGGAAACTTCAACTGTCCATGATGTGTGCCACGTTACAGTTATGACAAAGCTGATTTTAAAAAATGAGAGAGATGCAATCTTGTAAAACAGTTCTCTAGCGGTAGGCAGATTGTTTTAACGTACGTGTTCACATTACTGTAATTAACCTTGTGTCATACAAGCACAGACCAGATTGCCAGAGGGTATAAAAAGCAGGGTCAGTAAAGATTTGTATGTATTAAAGTTGCTTCTACCGTACATGCTCAAAATGGCAAGATTATACCCATCTGCCTGGAAAACAGGTGCTAGGTTTAAAAAAAAAGTTCATTATACTAAAAATATGTTTATTATACTAAAAGTATGATTTAAAATTATTCTGTTATGAAAGTTAGGTATATTTTGATTTTTTTTATAGTAGATCAGGTAAGACAACGGTAGTCATTGTTTTCCCACTTCAGGTCACTGTAAACATACCAACATTATAGGAATTGTTTACATAAATGACAAACTTATCTAGGGCACAGTGAAACAGAACAAACAATAACTCAAAGACACGTAGCAAACCACAACATTCCCTGCATACAACTACAAATTTAAAAGAAGAATAAAAGCGTAGAATGAAAATTATTTGTGCTATGAATCATCCTGCCTCATATACCTACTGGAATTGCAACACTGCTGCTGTGCAGCATAATCTTGTCACTCTCCAATGCCCTACTGACATGTTTTTCTACTGCATTATTAGCACCCTTGGAGGACTCCCTATTACTCAAAACTGATTTATTCTTGCAAGGTATCTCGCTCTCTCTAATATCTCCTTTCCTGCAGTCAATAGCAGCCACCTCCGGGATGACATGTGAGCCTGCTTTCAGGCTGACTGTAACTGATTCATGTCCCAGCTTCAGTGGCAAATATATATAGCTGTCAGATGGAGTACTGATGGTGGTACCTCCTCCCGATACCAAAACGTCTGTAAGCGCTGAACATTTTGATTTCTCACTGTGATGGTGGTTTAGCTGTACCCAATTCTTCTGTTTTCTTTCTCTAAAGCCTGATTTTTGAAGATCTTTTCCAAGCAGATATACCTTGTCAACTAAAAGTTAACTTGTGATTTGATTTCAGACTGATTCAGAACTGGACTGGACTTTATAACAGGCATTCAGAGCCTAATGAACCAGTTTATAGCTGCTACTTCTATAAACACAAACAGCACAATGAAAAGCAATGGAAAAACTTGGAAGAAAATGCCTATTTACACAAGATCACCTCAAATATTTTTTTCCTTTTTCTTTAAATACACAAAAATAAGTTGTTCATGAGGGCAAAGGCACCTGCTTGGACTGCAGTGAGTGGAACTGAAACGCAGCTTTATCCACTCACTCCTCACGTGTGCTCCATTCCACCAAAAACATTTATCAGACACCTACACAGTCACACTACCTCAAACTCCAGTCACACAGTAATTACGAGTAGAGGGTTCCTTCCAAGAAGAATGCTGACTGCGACCCTTCTCCTTTTCAAAAGGTAGCTCTGAACTGCTTCAGTTCAGGATTCATCATCAAACTTGAGGGGCTACATCATTCTCAAGCACACAGAATTTCTTTTGAAATCACACCAGTAAGACTTCAGAATCGGTTCCACAAGAATCTAGGATTGTCATTACTGAGTTTTCAATACAGGAAAGAATGGATAAAACCATAAATAAAGGGCAGATTACCAAAAGCACCACAGGCAGGATTTTCCATCTTCCTTCATGTCAGATAACCTTACCCAGTGCTTGTAGTAGGTTACACAAAAGTATTTCATAGAGCATCACTTGTCTTTGGGCTCTGCATGGACAGTTACAGAATGCCATTTCAAGGTTTCGAGCCAAGATCTGCACATTTCAACCTCACTTTAAGAAGCAGTCAGATACTTATCTTAGTATATCCTTCAAGCTTGCATTCTAGGTCAGCCTGAATATCTACAGCACTTTCCTCCACCCTCTCACCCACTGTCCCATATTCCCACAGAAGCAAAACAATGAGTTTTCATTTTAAAATTATGACATGAATTAAAACCTGCCCTTAGTTTGAAAAATCAAAAGTCAAAGCTCAGATGTGGGGTTTTTTCCCCCCTCAGAGCAGTTTTTAGACAAAAGCTCTTATCCCACCAAAGTATATGAAAAACATAGGAATTGCACAACTTCATGGCAACAAAATGCAGACTACTGCTAGCAAAATCTGTACCTATCTATCTCCAGGAGAATCCTTACAAAACACAGAACGTTATCAGCATCTATTTATCAACACTCAACTTTGTATGCTACATAATAACCAGTCAAAAACGCAGTATTTCAAACATCTAGTTATCTTTGCCAGTACATTCTTGCACAATATTTAGTGATAATTCAGTATTTTTATACAGTTAATTTTGTCATTACAGCCTCTCAGTCGGAATACTCATATCTAGAGCCCACTAAGAATATTTTAAAATACAGTAGTATTTTTATTTTTTTTTTGCAAATGTTCCTAGACTTTACTGTTCTGCTTGAATTATTTCTATCTTCCATACATCTGACAGAGGCCTGAATTTCTCCAAAATAATATTCAATTTCTCATTTATTCACATGGACTTGAAAAATGACAGTGTTTCATTTATTTCCTCAAATCTAATATTGGGTCTTACGAAATGTTGCTAAATAAATTTCTCTCCCAACAAGTATTTTAGCAGTGCTAAGAACAACGCATGAGCATATGTCCTGGTAAATTTAAAATTGCTCCTAAAACTTAATGGTTAAACTCCATGAATATTCTACTACACTCCATATCAAAGACAGAAATGTAAAGAAATAGTGTCTCTTCTTCCTTAAAATGTTTTAATAAAACAAGTAATTGGTGATATGGCATAATTTAAAAAAGCATGAGTAGCATCTTAATTCTACTTCTGTAATCATTATTCATATTACAACAATCCTTTTTAATTGAATATATATCCTTGCTCTTTCATTATGCTGAACTATTGCTGATAATTCCAGGAAGCATCCATTTTACTGTAGCAATTTAAAAAATTGAAACAAATTTTTGATGCATTGTTTCATGATTGGGATACAGATTTTAGGTGATGGGTGAGGAATGGGAGAACAGCATTAGAGCAATACTGATTTACTGTTCAGTTTATAATTTCAAGTAATTTACTCTAAGTTTTAAATTTTTCATTGAGAACCTGTTTCTGCAATCTTTTCCTGATAAATTACAGTGGAGATACAGGGCAAAAGAGTTTCTGGACCAATACCTTTTATCACTTAATGTAGGAATTTGGTACTAGAAGTACTTGTCAATCTGTTCTTTAGCTATTTGAAGATGGGCTATGAAGATCTCTTAAAACAAATATATGAACTTTTACATATAGTATCCATTTATAATATATATCATATCATATAATCATAGTATAATAGTAAAAATAATTTTCAGGAATCCCTTATTTTGTTTTTCTGATAACACAGAATTGGTAGAAAACTGTCATGAAACTCAGACTTGTAAAAACCAAACATGAAAAAATAAATCCACAATCCCACCAGATTTTCTTTCCCAACATGAAGAATTACCTATACTGAAGCATTTCTGGTTTTCTCATCTTAATTTTCTTGTACTACATAGATTTTGAAAATTAATGATTCAGGCACTTAGAATAATTTACTTTATAAGTAGGGAGCTTATATCTTAATGGTTGTAAAAACTGAAGAAATACGGAGTCATGGAGTCAGAAAACAACCTCTTAGTAGAAAATATACAATGACAACCAATTCACCATTGTAAGCAATGCAGAAGAATGTGTTTTATTTTTTCAGTGCGAGTGAAAGGATTTGCTTGGAATGTGGTGTTTCCCATATCTAAACCTCTCAACTTTCGCCATGCTTTGAAAGACGTGATACAATTTAAAATGTTATATTAGACCAACTCCAATTAGAAGATTTATTTTGCAAGAGGCACAATCCAGAAGTCGTTTTTAAAGTACCATTGCCACTGAAATAAATGGCTTGAGTAAGAACTGTATTTGGTAAAATTAAAATCCACAAGAGAGTAAAAAGCACAATTTTTTAAAAAATAAAGTTTTAATTTTTTATGGGAATCAATCAACTGAAGGTTGCATTTCCTTTACTCTTGAGCTACTCCTAAGCAAAACAGCCTACTGCCTCTTCTGGACACATTGGGATAAGTGTGGTACCGTATATAATTGCATGAATTCCCAGAGAGCATGTACAACATTAATTAAATTATAGGGCGTCTTGTGAGCATTCTGTCCAACACTTAGAGACATCATAAAAAAACAGATAATTTGAAAGGTTCTTC